>JAUAME010000004.1:33130159-33717659 GCA_030820535.1 Quercus parvula
GTTCTTAATTTTCAATTAAGGGCTTAAATAATTTGGGCAGGGTCTTACATCTTTTGGGCAGGTCTCTTCTTCTCTTTTTTATTTTTTTTAATAATATATTAGTACTATTGGAGGCCCCTCTTACAAGTAGGGGCCTTAGGTGGTAGCCTAAAGATTTGGTGATATGATTGGACTTAATGTCATTTTAGCATTTTTGTTTTGTGAGAAACAATTAGAAATAATACATTGTTCTCAATTTTCAATTAAGGGTTTAAATAATTTGGGTAGGGTCTTACATATTTTGGGTAGGCCTTTTTTTTTTTTTAATAATATATTAGTACTATTGGGGGCTCCTCTTACAAGTGGGGGTCTTAGACGGTGGTCTAAATGGCCTATAGGCTCAGTCGACACTGTGTGTGACTAATGACCCACCTTATTATTCCCTTTCATTCTTGATTGTTGCAAAAGTAAGTAAAATAATATAATTTTTTTTTATAGAGAATATGTATTGGAACAGGTTTTAGTTTTCTTTGTGACCCCACGTATAGTATATAGATGTAAAAATTTCTCTAGCCATTGACTATGTGGTTGTCTATGTTTGTGAGTTTATAAATTTATATTTTTCTGAATTTTGGCTAATTGGGTTTTGTGTGACACTAGGGGCTAATAATTGAAAGAATCCAAGCTGAGCCTGTGGAGGGTAAGAGAAAGTTCATCTATCTTGGGGATGGTAAACTTTTTCCCCTATATTTGAGCTTGTGTCGTACAATAATGTGAACATCAATTATCAGATTCAATTTGTGAAATCAGTTCTGGATTTAGTGTTTGTAATTGTACCTTCTTTCTTATTAGTTACTTTCCCTTTAATCTTGCTTGTATCACAGGAGCACAGGTGCGGAAGAGAAGCTCTCAGATAAATACAAAGACAAAGTAGTTGATTTGAAAAGATTGGCGAATGAGGTAGGTCCTAGGTCTCTAGGGCCATAGGGAACATGTATGACCACTTATCTTCTACCTTTGAGTCTTTAGCATAACCTACCCATCTCTTTCTGTCTCTCAAAACTACTGTGCTAGCTGCGGTCTTCAATGACTCTATCATTATTTTCAATCTTGTGCATTTTGATTTTCAAAACAATATGGTTCATGTATCAAAATTTTACTGAAGTGAATCTGTAAATTTTTCTTTAATTTTTATGCTATTTTTAATATGTACATTATCTTGACTCTTGAGTGAATAAATCAATATCTCAAGTATTTATTACTCGATATGGGATGGGTAATGGTAAATCCTTTATTGTCACGTTTCATGGTCGTTGAAAAGGGATTGTATGAAACTTTGAATGCTGTCTCTTAGAGAACTTCCTTTTGGGAAATTGCATCTTTTTGACATTTGCAAACATAAAGTCGAAAGCCATTGTTGCTTACCTTTTTACTCAATAGTCATAATCTTTTTGAGAGTTGCTTTACAATGATTTCCAAGGAGAGAGAGAGAGAGAGAGAGAGAGAGAGAAAATCTATTCAAGTTTTGTGAATTACTATAAAAGCTCTTACTGCCACTACTTTTTATGAATTATGTGTGAGAGTCTAGTGTCTACTACACTTGACCAAGACTTCAAAAAGTTTTGAAGACTTCGATCGAACAATTGGATTGGATGGGAACCCAAGGACCTCATATTATTAGCTTCGACATAGGTTATTCATATCTGTTGAATTGATTATTCCAATAGTATAAGGTCACTTTCAAAAAAAAAAAAAAAAAAAAAAAAGTATAAGTACGATTAATGAAGCCTGGCCACTTATAGTGACCGTTTGGATTCAGCTGAATCCTACGGCGCGTTTTCAATTTCACGTTTTCACCTCCTTTTTTTTTTATTTTTTTTTTACGCGCGAACAGTAATTTCACATGAATTTACTATATATAGAACAAAAATTACTATTTACACACTGTTTATCACTGTTCACAATACTGTTCATGCACTAAAAAATATTAAAAATAGGTCTCATAGTATTATTCACACATTTAAAAATTATTTTGCTACAGTACTTTTAGTTTTCAGTTTTCAATTTCAGCAACAATAAACTCAATTCAAACAGACCATAGTGGAATCCATGGTAGCATTGATCTCACTTTTTTCCTAAGCCTTGTGATTGGAATTTCAAATTTTGAAATCCATTTTGATTGGTAACCTTAACATCTTGCCTCTTTGTAGTGAAGAGTTCTATTTTTTGTTGGACACGGATTTCCTCCAAACTTATTTGCAGCAACTGCTGCAAACAGAGACAGATGTCAAGCACATAAAGGAACACATAAGCAAAAGTCACGTGCAACACACATGACCCATTTTAAGAGGAGTGCTATTAACCCTGAGCTTAACAGCGTTAGCCAAAAGGAGGTCTTCTCCTCAAACACGCCTCTCTCTCCTCTCTCATCTCCTACACCTTTGTTTTCTCAGCAACGTCAGATTAGCAAGAGCTTCCTCTCTCTCAGCCTCCAGCCACCTCTGTTTTTCTTCAGCATCCTCAGAACGACAAGAGCATCTACTCTCTCAATCTAACCCAGATGGCACATAGCCAAGCCAAGCCAAGCCCCTCTCATCCCACACATAGCCAAGCCCCTCTCATCCTCCTCCTCCATTCCTCCTCTTCACCCGCGTCCCCCTTCGCTGATTCCACCACATTCACTTTCTCACTCAACCGATGCCGTTCCCATATATTCGCCGCCAAGGAACACCAGTCCTACCACTCCATTGTTTCTCGGCATTCTCCTTGACAGTGACAGATGCAATGGTTCTCAATTTGTTTAGGTCTGATTTTCATTTAATTTATTGTAATTAAAAAAAAAAAAAAACACTGTTTTTTAAAGATAATTATTTCCCCAAATTGGTTTCTCAAATTGCATTATATTTGAATTTTGAATATTTGTTCTTATGATTATTACCATAGCTGAGTTCTATAGCTTAAGAGGTGATGGTTTTTGTTGGTTTTGAATGGGTATTTATTGTTGGTGGCAAGGATTTATTTACTATTTATTTTTAGGGAGTTTTGAGTATAATTTCTGTTGAATAGGATTTTTAGGTATTTTGAGTTCCGAATATTGTTGTTGTTGTTGTTGTTCATCGAGACTGTTTGGAAGACTATAAGCAACTGTGGTTTTTTTTGCTGGGTTTATTAAAAAAAATTGAATATTATTTTTCATATTGAATATTCTTTAACACTATTGCTTTTTATTGGTTTGGATTTAGGAAAAAGTTCAAGTAGAACCTACTGATGGAAGTCCAAACACCCCGAGTAAACACGATAAGGAAATTAAGGCACCAACAATTAGAATGAAATTTGATTGTGATGATAGTGCATATGAGTTTTACAAACAATATACTCACAGAATGGGCTTCAGTGTAAGGAAACAATATGTTAGGCGAGAAAGTGCTGGACGTGTTAAGAGGAGAACATTTTTGTATATTTTTGTAGCTGGACATGTTAAGAGGAAACAATATGCTCATTTCTATATTTTTGTATCTATGTATAAGATGAATGCAATATAGTGATGATGGATGGAAATTTGAATTCAAGAAGTTTAATTTTAGCAATAGATTTGTTGAAATTTTCCTTTTATTTGGCTCACTTTTATAAGAAAAATACTCCAGTGTAAATTTAGCTATAGATTTGTTCAGGATGAATGCAATATAGTGTTTTGGAAATAAAACTGATGAATGCAATATAATGATGTGGATGGAAATATAAATTCTGAAATTTTAAATTTAGCAATAAATTTGCTGAAATATACATTGGTTCAAAAAATATTTCCAGGAAAAAATACATCAAAATCCCCCTCCCAACCATCAACTGCTAACAAACCAAACACCTTCAACATAAAAAATCAGCATCAAGAACCAAAATTCTACTAAGTTCTTTACTTTCTTCTTTGCGATTTTATACAATCAAGACCCTCTAACACGGTTCGCATCCTAGGCCGCATCTCTAGATCAAGTTCAATGCAATTTAGTGCAATATGAAATGCTACAACAACTTGCTTCTTCGCATACACTTCGGGTAGCAGTTCTGGGTGGCTTCTTTGCATACACTTTAGTGCAAGATGGCATTGCTTTGCCCAAAAACTGAAAACTTCCTACATGACCTTTGTTTTGACCCCTTGTTGGGAACTTCCAAACCTCACTGCTTCAAACAGAAAGCAAACGTGGGTGGCTTTTCAATTGGTGCAGCCTTCACCTGGAATCCATTAGGGATGTTGGTATTGTTTTTGTTCAAAGCTAGCACCCACTCCTTCACTTGTTGTTGATACCTTTCCCACAGCGGTGGCTGAATAAAGCACAATAAAATGAGCCTTGAGATACATTTAAATATAAATACAAACGAACAAGCAGATTAAATATGCACAAGCGAAATAAACAGGAGTTGCATGAATTTCATGTCCCAAAAAAAGGAACTAACAAAAGCTGATTACTCCCCTCAAATTGACAATATATATCAGCACTGAATTTTGTAAAATCTAAACGTAATTTATATATGTGAAAACCAGACCTACAAGGCAACATAATGATAAGAAATAAAAAGTAAGTTAAAATGATCTATTTTCATATTGCACATCAATTCAAATCCAGAAAATATATTCCTTCCATCAGTAGATGTCCAAATCAAATTCCTCTCTTATTCTTCCAGAAAACTTCACTCTCATTTTACATAACACATGCCCCTCAGTTTCCAAAAGTGTCTAAAAACTCCAAACAATATTACTTCATATCATTTGAATTCCAAAGGTTGCCCTTCTTTGTTTACTGCTGATCTTAGTGGTAATTCAGCTTTTACGATTTTATTTTTTCTCAAACTTGTAATAGTGGACTTGTAATAGTGGCTTTGTTTAAAACTAATATAAAATTAGTATTAGCATCTTTGAAAAAAGTAAATAAAATTAACAGCAGATGCTGAATCCTTTAATAACTCAAGTGCACTCTCTACATAGGGGATTACATCCACTAGAGTAGCTTACATCATAGTGTTGAACATAATATCAAGAACAATAGAAAAGTGATTCAGAAGATACCTGAAGATGTCGGATTAAAGGCATTCCCTTCCTTTCCCTTTTTTGCCACCAATGCTCATAAATGGTTGTCAGACATCTCCTTAGAGATCTTTCCAGGCCATGGTCGTTAATTTCAGAGGAGCTTGGATTGCTCAAAACCCACTCCAAAAAAAAATTACAGAACAAAAATTACAAATATATCACAGAAAGAACTCAAGCTAGCCAAAATGATAATTTTAAGAAAATTACAAACAAGAAATCTAATTATCACAGCAAGAAAAAACTAGATAAATCAAATACAGAGGGATTTGGTAAGAAACCTGGAAAAAAGTCGGAGCCTTGAAAAGATGGGTGGTAGAATCGGTGGTCCTTGGCGGCGAAGAGGTGGGTGGGGGATGGGAAAGGCAGAGCATGTGGCAGTGGTTGGGGTTTCTGAGAAGAACAAAGAATGAGGATGAGAGAGGCGTTGATTGGGTTTTAAAGAGAGAGGGTATTTTCTTCCCGTCAGTACGTCACCGGAGGCTGAGAGAGAGGAAGCTCTTGCCGGTCTGAGGTTGCTGAGAAAACAGAGGTGGATGAGATGAGAGAGAGGAGGGAGAGACGTGTTTGAGGAGAAGACCTTCTGGCTAACGCTGTTAACGTTAGGGTTAACAGCACTCCTCTTAAAATGGGTCATGTGCTTTGCACATGACTCATGCTTGTGTGTTTCTTTATGTGCTTGACACCTGTCTATGTTTGCAGCAGTTGCTGCAAACAAGTTTGGAGGAAATCCGTGTCCTTTTTTGTTTTGTAACTTTGAGTGCATGTTAAGAGACCCACTAATGACATGTTGATAGGTGCGGAAATTTTTTTTTTGGGGCTTGGATGTGCAAGTAGGGAACTTTTAATTTGCGATAAGCTCTCTCTCTCTTTTTGTCTCTCCCCCTTTTTTTTGTTATTTTCTACTGCAATCCTAACTATTGGTGTATTTTCTTTTCATTCGTTTTGATATAGGTATATGTGTTAGATCTTGTTTTCATTAAGGTATTGTGGTTGAGTCAATCTCGTACCGTACCGTCCGGTTGTCTCTCCCCCTTTTTTTTGTTATTTTCTACTGCAATCCTAACTATTGGTGTATTTTCTTTTCATTCGTTTTGATATAGGTATATGTGTTAGATCTTGTTTTCATTAAGGTATTGTGGTTGAGTCAATCTCGTACCGTACCGTCCGGTATGACAGGAATATTTCGCACCGGTGCCTGAGACGGTACAGAAATGTATTTGTTTCGTACCGATTTAAATACCGGCTATATCGGGTAGTTCCGGTCATACCGGGAAACAAATCGGATTTCGGCCGAAAGCTTCATACCGGACCGAAATAACAAACAAAAAAAATTTAGATCTAATAATCTCTCTCCTTTCTCAATAACTTACTAACTTGCTCTTGCTCTTGGGTCACTGCCGTCGTTAACACGGTGCCGTTGTCGCCACCACGTTGCCTGTAGCAACCCATTTGGCGATCTTCTCTTCAGCTTCTGCTGCTGCTGCTTCTTCTTCTTTGTCTGCTCAGAGGCTTAGACATACGTTTCTTCTTCTTATTCTGTCTTTTATGTTTCTTTTTATTTTAATCTTTAACTTTTTGTTGTTTTGTGTGCTTGACAAGTGACAAGTCACTGACAACCCACGTGAACATCATTCAAAAATTCAAACTCTACCTTTATTTATTTATTTATTTATTTTTAATATAATATTTTAACTATTTATGTGTGCTCTGCCCGCACATAAGCGAAAATTACATGCGGGGTACGCCAGATATCTGCTCGCACATCAGAACACTACAACTGCAATGACCAAGACTACTTATTTGAGGCCTATTTTAGTATTTTAATACATCAATATCAATTTTTTTATTTTATTTATAAATATCAATATCAATTCTCCAAAAAAAAAAAAATCAATTCTATTATAAATATTATATTATATATATATATATATATATTTTGCCGAGAATACTATATATTACATATTACTAGTATAATGAATTAAAATTTTAGCTAGAGGTTAAATTAATAAATAAGATATGAGTTGATAATTTTAAATATTATAAACAAATTATATGGGCCTTGGCCCTTGACTAATGGATATACAACATATATATATATATATATATATATATATATATATATATATATATATATATATATATATATATAATAACGGTACATCGATATTGATCAGTATCCGAAATATGTCGTATCAATGGTCAATCCGGTACAGCTTCTAATACGGTATTGACTTCCTTAATTGTGGTTGGAGTTGATTCTATTTTGCATATTTGTAGATTTGGTTTTTGAGAAAGGAGGAATCCCCTGGGGCTGATTTCAATAACATTTTCTATTCCATATTTGATTAATGTAAAAATATTTGAAAAACACTAGAATAAAAACATAGATAAAAAGGTCCATATTACAAAAAAATTATATAGTAATAATCCAGGTGGATTAAAAATACATCGTGGTGATTATGATGGTTCACTAAACCACCATTACCATGTTGTGTTGATGCGAAACAAGTAATGAAGTATGGTTTTCTAGTTTCAGAACTTGAATTTGTTGAATAATTTCCTATTCCATATTTTACTAATTTAAAAATATTGGGAAAGTACTAAAATATAAAAGGGAAAAATGAGGTAAGAATTTCACAAATTTTTGAAATTTTAAGAGTCAAATAATAAAATGGAAAAATTTTAGAAACAAAATTGGATAATTTTATAAATTTTTAAATATTTGAGTGTTGTTTTTTTAAACTCTATATAATTAAAAACCAAGCTGAAAAATTTTACAAATTTTAATTTCTTTTAAAAACAAGTTTAAAAGTGCCCCAAGATGTGAGTTAGAGATTTCAAATATAGGATCTTATGGATGTTATAAAACTTAAAAAGAAAACATTAAACCAACCCCTTTGAATCACAAATCGAATATACTTTTTTTTTAGAATAAAAAAATATAATAAACTTTAATGGCTAAAGAAGTAGTGTTATCAAACTTTTCATAAATCATCTCAACTAAAATGTTATTAGCTAATGATATTAAACTGGCCTACAAATTAATTGAGGCACACCTGTTAATTTAAAAGACTACCGAATCCTTTGAGAGAATCGATGTACCTATTAACAATTTTTGTCACAGTCTCATTAAGATTGTGATTTGTGACTAGTAAACAAAAGAACAAAAAAAAAAAAAAAAAAAAAAAAGATTAATGTGAAAGTGATATTCAACCACTTATTATAGTTGGCCAAAGTCGAGAAACATATGGTAGACCTACGGTAGAGCTAGAACAATTATTGTATGAGGTTGATTCCTATAATTGTGAGACCCCTTTTTTATAATTTTTATAATAACTTCAATTTTAGAGCATAAATTAATTCATATATTCTTTTTGGTCATTTCAATTGTAATTACAATTGATTTGCTATATTATTAGTCCAGAAAAGGCATATATTAATAAGAAATCGTATTAAATCATTAAAAAGAAAAAAAAAATCCAAAAGTAATAATTCTCGTTCCTTAATGCTTTGAATATTTCAATATGAAATTTAAGTAGAATAAAGGGTTTTTTTTTTTACTGAATTTTTAAAATGATATATTTTGGTATGAAAAATTACCTATTGATAAATCTTTAATTTTAAGTATTTTTTAAATTGATTCAATTGTGAAATAAAATATCACGACATGCGTATCTAGAGAGAATTTGCTTTGCAGCGACTATTCCCTAGATGCATCTCTACAATAATTTAATTTTAGATCAATTATGAGTCAAGGATTGTGCTAAAAATTCAAAACCCTTTTTTTTTCTTTTTTCTAAAATTGATAGGCAGCTAAGTCCAAGATCACCCTAGAGTCTGGAGTTGTCATTTGCCTTTTATTTGATAGGTTGTGTTAACGACGGTCATTTATAACAATTTTTTTGACCTTTTTCTAACAATTGTTTTGTCTTTTTGGTAGTTTTATGTCATTTTTTCAACTTAAGAAGTATTTTTATGTCTTTTTTTATTTATTTATCTCATTCTCTTTTTACGTAAAATCCACATTAAGAAAACTGCAGGGTGTTTGTTAACATTTCCTGTACTCAATTATTTTTGTTGTTTTATTAAACTAAAGGCCAAGGGGAGCTCAAAAATGATTTCTTATTTTCTGCAACTTAATTCGTTTCTTATAGGGCAATTGCTTGGTATGACATAACAAGTGATGCTTCACTCTCCTGGACCACACAATACAAATAAGAAGAAGGGTCTGGGTATCTTTCTCAAACAGAATCTCATGCGTGTATTACTATTATTATTAATTATTGACTTAGCCCGTGATTGACAAGACAGTATGCTGTAAGGGAAAAACCCATAAAGATAGGGTACAGTTTCTATCCAGTAGTCAGGCAAAAGTCAGATCCTAAAGCTATGGGTTAAATTAACAAATCTCGGGTTCAGTTTCTGTCTAGTGGCAAAGGGAAAAAGCCAAATCCTAAAGATACGGGTCAAATTAACAAATCTCTTATGTTCAGTCAACATGCATGGTCTGGAAGACGCCAGATTTTTATTATACTGCAACTTCTTTTGAGCTGTTCTTTATTGTACTTTTATTTCTTTTCTTCTTCTTTTTTTTTAGAATATTTTTATTTATTTTCGAGTCAAAGCTTTTGAGTTTTCACATATTCCAAAACACTATAAATTGTAACAGCAAAGCAAACACTTAAAAATTTAAATTTGAATTCAGCAAAAAAAAAAAAAAAATTTTAATTTGATTTTATAAATCAATTAAATTTCATATTAATTACTGTTTTTTTTCAAAGAATTGATTCATCTTTCCGTTACCACATATATATATATATATATATATACACATATGTCTCTTTCTTCAAGAACAAGTCCCTTTCTTCAAACCGGTGATAATCAATATTATTTTTGGAATAATAAATAGTATCTAATTAATACCAAATTTGATATGTGTTGGAAATATAAAAAATATATAATCTAATAGTAAGATTTTTGAAATATTAATTCAATAAAAAATTATTAAGTAGTATAATGTTGCTTTGAGTTATATTAGATGTAGCTCTAAGTTATGTTATATAAAAAAATATTTTTTATTAGATGATAAATTCATAAAATTTACCATTTGATTACAATTTTTTTTCTCATACTTTATATGCATGAAAATTTTCAATATGATTTGAGATCAATAACTATGTCATTCATCCAATATTTAGATTTCAAGTTTTTGTATACAAAATTCTGCATAAAATTTTGGTTTTTAAATTAAATAGCAAATAGCATTCGATTGACATAAAACTTGTTATGTGTGTTAAAATTATAGAAAACATGTTATCCAAAGATGAGATTTTTTAGAAATTAATCTAATAAAAATATATTAGGCAATGTAACATTGCTTAGAGTTAAATAAATCAGTTGTAACTTGAATCTAACTCATTAAATGAAAAAATATTTATTTAAAATAAATTGTTGCAAGAGGTTTCAAATTTCTATAACTCATTTATTTTATTTGTTTTTATTTTTATATTGAATTTCTTTAGTCTTCTATATTAATTACACTAAAAAATTATTATGTTAATACACTTGTGGGGACCAATTGTATCCGGTATTCAAACTACGCTGGAAGGGGCCAGGCCCAATGTCCAATCTGAGGGAGAGAGAATATCCGAGCACAATCAACAAAAGAAGAGATAAGATTATCCTCCGAGGAGAGGTAAAGAACGCTCGTGGGGATTTGACCGAGTCCGAGGACTATAGTCACCTCGGAACTTCTATCCGAGGTGTCTGGTAAACTTATCAGTCATTTAGAGTAACACCTCGGACAAACCTTACAGCAAAGTGAAAGGGAGAAATATTAAATAAAAGATAAGAGTAAACAGGAACAAATATCTAAAGGAACTGTCACCTCCGCATTAAATGCCGCCCAGCTAACCTTCTGGCCGCATTAATGTGGAGGTGATGCTTGAACAGTAAACGGACAGTCTTCCAGCTAAGAATGGAAGATTCAAGAAAGGGCAAGAGAGATGATGAAAAAGGACTTTCAACGCCAAGTCCACACGTGGATGAGAAAAAAGGTAAAAAAACCATAGTATATAAGACGAAGAAAGGAAAAAGGAAGGGGGACTGAAAATTATTCTAAAATCATAGCACTGGGATATGTCCGAGAAGACTCTTTGCATAAACTACACTTGTAGCTCTAGTTCCTTTACGCTAAAACCCAATATCTTGGCCCAAGATTCAGACTAACTTTTCTTTCCTGCACTCTATAAATTTATTGTTTGGACTACGTGGGCTTGGATCCATTCCTGTTCTGGGTTCAAGTCAAATCTGGTCCTTACAACACTATTTATTAAAAAAATATTAAATATAAAAATTTATTTTTTCAAAAGTTTGTGTAATATATTTTTACTGATAATTATTTCCTATGAGATATTATTATACTGTAATTTTTAAAACTTTTTTTTATAAAAAAAATTCACAATAAATGGGGCCAAACAAACATTGTTCTACATCGTACATATGTAATCTTATCACAATTATGTCATGCTGGATAAAATTAAAAATGTGTCAAATTCTTATTAGTTTTAATATGGGTCCATCACTAATATCACATTTATGT
Organism: Quercus parvula; assembly: GCA_030820535.1. NCBI lineage: Eukaryota > Viridiplantae > Streptophyta > Magnoliopsida > Fagales > Fagaceae > Quercus > Quercus parvula. The sequence continues at coordinate 33,141,820 of JAUAME010000004.1, forward strand.
TTATTAATGATTATTTGAAAATTACTAAAGCCATATCAGCAGTTTGTAAAAATGTTGTAAATAGTTTGTGTCTGTAGCATTTCTCTTTAATATGTAGAATCCGGTTTTTTTTTTTGTCTTTTAACAGGAATTATTAAAATAGTGAACTTAGAATAATAAATTGAAGAATTTATGTGTTAGTTAAGATTTATATTTGAGTTTTTATTTTTTATTTTTTTTCATTTATTTGTATTTAAAAGAGAGACTAAACAAAACTCAAAATTTTTTATTTTTTATTTTTTGCAAAAATTATATTTAAAATCTTATAGTTTTGGGATGTAACAAATCCATAATTTCAAAATTAATAAATTAAACCTTGAGATTTTAAAATGTAACAAATTAAATTTTATAGTTTTAAAAGTAACAAATTAAAACTCGATCTATTTAATTGAACAACAGTTATATTTGTGCATTTGTGGTTTAATATAGACGTACTGATGAGTGTTTAATGTGTGAAATTTGAAATGGTTTAATGGTCTCCCTTCCCTTAATGTACATATCAAATTATCAAAAAGAAATGACAAAGAGGTCTTTAATGAGGCGATTGATTATGAATTTTATATTTTTTTATGATAATCAAGGAAGAGTGATTCAAATCAATTTGTCCTTCACATAAAGACAAAGAGCTATCTTGGCACATACAAACTTTTCCTGACACCATTATCACAAATTCCAAATGCCTAATCGGGATATTATAAGTGCCAAAATGTTGGTCCTCCTCAGCTTAATTTTAAATATTTTAAATGAACGCATGCAACTATAATCTACAATATTATATATGAAAGCCAAACATAATTGAAAGCAAAACATTGTCTTGACCTCATGAATTATGTAATACAAGTTTTTTAAGACTTCACAATTTTATATATTATTATTTTAATATAATATTTTAATTGTGTTTAAATTATATTTTATATATAAACCTTGTTATATCATATTTTCTTTAAATAGTTTTTAAGACCTCATAGGCTATATCTAACCAAATAAAACCTAAGCCCGACTAACTCTAAGTATAGATACAAGCCATATCTTTTATTCTTGTACTTACATACTCTAGAATGATTAAATTACTACAAGCTAAGAGCCTCAAATTCCCCTTCCCTCAATCTAATTATCAGAATGAAATGACAGAGAGGTCTTTAACAAAGCGATTAATTACGATTTTAATATTTTATTATCATAAGTAAGTCCAGTGTGATTCAAATCAGTTTGTCCTTCGCATAAAGACGAAGAACTGTCATGGCACTCACAAAATTTTCCTGACACAATTATTACAAATTCCAAATATCTAGCCGGGAACGTTGGTCCTCCCTAACTTATTTTCAATATTTAAATGAACACATGCAGCTATATGAAAGCAAAAGCGAAACATATTATATGTATAGTAACTTTTTGATACTTCACAATTTTATACATCATTATTTTAATATAATTTTTATGTTTAAATTTTATTTTATATTTAAACCTTGTTACATTATATTTTCTTTAAATGATAAAATATATAATTTCACATACAAAAATATTTTCTATTAAATTTAAATTCTTTATAAATCTTGTCACATCATTTTTTTTTAAATGATAGGATAATAGTTTTATTAAATCATAATGAATGTATATTATTAATTATTATAATTATTAAAATTCATATTTAAAATTAATTAAAAGATAAAAAATAATATTTTCTAAAGTTTTTTTAAATGCATTGAAGAATGTATAGATCATGTATGGATGTGGAAGAAAGTAGTGGCACAGCAACTGATATGGATGAAATCCAAATCACAACTGGGATTCTTACTAGGCTGGAGCAAGCCGCTCCACAGGAGACTAATTGGGATCAAGAAATTCCCAATTGGCAAATTACACACTCCAGATTACAGCAGTTGGAATCAAATGTTAATAGGAGCTTTGTCAACCCCATTTTAATGGGAATAGAGCTAATGGTATATCTATCTAAGTCACAATCACCGGGTTGTATTCTTAATTCAGTCCAGCTGCTTTCTCAGTATACTATACAGTCAATGAGCCTTTTCCTTCAACAATTGGTCCCTCCGTGGCTGTATGACATCCACTCTACTCAACATAGCCCCAGTTCAAATCCTATCACAAACTCACTGCTTGGAAATCTAACAAGTTCTGCAATTGAAGACATTACTCCAGGTAGGACTGATTTCATGGAAGGATTGGATCTTTTACCTACACAAGCTGATATTGAATCCAGACCTACCTCACCTAAGAGACAGCGTGATGAGGAAGATGAAGAAACAAGCAGAGTTAATAGGAGAAGATTGAATCAGGAGCAGGGACACTTATCTAACAATAATCACAATATCACTGGAGAAGCTGATCCAATAACTACTTCACTGCATAACATAAAGTCTGAGAATAATGTGTTCATTCTTAGACTTCGGATCACAGCCCAATCTGATCAGTTTCAGGAGACTGAAGTTGTTTGGAATAGACAGAATGCAGAAAATGAACATCAGCAAAATATAGTTTCGAATCTCATCCAACTTTTGGCAAACATAAGGCTTTCGGAGGCAGCCCAACAAAGGCCTCCGCAGCAGCCATGAAGACACTGGTATGGAACTGCAGGGGTCTCGGCAATACCTCTGCAGTTCAGCTCATCTCAAAAATTGCTGAAACCACTAACCCTTCCATCATATTTCTAATGGAGACAAAGCAGAAGAAAGGAAGGGGAGAGTATTGGACCCATAAGTGGAATTTTGAAAACTTTTGTGAAGTAGAAAGAGTAGGATTATCTGGGGGACTTTTGTTGTGTTGGAAGAATATCAGTTTGAATGTATTAGATGCTACAAAAAATTTCATCCATACTAGAATGAAACATCCTACTTTTGGTTTGTGTTATTTTACTTTTGTATATGGCCATCCAAAAACTAGTAAAAGAAAGGAAGTATGGGACCAACTTGCTTCTTTCCAAGAACACATAAATGGCCCTTGGATATGGATTGGTGATTTTAACCAGGTATTATCCAATGCAGACAAACAATCCTCAACCTCTCAAAATTGTCCAGGAGCTTCACATTTACATAATTGTCTACGAGACACAGAAATGATACCATTGCAATCGACGGGAGTCAAATACACATGGAAAAATAAAAGAGATGGGGATGCACTAGTCCTAGAAAAATTAGACAGAGCTTTTATTAACGATATATGGCTACATACTTTTGAACATTGTACTCTTGAAGCCTGGCCTATCACGGTATCTGATCATGCACCCCTAGTCCTGGACATCAACAACATTCCCATATACAGAAGAAGGCCGTTTAGATTTGAAGCTATGTGGCTATTACACCCACGTTGTAAACAAGTAATCCAGCAGGAATGGCAGAGAAAAATCTCAGGTTCCCCTGCTTATATCCTTAAATCCAAACTTTACAATGTCAAGCAGGCTTGCATTAGTTGGAATAGAAATGAATTTGGAAATTTTCACCAAAAACTTTCTAGAATCAAGGAGGAGCTTACATATGTACAAAATAATAGCGACATTCCAGGAGTTGCTCAGCAAGAACAACAAAAACAAAAAGAACTTCAACAACTTCTGAATATGGAAGAAGTGTTTTGGGCACAAAAAGCAAGGAGGGACTGGACAAAAAGGGTGACAGAAATACTAGATACTTCCATGCTATTGTTCGCAAAAGAAGAGCAGCTAATCGCATCACAAGACTTAAGAACCACTCTGATCAATGGATAGCTTAGGATCAAGAGCTAAGGGATCATATACAACAACATTTTCAAAGTATCTTCCAATCGGAATCAAGGACAAATACTGCCACCATTATGGAGGCTTTGAATGAGTACACACTTCCAGGACTCTCGCAGCTACATCGACAAATATTAGATAGAGAGTTTAACATAGAGGAGATTACAAATGCTGCTTTCCAACTGGGTTCATGGAAAGCTCCAGGATCTGATGGTATTCCAGCTATGCTTTTTCAGAAATGTTGGGATACAATGGGACAAACAGTGATACAAGCTACATTAAGTTTTCTCAGTACAGGCTACATTCTCAAGGAACTAAATAACACTTTTATCACTTTGGTTCCTAAAAGTCTCAGCCCGGAGAAAATCAGTGAGTATAGACCTATCAGCTTATGCAATGTGGCATACAAAGTAGCTGCTAAAGTTCTAGCAAATAGACTGAAACTAATTATTGATGAGCTTATCACTCCTCATCAAAATGCATTTATCAAGGGTAGATTGATCACTGATAATATCATCTTGACTCATGAATTACTCCACACAATCAAAAGGAAAAAAAAGGGAAGGGTTCGTTTTGCTGCACTAAAGTTGGATTTGAGCAAAGCTTATGATAGGCTGAATTGGAATTTTATTGAAGCCACATTTCAGAAGTTGGGTTTTAACCAGTAATGGATTCAATTGGTAATGCAATGTGTCACCACAGTAACATACAGCGTTCTAGTCAATGGAACTCCCACAGAAAAATTCAAACCAAATTGTGGTATAAGGCAAGGTGACCCACTATCACCATACATATTCATTATTTGTACAAATATTCTCTCATGCATGCTGCAGAAATTAGAAGATTCAGGTGCGCTAAAGGGAGTGGCAATAAATAAGGGAGGACTTCCTATTTCACATCTTATGTTTGCGGATGACATCATTATCTTCTTCAAAGTTGCCAACCAAAATACGGATAAGCTTAGCCAAACCCTACAAAGTTTTTGTGAAATGTTAGGCCAAAAGATTAATGGCACCAAATCAGTTATGGTGGTCAGTCCTAACTGTGACGAAACTATCAAAGAAGACTTGGCACGAAAGTTAAAAGTAAATATTGCAGAAAAGATTGGGAAATATCTAGGGATCCCAGTAGACCCGGGAACACCTAAAAGAGAAATTGGCAACCAAATCATTGATTGGCTACAAAGTAGACTTCAAACTTGGAAAGGTAAACTCTTATCACCTGCAGGGAAGCTAACTCTTATTAAATCAGTTATGCAAGCTATGCCAATATATTCTATGACAATCCATAGATTATCAAAAGATACCTGCAATAGAATTGATAGAATCATTAGAGATTTTTGGTGGGGAAACACTGCAGAAGTGAGGAAGTTACATACCATAGCTTGGGATACAATCTGCCAACCTAAGGAAATAGGAGGTGTCGGTATTAGGAAGACAGAACAATTCAATCAAGCCCTCTTAGCCAAACAATATTGGAGAATAACCCAGAATCCACAATCACTACTAGCCATTACTCTTAAAGGAAAATATTTTCCAAAAGCTCAAAACCTTTGGGATATGGAACGATGTCCAACCACTGCATCCCAACTATCGAAAGGAATTTGGAGGACTAAAGAAACACTTCTAATAGAAGCAAAATGGCAAGTAGGTATGGGGGATGGTATTAATCTAAGGGATCCATTATGGTATAAACCTCGGAATGAAACAACATTGATGGAATTTGGTCTGGACCAAGGTACAGTTAGAGATCTTATGGACACTGACACAGGCACTTGGAGGGCTGAACTCATTGTAGATATCTATGAACTGAGAGTTGCGCGAGAGATTTTACACACTCCACAATCAAAGTTTGGAGCTTCGGATAAAATTTTATGGTTGCAATCACAGAGGGGGACCTACAAAGTGAGCGAAGGATATAAATTGATTACTAAAGTGCAAGATGGGACAAATACCTATGGTATGAATGGACAGGGCTGGAAAAATCTTTGGAAACTTAAAATTCCATATAAAATATGTCTGTTCTTATGGAAATTATTACATAATGGGCTACCCACTAGAATGGAGTTAAATAGAAGACAAATTATTGTTAACACTAAGTGTGTAATGTGTGACCAAGAAGAAGAAACATTGGACCATCTATTCCTAAAATGTCCTTTTGCTAGAGCTTTATGGTTTGCTACTCCACGGAACTTTCGTTCTGATACTATCCCATCTATCCGGCAATGGTTGATAAGCTTTCTCGAGAAACATAAAGCAGAATGGCGAATAGAGTTAGATGAATATATCCACATTAGTCCAACAACTACTGAAATTGCTGGAAACTAGTCTATATGCCGATCTCAGAATTGGCAAGTCATAATTATAGTTGATACAAAAAAGCGTTCGCGCGAAGCTAATTGGAATGGAGGTGCCTTTGTGATCAAAAATCGTTTAGGCCAGTCCATTCGTAAAGGGTGTTATTCCTGCCTTTCTAGCAATGATGAACATAATTTACTAGCCACAATCAGGGAAGCTCTGTATGAAGCGTGGAAACAAGGTTTCAGGGAGGTACTCCTTTTTCTACAATCAAATTACGGAGTAAAGCTGATTCAGACACATCAATTGACTAGCATGAAGAACATTCCTATCATGGAAGATATAGCAACTTTACAAAAGATGATTAAATATATTCACATCCAAGTTGCTCCTCAACTGGTGTTCCAAGAAGTGCAGGGATTGGCAGACATGGCGATTGTTTGTTTTACAAGGCTTGTCTGGACTTGATTTTTTGGTGGTAACAAAAAAAAAAAAAAAGATCATGTATGGTTTGACACGCGTCTGGTTTGGTGCAGTCAAGATTTTGAATAATATAAAAAAAATTCAAGCTTTTGGCTGTTTTTATGTGGAGTCTTTCTTTTTGTCTAGCGGGTATGTATTATCACCAAAAGCAGCCTCTGCTGGATGCCCTATCACAGGTGACAACTAGAACTGATTAATAGTAAATTCATTATAAAAAAAAAAAAAAAGAACAAATGGAGGAGGGAATACATACTACATAGTCAATATATTAACGAAAAAAAAAAAAAAGAAACAAAAAATATAAAAATTCACTTGGTGTATAAAACACTAGTCAATGTTTAGACCCCCAATTTCAAATTAACAAACATAAGCTTATTCTCAAACAATAAATGTGCAGAATGATAAGTACAAGCAATGCACAAATAAACAAACTACTCTAAACTGTAATTAATCACAACACAACAGCAATTAAAAGGTAAGAGTAAGGGTTAAAGAAAAGTAAACGCAAAAATAACACCGGCACGTGTTATAGAAGAGAAAACCGAAGAACTCGACGAAAAACCTCTCTGCCACCCTCCAAGCGGTAAAATGATCCACTAGAGAATAAAGTTGGGATACATGAATAACAATAGACCCTCCAAGCCTAATCTACCAAATACACCTAAGCCCTCCAAACTTCTTGCTCCAACAAGGTTAAGCCTAACCATGTTTTCCTTAGCTTTCTGGATCCCGCAATAAGCCCATTGCATCAACCAAATGAATTGGTCCTCTTTGAATTACTTCCCAAGCACCAAGTAAGCTCCTCACTGATATGGGCATGGTGAGATAAGAAATTGGCTAATGAACCTCTCAATGGTATGTCAATGGAGAGGGTGAAAGTAGAGAAATTTGAGAATCAAAGGTATAAGATTGTGGATGAGTCAATCTTGTTGTTCTCTAGGGTTTCTCACTCAAAATTCTCACTGGGAGCTCTCTACATTTCATGGATATAAGGGTATTTATAGTAGGGTACGTGAGGACTGTCAAAAGTTATTTTTCTGCAAAACAGGGTGTTCTGGCTACTAACTAGTGACTGGGATAAGTCGCGAGATTCAGTCGTGAAATAACTAACTAGTCAGATTGTCATTTCTTGTCTTGTAGTGCTCTAGTTGTCGTGACCCTTCAGCTTCCTTCATGCTTCACACGTGTGGCATTTTGGTGAGTTATCAGTCGCGAGTCACTCACGAGTTCTAGTCGCTAGAAGCTTTTTGAATGCACACACATTTGAATTCTTCACACTCTCTCACACACAACCCTTACATAATTCTCACCTAAATACAAGGTATCTAATTGCTGAATTATAAGCAAATTTGGCACGGAATAAAGCCAACACATGGTTGAATAAATTCAACCTTACAATCTCCCTATTTGGTTATTCCATGACAAAACCCTAAAAAAGACTCTAGACTTAAAATGTGAGTTGGGAACAGTTGCCAAAACTCACAAACACTTAACTCTAGATTCTGTAAAGCTCTTGCATTATATGGACAAGTTCTCCTGAAAACAATATCACAAAAAGTTCATTGTAAGCAGAAATCTTGAAATGCATATGGAACAAGCATAAAGCAATCAAGCAATAAAGAATATAACAATAAAGCATAACTGGACCAAACAAGAACAATCACAATAAATAGTGACCACAATGAACATTCAGACATGCAAGCTAATAAGATCAATGCAAAGTATCATTTGCATGTCTAACACTCAACTGAAGCAAGAACACTAATGTAATTGTATCAAGGATACAAGATCCAACAAGGGCACAAGAGTACTAAAGATAATGCAAGACATAATCTAAAAGTACTAAATAGCTACAAAGGAAAGGTACTCATCAGGCACAGTTTAAATATCTAAAATATTCAAGCATCCATAACACACAATATCCAAGTATTTTAAAACCAAAGTATTAGAGTCATAGAGTACTTAAAAACCAAAGTACTAAAAACCATAGAGTACTAGAATAAGTGCTATGAAAAACCATAAAAACTATGAAAAACCACAAGATAGCTATAAAAACTTTAAACTTTAAACTGTTCTCCCCCTTAACATAGGCTCCCCCTATACTCCTCTATACTACTCCCCCTTTTTGACTGGAATAGGCAAAGGGCTAAGGCTGTTTCGTGAAGCTATCAAACTTGGCTGTGAGCAAGTTGATTTGGTCCTAAATGGTTGTAAGCCTGTTCGAGTGTTCAGTTTGGACTTCTCTTAAGCTGTTAATCCTCTCAAGAATAATCTGAAATGCATTTGAAGACACTGATGAAGACAATGAAGCTCCGCTCCTACCTTGACCATTAACTCTTGTTGAAGAAGGTGGTTGTCCTTCCGCTTCAGTCTTGGTGTCCGCAGGAGGTGCTTGTTTCAGTTCATCTTCTTCTTCATCATCCAGAAGACAAACTCTACTCCTTAGGATTGTTTGAGTGTTGATGGAAGGAGGTACACTCATGAGGCTTATGTCCTGTGGAGTCTCCATACCTTTTTCATGGAGGATTCTCATGAGCAAACTTAGGAGAACAAGCTTTAGCCTTGAGGTTGTTCTTGTTGCTTTAGCAATGATGGTGAATGCATGAGCCTCGATGTCGATGTAGGTTCGCTCATGAAGCTCCATGAAGAAGATGACTCAAACATTTTTGATGGTGGTCATCTTCCTTACTAGATATAGGTTGAACAACATAATGTATGTGAGGCATCTCAAATTCGAAGGGAAGGTGGTTGTGTTGAGACATTTTCCTTCCCTAGCAGCACCAATATGGGATTGAATCGTCTCTATGGAAAGCATTTTTTCCTTGAAAGGAGTGAATTCTTCTTGATCTAGGTTTCCATGTCCAAGTACACCATCAATGTGCCCCACTTCAAGAGTGAATTCATGGCCTCTAACCCAACAGTCTAGGTAATCATTTCTGAGTATGGCATTGATATAGAATTCTCTAATTAGTGGTTCACAAACCCCGGGGAGATCAACAAGAAGCTTTTCCCAAACTCTTTCTGCACAACATCTAGGGATAAAGGATTCCTTGAGGTCGACAAGATCCACAAATTGCTCCTAAATGATTAGAGCCTTCTCAAATTGTTGGTTGTATTGCTCAAAATGTTGAGGGGAGTGAAACCGACTCTCATCCATACGTTTCCTCTTGTCACCACTCTGAGCATATGTTTTTCGTGGAGCCATTTGCAAAATAGAGTAGCAAATACCACAAAACAAAACACAAAATCCGGTAATAAACTTGATTAGTAACAAGTTAGTACCAACACATAAACTTTGAATTAAAACCCTAAAAATTGAATTTAAAGAGTAATTCAAAAAGAAATGACATGTAAATATCCTAATCAAGACAACATGATAGAATCATTGGCATTATTCACTCAACATGTCAAAGAGTGTGTGTGTGCATCATATGCAAAAGTGTGCATCTAGGGCAAAATGTAAAAACACATAATCATTTGATGTTTCAAAAACAAAGAAAAATGATTATCCCCACAATCTTTGTACTACAAAAACATCTAATAGACATTTTATCATTAACATTGTATGCGCAACACAACACAAAACAAAGTTCAATGCATAAAAATGAAGAAAAAACATGTGAAACATGTAGAGTAAGCATTATACTAACAAAACCAACAAAACCCATATATCATACTCATCAAAACATCAAAGGATCCATATTCAACAACCATATTTTCATATCTCAACATAAACACAAAATCCAAGAAAACTAAGGCTAGAAACTTGAAATAGAGTGAAAATAAAAGAAAACCCATACATTTTCTTGAAGATTGATGAGGATTGAAGAAGAAAATAGAGGTTTTGTGAGAGACAATGGAGGTTTTGGGAAAGGGAGAGGCAGAGAAGAAAAAGGATGTGCACGTGATGCGAGGAAAAACTAAAAAGTTTTTTAAAATTGTTTGAGATTTAACCCTTTTTGTGCAAAATACTCGATTTTCACGACTTAAATGACCTACGAGTAAGTCGCCAAAAACCCTTGAACAAAATTTTGAAAATTTTGTCTAAAGTCTTTTTCGTGATTGGGACATCCATCGGCTAATGAGTCGCGAAAGCTTCTAAGTAAGCTCACGACTAGAGCTTCCACTCTGACAAAGTCTGGAAAATGACCAAAACCCAGAAATTTTGAAAATTTTCTAAATGTTTTTCGCGACCGGGGTACTCACTCGCTAAGGAATCGCGAAACCTTTTAAGTAAACTCGCGACTAGCTTGACTAGCGAGTGAGTTGCTAAAAACAGAGTTGTAAAATTTTTTGATTTTTTGAAAATTTCAAAACAAAACACTTTCCAAAAAAAAACTAAAAATACTCAAAAATCTTTTTGTGTTTGATCAACATATGATTGAGTATGTACAACACATTTAATCAAGTACAATCACACAAATAAATTAGGCATTCATTGAACATAGACATGTGTGATGTGTGTGGATGAATGTTCAAATAGTGTATAAAACACCTTGAATGTTTAGACCCCCAATTTACAAATTACCAATTCAAGCTTATTATCAAACAATGTATGTGCGGAATTTGAACATAAGCTAAAACATAATTGATAAAACAATCTAAACCAAATAAAATCACAACCACAACAGAAATTAAATGGAAAAGATTGAAGGAAGAGAGATGCAAACACAAAGACAACACAGTGATATGTTATCGAAGAGGAAACCGAAGTCCTTGGTGTAAAACCTCTCCGCCACCCTCCAAACGGTCAATAATCCACTAAAGAATGAAGTTGGGATACATGAACAACAGAAGACCCTCCAAGCCTAATCTACACAGTGTACCTAAGCCCTCTAAGCTTCTTGCTTCAACGAGATTACGCCGAACCTTTATCTTCTTTAGCTTACCGGATTCTGCTATAGCCCATAGCATCAATCGATATCAATTGGTTCCTTCCTAACTGCTTCCCAAGCACCAAATAGCCTTCTCATAGATATGGGTATGGTGAGAAAAGATTTTGGCTAATGTACCTCTCAAGGATGTAACAATGGATAGGGTAAGAGTAAATGAATTTGGAGAATCAAAGGATGAAGATTGTGGATGAGTCAATCTTGCTTTTCTCTTAGGTTTCTCTCTCAAAAATTCTCTCTAGAAGAAATCTACAATATGTGGGTATAAGGAAAAGTTAGTTTTTCCCAAACAGAGTGGTCTAGCGACTTGGCCTCACGACTGGATTGAGTTGCGAGTTCAAGTCGCGAGCTAACTGCCTGGCCAGCCTGAGACTTTTGTCCTGTAGTGCAACAGCTAACATGACTCTTTAGCTCCTCTGCATGCTTCACAGGTGTGCTAGCTTTGGCAACTTGCCAGCCATGAGCCAGTTGCGAGGTCCTGCTGAGTTGCACACTTTTGAGCTTTTCTTCACATTCTCTCACACACTACCCTTACATGATTCCCACCTAAATATAGGGTTTCTAAGTGCTGAATTACAAGCAAATTGGCACGAATTAAAGCCAACAAAATGGTTGATGAAATTCAACCTTACAATCTCGTCCTTTGGCTATTTCGTGACAAAACCTTAAAACAAACTCCAGACTTAACATGTAAGTTGGGAACAGTTGAACAAAACTCACTCATACTTAACTCTAGAATTTGTGTAGCTCTTGAACCATAAGAACAAGTATCTCCTGAGAAACAACAACACAATATGATCATTGTATGTAGAAAACTTGTAATGCATATGGAGCAAGCACAATGCAATCAAGCATTATAGATTAAAGCAATAAAATATGGCTTGACCAACAAGGAACAATCACTATAAATAATGACCACAGTGCTCATTTACACAAGGAATGAATATCCGGACATGCAAGCTAATAGGCTCAATGCAAAGTATGATTTGCATGTCCAACACTCAACCGATTCAAAAACAAAAAGTAACAAAGGGCATAAGAGTAATGTACTTAAAGAAAATACATAACATTTATCAACAAGTACTAAGCTACAAAGCATGAGTACAAACCACAGTAAACTGAAAATAAACTTATATATATAAACCAATGTACCACAAATTTCAAAAGTACTAAAAACATCCATGAGTTTAAACCAAGAAATTAACCAAAGTGTTTAACATAGTATGTAGCAAACCCAAAAAAAAAATTATCCAAAACATAACACCAACTCCAAAACACATAAATAACATAAAGCAAACACTGTTGAAATCAAGTTTTTGGTAAGCTCCCCCTTAAAATGGCACTCCCCCTCAAAAGCTACCCTCCAAAAATCTCCCCATTTTTGACCGGAATGGCCAAAGGGTTACTGCTGGGTGGTGAAACTATCGAACTTTGCTGAAAGTATGTTCATCTGATCTTGGAGAGTAGCCAGCCTAGGCAGAGATTTGAGCACCTTTCTCACAATCTTGGGTTCAGGAATGGTTTCCCCAAGATTGAATGCAAAGTTCACTATGTCCTTCAGCTTGGCATAGAACTCATCAAACGACTCATCCTCCTCCATCTTAATCTCTTTGAAGCTTGTAGTGAGCCTTTGTAACTTCGAATTCTTAATAGTCTTAGTTCCCTCATAGGTTGTCTAGAGAATGGTCCAAGCCTCCTTTGCAGTTTTAGTTAAGGATATCTTCTTAAACTCCTCATTGGTAACCATACTGAATAAGGCATTCAACACTCTGTTGTTGAAGTTTGCCGCCTTGATCTTGGCATCATCCCAATCAGCCGGCACTTCTGTAGGCTTAGTCCAGCCTATCTCTATAGCTTGCCACACTTTTTCATCTAAAGACTGCAAGAAAGCTCTCGTGTGTACTTTTTAGTATGCATAGCTAGTGCCATCAAATAAAGGAGGTATGATTAAAGACTGTCCTCTATCCATGACAAACAGGGGTCAATGGATCAACATAACAAAAATTAAAACCTAATTAGAGTGTGCTTGCTCTGATACCACTTAATAGGCCAAAAACAAATTGACCCATTGTGATGAATTAATTGATTAATTAGCCAAGTTTATTAATTAATCAAATTAACATGCAAACGTGTGATAGCACAAAAAAATCATCAATAAACTAAGTATGCAGCATAAAATAAATGACACGGTGATTTGTTTATGAATGGGGAAAACCTATACAGCAAAAACCCCACTGGGTGATTTTAAGGTCACCAGTCTCGAAATTCCACTATTATCACAACAAGCGGTTACAAGTAAAGGAATCCTAGTATCTTATACCAACCTACAGTTAAACCCTTGCCCTAATATCCAATTGGACTTGTTCTGTTGTGTCAATTTCTCCTTTTGATGCACGGCTCCTAAGTACGTGACTAACCAATTGCGTGGATCCCAGTACATGACTTCAATCACCAACTAGAGAAGGTTGTTGGCTGCAAAGTTCTTCAGTTCATCCATATGATGAAAATCAAGAAGATGCTTGGTTACAAAATCCTACGGTGCACATACACAGCAACTTCTTCAGAAGAGATGAACTAGGACAAAACTTTTTTTCCAGTCACAATTTGCTTGAACAAACTATTTTCAAAGCTTGTGCAACTTGTGTACTCTTTGACGGCCCTTAGAACAATCTTTTTATATGTCTAGGGTTAGGAGAAAAAAAGTTCATTCATGGATTCCAAGAAAACAAATCAGAATTTCTGTTTGTTTCTTAAACCTCAACAAATAGGAGGTGTCGAGCAAGTGTTAAGCACACGGGCTGAACAGCTTCTTAAACCTTGACACATGCTAGCTATCGAGCTTTAATGAACTTGAACTTCTCAGCTTGTTTATTAAACAGACTTAATGACTTCAACATTTGATCTTGAAGCACAATTTCTTGAAGTATTAAAAACACGTAGATTTACCCAATTACAAGTAAAGTGTGTTTTGTCAAAGGATTAGCCAATTACATAAAATAGTGACATATGTTTCTAACAAATGAATCACATATGTCCTAACAAGCAGTAGTCTGCTTAGGAATCTGTCAGGGCTCTTATGCTAATGAATAGAAGTCTGCTTGGGATTCTGTCAGGGTATTATTCACACATGCTGATGAATAGTAATTTGTCAAAAGTAATTTATGATCTTTCTGGATCTGTCTGGAATGCTTGGAAGCATATTAATGAATAGTAATATGTCATAATTTTCTTTCTCATGTTTGTCTGGTGGTGGCTATAGTGTCTATTCTGTCATTTTGTCTGTTAGCTGGGCCTTTCTAATAATCATTACTTGAATACATCATTATTACTGACCTTGTATTTTGAAGGGTATTGTTTCTATTAAGACACCTTCATGCTTTGTCTGAAATCTTTGAAGATTTTTGTTTTGGCAATATTCGGTCTAGGATTTTAGCCTTACGATGGCTATCTTGCTTGCCAAGCAATTGACCATTAATTTTAAAATTAACAAATTAATATGGTGCAAGTACAGCTTAGCTGAAGGCTTTCAAGCAACTATTGAACAAATACTATTAAAGAAATGTTTTTAGAAGGCTGTCTATTCTAAGAGGGAGAGGGAGAATGACTCATATATTTCTGAGAAGATTTGAGAAGGGCTTTGTTAGGTTGAACATAAAATCTTTTAAATACAGAAAGCAAAAGATCTTTAAAATAAACTATTTGAAAAGAGGAAAATATTTCTTTTAAAAGGAGAATATACTTAGTATAGTATTAGTGCTGCTACTAGGTAGAGTCTATAGTATCATCTTCCTTTGAAATTATAGTAATCTCATTACCATATGTTACTAGCTCAATTTTGTCAATCCTTATGTCTTTAAATATGGAGATTTCTTTCAGTTAAGAATGTCCTTGGGAATTGGACGTAGGATGAACTTAAAGAATACTTCTATTTCCAAAATATTAGTACATATTCCATTGTCTGTCATGGAAAAAGGATAAAGTAAGGCTAAAAAAGGATTTCCTAAAATAACTTTGGAGGACAACTTGTCTGTTAAAGAAGAAAGGTGTTCTAAAATTAATTCAGTTATTATATATGTATGTCTTTGTCAATTTATTACTTATTTTAAGTCTATCACCATTAGCTTGAGTTAATATGTTTGTCGTTGATTCATAATATTTAGAAGGTATTAATCCTTCTTGTATGCAATTCATGTCAGCACCTGAATCAACAAGTGCTACAACTGTTAACAAAAATTCTTTATGATCAACCAAAGTTATTTCAATATACCATTTCTGGAATATCATTTTATACATTTTTAGACCCCTTAAAACACAATTGGATTAACCTAATTAATTAACCAAGTGATTACTTAGTCCAAATTTTAGATCTAGGTTAACACAATCATATAATCATATCAATGTAAAATGCATAATATAAAGAACACAAAGATATGATGACCTAGGAGACCACACTGGTAAACACCTAGGAAGGATTTAACCTAGCTATCCTCAAGGTAAACCTGAATCCACTATGAAAGAATCGAAGTTTTACAATAGTGACTTAGACCACTAACATCCTATTGCTACCTACCAGTAGAAAACTTATTGATACAACCATGTGCAAGCTCCGAGACCACAGACTCCTTCTTTTTTGGATTCTTCAGCAAATACAAGTACTCCCACTTGTGTATCTTTAAGCTTTTAATGCAGCAACTGAATCAATCACCAAGTTTTTGACATAATCTTGAATCTTGAAAACCCTAAGTATGTGTGAAGGCAACCACCTTTTGATCTCACAAAAGTTTCACACACACAACATGAGAAGCAACCTCAAAACATGGCTAGGGTTTTCTCTTTTATACTTAAGACAAAACACAAAACCTTACACGTCAAATGGGCTTGGGCTGAGTTGGAAAATTCTGTAGAAAAACATTATGCCCGAGTTTCGATCGATCGAGTCTAATTCTCAATTGATCGAGCTAGATAGAATTGCACAAAAAATTCTGCAGTAACTCGATTCCTACTTTACATAAAACGTATACACTTTGAGCAAGTCTAAACAATACTAAAAATGTTTTGATCATGGTTTGCCAACAATACAAATTAGAGTTCTAATACATTAGTTCCTAATCCTTAGAACCTAACAAACTCCCCCTTTAGCAATCCGTGACAAAACACAAAACTAAACAAAATTGCTTAAAGTTTACATAAAAACAGCCCAATATAAAAACATAGCCCAACACAACAAATTCAACCTAACTACTATCTATCAGTTGCAAGTGTAGACAGCAGCATGACTGAATCAACCTGTATATTTCGTGAAACACTTAACAAACGCATAAACACATGTGTGGAAAATACAAGTAAAAAAAAAATAACTTCTTGATTTCACATAACACATAATAAAGACATATATCAGGAATAACTCATAAATATAAATCAATAAGCAATGAGAAATAAGAAATATATACAAATCAATGTATCTCTCCCTATCATGAATAACCCAATCAAAAACAAAAATACATCATAAGCCAAAAAAATGTAAATACATAATGAAGCACCTAGATACAATATAATAGCTCCACAAGTACAAAAATCCTCCACAAGTATACTCCCCCTTTTTGTGACGCAATGCCAAAGGGCAATCACACATTATCAAAAGGAGGTCGCGGAGGCGATCGTCTCAAATGGTCTAGACCTGCTTGCAAATCATGAAGCTCATTAAGCATGTCCACCAAAGTATGTCCATGAGCTGCTTGAACGGTCATGACAGTCTCTAACATACGTCGAATGTCTGAATCATCCGAGGTAGGAGGTGGAGGAACATCAGCAACAGCAGCATGATTAACGGGTTCCTCAACCTTAGTATCACTTATAAAAGAGGGAGGAGGAGGTGCGACACCAGAAGGCTTTACCCTAGGGCGTTTAGAGCTAGCTCTCAATTGAGTAGCCCTCTGCCGAAGAAAGGTGGCACCTATAGGAGCATCTATGTGTATAGGCTCAGATGCGAGAAACTCAACTAAACCGAGATGCAAAAGAATTCGGTGAATAAAAACAGGGAAGAACAAAGCATGAGCAGTAGAACTACTCCTATGCACCTCAATCAAGGAACTAATAAAAAGATGAGAAAAGCTAATAGGAGCATCAGTAATAAGGGCATACAAAAATGCATAATGCTCTAAAGAAATGGTGTGCAAATGAGAGATAGGCCAAAAAGAATGATAAGCAATCCTAAAGAAGAGATAATGAATCTCAATGAGCTCAGTAGTGGTGATCTGAGGATTAGAACCCCACTGGATAGAAGACCCAGTGATATAAGACATGATGTCATCCAAGGGAGGAGACTAATCATAAGGGTAGACAGGATGCTGGACCACTGGCACCCCAAGGGCAGCAGCCACTACCGAAGGGGTAATGGTGTACCCTACACCCCATACCTAACTCCTCACTAGAGTGTTGGCATCATAGGAGTGGACAGAGAGGTTTGAATAGAACTCTCTGATCAAGGTAGCCGGAGGTGGATAACAAATATCCAATAAAAGTAACCAACCCCTATGCTCAAAGTTATGCCTAAGCTTAGGATCTATCTCATCTAAAAGAACCTTTCTCTCAGCCCAAATGTTTCTCCTAAGGTTAAGCTTCTCAAATGCTTCCTGGTTTTTCTCACTTAGAAACCTATCACTATTAAAGGTGGGGGAAGGAGAAGAAGTGGAGGTCCTATTGGCTCTAGTTTTCCTAGGCATGATGCTAAGGAAAGGACAAGACAAATAGAAAAGAAGCAAAAAGAAAACAAGAAAAACCAAGGGCAGACTGCAAGTTAGTACAAAAAAAATATAGAAAAAAAATCTATATGATGCATGAACAGATAAATGTCATGATGCATGCTCTAATGCGGTGATAACAAGTTTAGATTAATTTTAGAATCACAAAATTGGCTTGAGCATAGAGTTTATAACAAAAACCCTAAAAGTTTGAAAAACCACTTAATCAATTTGTACCAAATTGACCAATTGATCATCACACAAGTTAGAAAACATTTTATAATGATCAAATTAATAAATCCAACAAGCCAATTTCATCAATTAAACTTAATTTGAACAAAATCCCCAATTTGGGTAGTTTCAAGTCCTAGAAATTTCAAATTTTCTCAATTCACCAAATTGATCAAATTAATGCACCAAGAATAGTTTTTTATTGTCCCACAATAAAAACCCATTGATCAATTTCCAAAGAAAAAGCTTGAATCATCAAAAATCCCAATTTCCCTTAGGTTCGAAAATAACCCCAAATGCATGACAAAAATGCATGAAAACTAAAAATAAAAGAAAAAGGAGGTGTATAAAGGTCTTACCGGCCTTAGATGACAAAAACCCTTGAAGAATTTTGGTTGAAAACGACAAAAAACTTGCTTTGACCCTTGGACCGATCGAATAGGGAGAGAAAGAGTTTTGAAAAAAGTTTGAATAGTGAAGAACACGTGAGAAACTCAGTTTTTAAAAAAACTCTCTATTATGACTTTAGAATGATCAAAAAATAGGTTCGATAGATCGAAACACACAAAGCCAAGCCAAAACTTTTAATCGCAATTTCGATCAGTCGAAAAACACTTTCGATCGGTCAAAATTCTGGAAAAAATAGTTTCTTGAAAATCAAAGCAAAAAATTGCAGAAACTCCTCAAAACATTGAATTTTATGGATGAAATGCATGAGTATGAAAGGAAATGCTTTTCAAAAAAACTTGTTTGGAACCTAGTTTTCCCAAAATTAATATTTTCAAACAATTCTCCTTAAATTCTCAAGCTTCAAACACAATTTGCACCAAATTCAAGGAATTTTCAAACTTGGTTGGCCAAACCAAAATCACACACAATAACATGTACAAAGTTTAGCAAAGAGTAACTTGTGTAGTGTGTGCAACTAGCAAAAACTTGAGAGACATATGAGGTGATATGTAAATAGAAATCAACCACAATTTCTACAAAATTCATCACATAGAATTTGAAAGAAACTATCACCTAAAGAGTTACATCATATAACTCTCACATCTCCTAGAAAACAAGCTGGTAATCATATAAGTTTCTTGATTTGCCTCATATTGTACACACCAATTTTATTCGTTTAGAAACTTATTAAAACAGCCGGGATAATGTACACACCAATTTTATTTGTTTGATTTAACATTAAGTCCAATAATGTACACACCAATTTTAACAATTAAATCGAGGCTACACCTTATGTTCTTTTTGTGCATATGCTACACTTTCTCGAGCATAAAATCTTACGATATGCACTAAGGTATTCATGATTGGTTAGTAAATAGTGGTGAGATGGTTATTTATGCCTTTCTCAATAAGTTTAAGTCTGACAATCAAAAGCATGTGACTTCAAGATCAAGATCATGTGATCAAAAACTATAAACATCTTCCCACACAACATGCACTACAAAGCTTCAACTAGTAAAGTGCAATAAATAAGCATATCCAAGCTAAACAAAGTATATAAACATGTTATGTAAAAAATAAATTGGCCAACCTTGATTTCAAATCCAAGAAAATAATGCAAAACACATTTTGCTTCCCTTTTTTATTTTTTTATTATTAAAAAAAATCCTAAAATGAAATGCATGATGCTATGCAATGCAAATCCTAGAAACAAAGAAAGCAAAAAAAAAAAAAAAAAAAAAAAAAAACAAAACAAAACAAAGAGCAATGGTCACAAAGAGTAGAGCAATGAAGCACAAGAATCATGTCAGAAAAACTCACTTAAATTGAGCCTTTTGCATCCAAAACTTTTTAGATGCACCTTGAGCATTGGAGTTCTTATTCACATTAGAATGATTTCTAACTCTAGGATTGGAATAAAGGTTAAGAGCCTTTACCAATTCACCAATAAGTACTATAGGATCTTGTGCTTGAGGCACAAGTACTTTTGGTTTGTTTGCTCTTTTAGCAGCTTGCAGTTTGAAACAGTTTGGACGAATGTGCCTTGACTTTCCACAAAAATGACAAACCCATGCAGGCTTATCATGTAACTTGCCCTTAGAAGGGTTAGGAGCTTAAGGTTTCGACTCTTGAAGATCAACCACAATCTTCCTAGGTGGTGTAATTTCTACAGTTAGCCTCACTCACAGAGGGTTTGACAACCTCACTCACATGGGGTTCAGAAGAAGAAGAAGGAACAAAGTTTGTGGAATGGGGTGTAGACACAAAGATGCTTTCTACAAAACCTAAGCCAGTTTTGTCAAAGGGAGACTTTTGAACACTTAGCTTGTGATCAAGTTTGGAGCTTGCAGACCTATCAGTTTTTTCTCTAGCAACAGATAGTTCATGTTCCAAATTCTTGACTTTTTCAAGCAAAAGCATATTCTTAGTCTTCACATTATTCAAAAGTTCAGTAGCATCAAATAAATTCACAAGCAAATTCTTCTTATCAAGCTCAAGAGATGCAATTTTCTTTAAGCCTAATTCAACAATCATAGCATCCTTTGCAGCAACTTTGCAAAGTTTATTGTAGGCTTCTTGAAGATTTGCGTCCTCAGAGAGTTCCCCATTAGAAGGGTTCTCTTCAGCAGACACACTTTCATTGACTACAGTAGTAACAGTGAAAGTAATGAAGTTTCCATCCTCGTCACAACCAGACTCATCATCAGAAACTTTATCATCACTAAGGGTTACAACCATAGCCTTACCCTTAGACCTCAAGTATGTAGGACATTCAGATTTCATATGACAATACCCTTGACATCCAAAACATTGAGGACCCATAGAATTATTATAAGGTTGACCTCTTTTTTCTTTAGGTTTTTCAGTGTTATTAACCTTAGTGGGATCATTCATTCTAAAATTTCTAAGTTTAGCAGTGTTATTACCTCTTGCCTTTCTGTTATTGTTCCTAAGAAAATTTCTAAAGTTATTGGCAAGGTAAGCAATCTTTGTAGCAGAGAAATCATCATCAAATCCACTCGCCTCAACATCATCAACAGACTTGAGAGCCATTGATTTTGATTTTCTAGTTTTAGGTAGGTCCAACTCATAGGATTGAAGAGATCCTACAAGTTCATCAACAGGAATGGAGTCCACATGTGATGGCAGTCACTTTGGGTCTAAAATCTTCAGTTCAAAATCTAAGAATCTTCCTAACAATTTTAGGTTGATCATAGATTTCACCCAAATTATATGCAGAATTAACAATATCATTAAGCTTAGCATAGAATTCATCAAAAGATTCATCATCAGACATTCTAATGCTTTCAAATTTGGAAGTTAATTGCTACAACTTATTAATTTTAACAGCCTTTATACCTTCATGCACAATCTAGAGGATATTCCAAGCAGTATGAGCAACCTCAACATTAGAGATCCTCTTAAATTCCTCCATAGAAACAGCGTTAAAGATAACATCCATAACTTTGCTATTGAAAGCAGCTGCTTCTTTTTGAGAAGTTTGCCACTCAATAACAGGAGTAGTGGGCTTCTCCCATCCGTATTAAACGGAGTTCCAGACTCTCCCATCAATTGATTTTAGGAAATCTTTCATCCTTACTTTCCAATAAGCATAATTATTCCCATCAAAGTGAGGTGGAATAACAAGAGAGTGTCCGTGTTCCAGGACAACAGGGGTCAAGGATCAACTCAAAGATCAAAAGATCTACAACAAGAGAGCAACCTGTTCTAATACCACTTGTACATTTTTAGATCCCTTAAAACACAATTAGATTAACCTAGTTAATTAACCAAGTGATTACTTAGTCCAAATTTTTGATCTAGGTTTACACAATCATATAATCATATCAATGTAAAATGTGGAATATAAAGAATACAAGGATATGATGACCCAGGAAACCACACTGGTAAAAACCTGGGGAGGATTTAACCTAGCTATCTTCAAGGTAAACCTAAATCCACTATGAAAGAATCAAAGTTTTACAATAGCGACTTAGACCACTAGCATCCTATTGCTACCCACCAGTAGAAAACTTACTGACACGACTACATGCAAGTTCCGAGACCACGGACTCCATCTTTCTTGGATTCTCCAGCAAATACAAGCACTCCCGCTTGTGTATCTTTAAACTCTTAATGTAGCAACTGAATCGATCACCAAGTTCTTGACATAATCTTGAATCTTGGAAACCCTAAGTATGTGTAAAGGCAACCACCTCTTGATCTCATAAAAGATTCACACACACAGCATAAGGAGCAACCTCAAAACGTGGCTAGAGTTTTCTCTTTTATACTTAAGACAAAACATAAAACCCTATATGTCAAACGGGCTTGGTCTGAGTTGGAAAATTCTACAGAAAAACATTCTTCCCGAGTTTCGATCGATCGAGTCTAATTCTGGATTGATCGATCCAGACAGAATTGCACAAAAAATTCTATAGTAACTCGATTCCAATTTTACATAAAACACATACACTTCGAGCAAGTCTAAACAAAACTAAAAACTGTTTTGATCATGGTTTGCCAAAAATAAAAATTCGAGTTCTAATACGTTAGTTCCTAATCCTTAGAACCTAACACATTCTATCAATTATATTTAAAAATTCATCTTTATAAGAACTTTTATAAATATAATCATGTCTATCGGAGAGAGAGGAGTCTGTTAAGGGTTCATTACAATATTTAATTCTATCCTTTATACTAATAACTTGTGCTTCTATATGCTCAGTCATGTCTTTCAAAATGAAATTCTTTGATTTTAATTCTTTCAATTCTTGTTTTAGATTATTAATATCTATCTGTAAACTTGACATTGTTATAGGTTTACTAGGTTTAAATCTATCAGTAATTCCTGCAAAATTATAGGTTGTCTTATAATCTTTCAAATATATCAGTTTAAGTTAAAGATTCTTTTAGTTTAGACAAATAATCTTTCTTGGACTGTAAATCCGAAAGTCTGTCTATTAAATCAATTATTATATCTTCTTGTTTTATTAAAACACTTATTTTTAGTTTTCTTTTACAATAACAATTATCAAGATTATTGCAATTACATAATTTAACCTTTTCATTATTTGAAAAAATATTTGTTGATGATGAAGTGATATCACTATGATCTATTTGATGAATTTCATTACCTGTTTCATCACTATCTGTCAGTTCTAATATACTCATTAATTTATGCTTTAACTTTCCTGATGTGTCAAGTTCATTTATCCTTCTTTGGAAGTTATAGTATTTACTAGTATGTCCTTTTTTACCACATTTGAAATAGACAATGTCATTTTCTTTATGTCTATCATGTTTCTTTCTTTTAGATTCTTCTTTCCTATTTTTATTATATCTATCAACATCTTTCTTTTCTTTTCTTCTTTTCCTAGAGGGAGCAATTAATAGATCAATATTGCTCACAAAAAGTCCCTAGCTCCTTTTTAGCATATCTTTTCTCTTTCTCTATCTAATTTTTTAGTCTTAGATCATTACACAGCCATAGACCTATTTTATTGATTGAGGATATTATGTCACCATAAGTCAAGCTAGGATAGTTTATAGTTCCGTCATTATGAGCGATGTCAAGTCTAACTTTTTGAGCAAAGAAATATGGTAAACCTGTAATAAATTTTTCTTTCCAGTAAGATTGTTGGCAGTCATTTCTACTTAGAACTTTTGAAATAAAAACAACTTATACCATCTAGAGTCTGAAAGTTGTGGACATCTTAAATTGATTAATACATCTGAAGCTCTTTCTTTATATTGATTAGGATCTCCAACAAAATGTTTAGTTATGGTGAAAATTAAAGTATTAACTGCATCTTGTGAAGGCTGCCTGTCTATCATTATAAGACTTCCATCCGTTTCTCTTTTAACACCTGTCAATATTTTATTTCTGTCATCATTATTTAAATAGTGACAAGAGATAAAATCAACCGACAGACATAATAATAGTTTGTTAGACATGATTAATAAAAAAATAGAATCTTTAGAAATTGTTGAAAGAGATTCAAATGTATTAATCAATTTAAGATGTCCACAACTTTCAGACTTTAGATGGTATAAAGATGTTTTTATTTCAAAAGTTCTAAGTAGAAATGACTACCAACAATCTTACTGGAAAGAAAAATTTATTGTAGGTTTACCTTATTTCTTTGCTCAAAAAGTTAGACTTGACATAGCTAATAATGACGGAACTATAAACTAGCCTAGCTTGACTTATGGTGACATAATATCCTCAATCAATAAAATAGGTCTATGGCTGTGTAATGATCTAAGACTAAAAAAATCAGATAGAGAAAGAGAAAAGATATGCTAAAAAGGAGCTAGGGACTTTTTGTGAGCAATATGGCTTTGATTCGTTAATTGCTCCCTCTAGGAAAAGAAGAAAAGAAAAGAAAGATGTTGATAGATATAAAAACAATAGTAGAAGATATAATAAAAATAGGAAAGAAGAATCTAAAAGAAAGAAACATGATAGACATAGAGAAAATGACATTGTCTGTTTCAAATGTGGTAAAAAAGGACACATTAGTAAATACTGTAACTTTTAAAGAAGGATAAATGAACTTGACATATCAGGAAAGTTAAAGCATAAACTAATGAGTATATTAGAACTGACAGATAGTGATGAAACAGATAATGAAATTCACCAGATTGATCATTATGATATCACTTCATCATCGACAGATATTTCTTCAAATAATGAAAAGGTTAAATTAAGTAATTACAATAATCTTGATATTTGTTATTGTAAAAGAAAAATAAAAATAACTGCTTTAACAAAACAAGAAGATATAATAATGGATTTAATAGACAGACTTCTGGATTTATAGTCCAAGAAAGATTATTTGTCTAAACTAAAAGAATCTTTGACTCAAACTGACAGATTTGAAAGATTATAAGACAACCTATAATTTTGCAGAAATTACTGATAGATTTAAACCCAGTAAACCTATAACAGTGACAGATTTACAAATAGATATTAATAATCTAAAACAGGAATTGAAAGAATTAAAATTAGAGAATGATGCGGGAGATGCAAGAAAATTATAATTTAATATTATTTATGTTTGTAAATCAATTGTATTTTTATGTTTTAGGTCTTAGTAGTATTTTTATGTTTTAGGTCTTAGTAGTTTATTGGACTATTAGTATTTTAATTTGGGAAGCAATGTTATTTTTGTAATAAGGCAATTAGGGTTTTCTAACCAATTAGAACTAAGGTTTAGCAATCCTTTATAAGCAACCTATTGTACTCCTTGAGGAGATAGTTGATATTTTGATGAATAAAAACAATGGCCTTTGGTCTTTCTTTGGTCTGGTGCTGACTCCAGGTCTACCCTAGGTGCTGACTCCTAGTGGTTTCTCCACTAGGTGCTGACTCCAAGTAAGGCCTAGGTGCTGACACCTAGGTCATATCCCTTTATTTTATTGTTGTTTCAGTTTTGTTCTGGTTGTCCTGCGTCAATTTTGGTATTAGAGCAAACACCGATTTGTTTGAAGCATTCATCGTATTTTTTCCACTACCAGAAATATAGCCACCACACCACCTTCAAAAATCCCTTCACCACATCTCTACCAAACCAAAAAAAAAAAAAAAAAACCATCTGTCAATACCCACACGTATCAAGCCACAAGAAGTTTACTTATCAACCCAAGCCTTATGACCCAACAACCAACAAACTCCACAGCCAGACCTGGTCAGGTTCTTTCCGAAAGGTTTCTTCGCATGCCACCACCCATTGGAAAGCAAACGCTGCCATTCCAATAAACGATTAAAGCGCCAACCTATTCCTAGGCCACATATAATTCCTCTTCTGTCTTAGTGCAACGCCGCTCCATCTTGCTGTCTCAGAGTACCGTATCGCCAACCCACTCCACAAGATCAATATCGCAAGGATTCGTTAATGTCGATCTCACCCTGTTGTCCTAGAGCCATTGCCAATAGCCATCACAAGACCGCCGCTATCACAACATATAACTAGTCCATCAACCCCATATCAGAGGTAACCCGATAGTCCCATCTTAGTTCTTTCTTTCTAGCAGCACTAGCATCCTATTTCACTCTCAATACACACTTGTTTTAGCCCATAAAAGAAATACCAACCAACTTGCCAATCAGACAGCTTTTAACCAAACCAGTTACCAGCCTTTTTAAAAATAAAAAAAGAACACTCAACCCATTTTGTTAACAAGCCCCCAGCCCACCTTTTATAGCATCAGTTTTTTTTTCTTTTCTTTTTTGGCTAAAATAAAATGCTGAAAGAAAATAAACTAGCAACTAAAATAATAAATTCATGTGAAAGTTTAAGCAGAACAAAGGGCAAAGGCAGTAGCATGTTACTAAAGGTAAAGTTTAGGCACATAGTAGACATATTGATATTAAATCTGAAAGTGCATTTCAATTCATTAAGTTAGGAAATTCCACACCTTGGTTGGGCTGACGTAAAAACCTGGGCCTCACTGGATAGTAGGTCACACTACTAACCCTGCGTTAGAGAATTTCATTCTAAAAGACATGACTGAGCAGATAGCAACACAAGTAATTGGTATAAAGGATTGAATTAAATATTGTAATGAACCCTTGACAGACTCCTCTCCCCCTGACGGACATGATTATTTTGATAAAAGTTCTTATAAAGATGAATTTTTAAATATAATTGATAGAATGATATTCCAGAAATGGTATACTGAAATAACTCTGGTTGTTCATAAAGAATTTTCGTTAATAGTTGTTACACTTGTTGATTCAGGTGCTGACATGAATTGCATAAAAGAAGGATTAATACCTTCTAAATATTATGAATCAACGACAGATAGATTAACTTAGGCTAATGGTGATAGACTTAAAATAAGTAATAAATTGACAAAGACATACATATATAATAACGAAATTAATTTTAGAACATCTTTCTTCTTAACAAACAAGTTGTCCTCCAAAGTTATTTTAGGAAATCCTTTTTTGACCTTACCTAATCCTTTTTCCACGACAGACAGTGGAATATGTATTAATATTTTGGAAATAAGAGTATTCTTTAAGTTCATCCTACCTCCAATTCCCAAGGACATTCATTTACTGAAAGAAATCTCCATATTTAAAGACATAAGGACTAACAAAATTGAGCCAGTGACAAATGGTATTGAGATTTCTATAAATTCAAATGAAGATGATACTATAGACTCTACCCAATAGCAGCACTAATACTATACTAAGTATATTCTCCTTTTAAAAGAAATGTTTTCCTCTTTTCAAATAGTTTGTTTTAAAGATCATATGCTTTTCGTATTTAAAAGATTTTATGTTCAACCTAACAAAGCCCTTCTCAAATCTTCTCAAAAATATATGAGTCCTTCTCCCTTTCCCTCTCAGAATAGACAGCCTTCTAAAAGCATTTCTTTAATAGTATTTGTTCAATAGCTGCTTGAAATCCTTCAGCTAAGCCATACTTGCACTATATTAATTTGCTAATTTTAAAATTAACTGTCAATTGCTTGGCAAACAAGATAGCCATCCTAAGGCTAAAATCCCAAACCGAATATTGCCAAAATGGAAATCTTCAAAGATTTCAAATAAAGCATGAAGGTGTCTCAATAGAGACAATATCCCTTCAGAATACAAGGTTAGTACTAATGATGCATTCAAGGAGTGATTATCAAAAAGGCCCAACTAACAGACAAAATGAAAGAATAGACACTATTCATTAATACACTTCCTAGAAGTCCAGATAGATTGTTTAGACAGATCCAGAAAGATCATAAATTACTTTTGACAGATTACTATTCATCAACACGTGTGAATAGTACCCTGACAGAATCTTAGGCAGACTCCTATTCAATAGCATAAGAGCCCGGACAGATTCCCAAGTAGACTACTGCTCATCAATAGTTAGAACAATAGCTCTCTCAAACAAACCCTTCAAAGAAAATTATGATAGATCACTATTCACTAGCACGCGTAAATAATAACCTGATAGATTTTCGAGTAGACTATTATTCATCAATAATTGTTTCTACAATAGTCTACAAAAAGATAAACTCCAAAGACAGATGACAGGTCCAAATTCCAGGTCCAAAAATTTTACAAGTCTAGAAAGAAGATAGCCTTCTTTGTCTCTTAGAAAGACTCTTCTAATCCTCCCTCTCTCTTGTAGTCTTGTAACCCTTCCCTTCAGACAGACATAATCTTGTAACCCTTTAGACAGATTTTATTTTGTAATCTTGTAACAAAGACAGAAGTTTGTTTTCAAGTTTTATCAAAGACAAAAGTTTTTATTCAAGTAAGATTTTACTAGTTTTTCTTCTCATATTCCATATTCTGTTTTAACCTATTTTGAATATATCTATTTTGTTGTTTTCTTCTTTATCATCTATTTTATCATTGTTTATGCTTCCATATTACTGCTGTGCTCTCTCTTGGGTAGTCAATGGTATCAGAGCCATGGATAATAGATGTATGAGTTTTATTTCTTTTCAATTAAGAAGTTAATAGGAATAGATATTACAATTATAGCCAATACTTGCTCCTTGATAGCATTGGTCAGCCTCAGACTTGTTGGCAAACCATAGTTTTGCGTTGGTCAGCCCATTTTGTTAGCCGACGAACAGGTGCTGTTTTGGTGGTCCCATAATGGAGTTTCTCGAAGAGGTGGTCCTGATAGCAAGGATACCAATGATTAGTAATAGTTCTGCCAATAATTATTAATTGCTTGGAAATAGAATAAATACGTTTATCTTCTCATCATATGTTTGCTTGTTCACACTTAGGCTAGACACACACTAATAAGAAACATGGACTATGATGATATAGATTATGATGAAGGTTATAGCATAAGAGATATAGACAATAATTGGTTAAATAGTAATATGGATTATGATGAAACAAATTTTGATTCTGACAGTGATATAGATGATTATAACTATAATAATAACACAAGTAATTGGAGTATAATAATAATATTTTATTAGACATGATTAATAAAAAATTAGAATCATTAGAAACTATTGAAAGATCCATTACATATACTAGAATAGAGAGAAAGCTATATTCTTTTTGGACTTGTGAGCATTGACTACCTAGGAGAGAGCACAATAGTAATATGGAAGCATAAACAGTGATAAAATAGATGATAAAGAAGAAAACAACAAAATATATAAATTTAAAATAGGTTAAAATGGAATATGAAAAATGAAAACAGAAACTAGTAAAATCTTACTTGAATAAAAATTTCTATCTTTGATAAAACTTGAAAACAAACTTCTGCCTTTGTTACAAGATTTCAAAATAAAATATATCTAAAGGGTTACAAGATTATGTCTGTCTGAAGGGAAGGGTTACAAGACTACAAGAGAGAGGGAGGATTAGAAGAGTCTTTCTAAGATACAAAGAAGGCTATCTTATCTGTAGACTTGTAAAATTTTGGACCTGGAATTTGGACCTGCCTTCTGTCTTCAGAGTCTATCTTTTTATAGATGAAATAAATCATGGTATGTCTTTAAAAGTAACCTAAGTAAGTAAAGTTTACTCAAGTTAATCTGTCGATGGAGACTTATGGAACCTTGTAGAAATAACTTTTACTATTCATAAATAGTAGTCTGTCTGGGAATCTGTTAGGTACCATTCATGCATGCTGATGAATAGTAATCTGTCAAAAGTAATTTTTGATCTTTCTGGATCTTATTCTATCTAGAAGCTATTTGCACATATTGATGAATAGTGACCTGTCACAATTGTCTTTTTGTCCTCTTCTGTCTTATTCTGTCATATTTCATAGGAATCTTGAGAGTCTTGGAATATTTCTGGGTGAGTCCTGTAATTTGGAGAGGAAGAATCTATCATTGTGTCGTCTTCATCATCTGAAATTTGTGATGCAACTTCAAGTAATTGCTTTCTTAAGCTATCTTCTGTTTGAGACGGAGGCAAGCTGGCACTGGACTTGCCTCTTTTCTAGAAGGAAATTAGAAGTTTCTAACTGGAAAGGAGAGGATTTTTTCTATAGTTCTTGGCAGATGTGATCAAAATTAAACGTATTCCACCATTTTAATTTAAACTTTCTGGTGAGCATGGGGAAAGGATACTGGGGATGCTGTTCTATCTTGAATTCCCATCTAATAATCCATGGAAGGTTTGGAAACCTGTAATAAAATTGCAAGAGATGTGGAAAATTCTTAAGGTGCGATATGTCTGGTTCTTTCTTGAAAGTCTCATAAGCTTTTAGAAGATCATGAGGGAGAATCATAGCTTCAGGACCATGAAATTTCCACCAGTCAATGAACCATCTTGGAATCATTATGTCTTTCTTTCTATACATATCAAAGCAGAAAAACCAAGTATGTTTGTAAATATTGTTTTGGAATAGAAGGAACCTATCCCAAGCTTCTATATAGTCATAATAATTATAAAACTGGGGGATAAAGGGCTGGGAAAAATTCTTAGTAATCCAAGGTGGTGCTTTCCATTGGAAGGAGGTGAGGATTTGTTTTATGACTACTTTAGAGTAGCCAATTCTGTATGGGTCTTGGAAGCAGGGCATATGAGTTACTAGAATTGAGTCTGTATCAACCAAATTAAACTCATAAAATTTCTGGGTTTTTAATGTTTCTAGCTTAGGATGTTCCCATCCTGGAAGTATGAGCTATCTGACTAGGGAGAGGGTATTTGTTATGTGTTGGGATTTTGGTTCAATCCATAAAATAAAGTTCCAAGAATCTTTTGGGAGTTCAATAATGTGGACTTCTTTCGGGGCTTGGGCTTTCTAAGAGGTGGATGATATATACTTTGGTTGATTGGAGGGAGAAGCTATAGGGGGAAAAGAGGATGCAGCTATGTTAAATGGTTTTTTTAAGGGAGGAGTTGAGGGTGAAGCATATGTTTGTTTGGTTGTTGGAGTGTGGCTTGGGGAGAGTGGGTCAAAGGGGTTTGGGTTACATGTTAATGGGGATCTTTCTTGGGATCTGTTTGAAGAGTGTGCAAGTGAGGTGAAAGAAGGGCAAGGGAGGAATCTGCTATGGGGAATAGGAGTAGCAACATAGGATTTTCTGGTTTTGGGTTTTGGGGAGTTGCTCTTATCAAAGGGGGAACTCATCTTCCCTGTGGGAATTCATGGGTTAGGAAATCAGGCTGGAATTGAATTAGTTTCTCCTTTAATATATTCAATATCAAATTCAAAGACACTTAAAATAGCCTGCCATCTAGCAAAACTCTGTTTAGAGACAAGATTTTGGACATCTTTCTGTAAAACTTCTTTAGCACTTTTGCAATAAACTCTAATTAAAAACTTTTGATTAAAAAAATCATTTTGAGATTTTGAAACACATAATATGATAGATAAAATTTCTTTCTTAATAGTACTGTAATTCTGCTAGGTAGTGGACCAAGAACTGGAATGGAATCTAACAATCTGTTCTTTAGCATTATTTTTTGCTACCTGTTTTAGAATTCCACTATAACCTATGTCAGAAGCATCTGTCTCAACAATTTTAAAAGTATTGGGTGAAGGAATAACAATACAAGGGAATTGCATAACATATTTTTTAATCTATCGAATTATCATATTATGTTTGTCTGTCCATGGAGGAGGATTCTTTTCTATCCTTTTATATAGGGGTCTGCATATCTTTCTTAATCCTTGAAAATAGTCTGAAACATAATTTAGACTGCCAAGAAATCTCTGTAACTGATTTTTATCTTTTATTTCATCTAGGAATTTATCTGCAAATTGAATGGCTCTGTCAATGGGGCTTAGGGTTCCTTTATAAATGTTATGACCTAAAATAAGATCTTATCTTGAAATAAATTTATCTTAGTGGCTGAGACAACTAATCCATTATGTTTAATTATTTTGACAAATATATCTAAATGTTTCCAATGGTCTTTGATTGATTTGGAAAAAATTAAGACATCATCTATGTAAACAATTGAGAAATTTGTAAAAGGTGTAAATATGTCATTCATTATATTTTGAAATTCACTAGGTGCATTTTTTAAACCAAAAGGCATGACATTCCATTCATAATGACCAAAAGGAATTGTAAAAGCAGTTTTATATTTGTCTTTCTCATCTATCTATATCTACCAAAATCACTTTTCATATCAAATTTGGAAAATATGGTTGCTTCTTGGAGTTTGTCAAGTAAATCTTTCTTATTGGGAATGGGATATCTTATAATTTTGTCAAGTAAATCTTTCTTATTGGGAATGGGATATCTTATTGGGAGTTTGTCAAGTAAATCTTTCGTATTTAAAGGTTTATAATTTATAACTAATCTTGGAACTCCTCGTTCCAATTCTGCCTGTTTATTAACATAAAAACCAGCACAGCTCTAAGGAGACTTGCCCTTTCTGATCAAACCTTTAATTAAAAGATTTTCAATTTCTTTCTTATAGTGTTTTAATAATTCATTGTTCATTTGTATTGGCCTAGCTTTAGTAGGTAATTGTCTTTCATTAAAATTTTTTTCATAAGGTAATTGTACTATATTTCAGTGCCTATGCCAAAAAGCAGTAGGGAGATTAGAACAAATTTTTGTCTCAATCTGTTGTCTAAATAATTTTATTTTATGATTCAATATGGGTCTGCCAATTGATTAGCAATTATTTCATATATTATTTCTTTCTTTAAAGATAACAAATGTCTTTTTTTTTTTTTTTTTCTTTCTGTCAATTCTTTCTTTGTCAATTTCTTTTATTATGGAAGTGTTATTGAGTAAACAAATTTCTTTCAAGATAGGTGGTAAAATCAATTTAAAAAGTATGTCTTTTCCTAACACATTAGTTTGAATTCCTTCGTCTGTTGTTAAGAAGGGGTAGAGTAAAGCCATAAAGGGGTTCCTAAAATAACTTTAGAAGAAAGGTCTTTAATTAAAATAAAAATAGTTTCAAAACATATTCGATCATTACATATGTGAACATTACGTATTTTATAATTAATTATCATCTTTTCTCCATTAGCCTGAGTTAATCTTTTAGATGATTTTTCATAATATTTTAAAGGTATTAATCTTTCTTGTATGCAATTCTTGTCAGCTCTAGAATCTATCTAAGCAACTTTTGTCAAAGAGAATTCTTTATTTATTACTAGAGTGACTTCTGTTTGCCATTTTTGAAAAATAACTCTATCAATTAAACTCAGAATGTAATGTTTATTATGATCAATTTCTTGATCATGTGAAATTTCTTTTCCTAAAGGGGGATTTGTCATTATTATGTCTGTTGTAGGAAAACCTGTCAAGTTTACTATTTCAAAAATATTTTGTTTATTTATGTTTGTGGAATTATCCTCTTTAATTTCTTGTTTTACCATTTTTACCTCTGTCATTAAATCTTGTAAAGTTACTGGTTTTATATCTACTCCATCTTGTTTCTTTTTTGTCTTTCTTTTCTTTTCTTTTTCTTTCTTAGCTTTTCTTCTTTTCTACATTCCGTAACATGATGTCCATATTTTTTACTCTTAATACAAGCAATAGGTATGTCTACAGAATCTTTCAATTTTAGTAAATAGTCTTTTTTGTCTTTTAAATGATTAGGTAGGTTGTCTATCAATTTCATTATTAAGTCTTTTTGTTTTCTCTTTCTATTATTGACTTTAAGTGGTTTGGTTGATTTTAGTTCTTTCTTTTTGTTAACTTGATCTATCTCTTTTTTATTAACATTAAATATTTCCATTAATTTATTTATTATATCTTTTTTCAAAATCTAATTTACTAATTTGCTTAACAATTTTATTATGTCTACCACATTGTTTTTTAGTATGTCCATATTTTTTGCATTTATGAAAAATAGTATTTCTAGTATGTCTGTTAGTTTTCTCATTATCTGATGACTCAATAATATCTAGAACAGCTATGTCTCTTTTTATATCGCTTTTTCCCAAGTGTGAATTCAAAATTTCTATCTTTTTAGTTAATTTTGCTAAACTATTATCTTGTGTCTTTGTCATAGATCTTTCAATTGATTTTAGTCTCTTATCAATTTCTTTCTTTAGTCTGTCATTTTCTCTCAGACTATTATGTCTCCATTCTTTATCGACTAAGTCTATTAGACTGTCTTTTTGTCTTTCTTCTTCAATTTCTTTCATTATTTTACCTTTTTCTCTTTCTATATCTATCATATCATCTTTTTTCCGTATTGTTTGTATTGAACTAGTTTCTTTATTAGCTATTTTTAGAGTACTATTATTTTGTCTTTCCATTCTTTCTATCATTTCCTTTACTGTTCCTCTTCTTATTATGCTCTTTTGTCTTTCTATGTCATTTTTCTCTTGTATTATTTCTATAGCACTATTTCCTTTCTCTTTGTCTTTATACATGTTGTTCTTTCCATTATTAGACCATCTTTCTTATTATTACTCTTTTATCTTTCTATATCATCTTTCTCATCAACTTTTCTATTGGTTGATTTTAGTCTTTCATCAACTGTCCTTATTATACTACCACTTTCTATATCTATCATGGTTTTTTCTGAAGGTGTTCTATGATGGCATTCAAAGTTTAAAACTTTAATTTTTTTTTCATAGAGGTCCAAAAAACTATCATTTTTTCTCTCTGTTCTAGCATATGTAATGGATCTTTCAACAGTTTCTAAAGATTCTAATTTTTTATTAATCATGTCTAACAAACTATTATTATGTCTGTCAGTCTGTCGGTTGATTTTATCTTTTGTTAATATACTCCAATTATTTGTGTTATTATTATAGTTATAATCATCTATATCATTGTCAGAATCAGAATCTGTTTCATCATAATCTATATTACTATTTAACCAATTATTGTCTATATCTCTTATGTTATAACCTTCATCATAATCTATATCTTCATAGTCCATGTTTCTTATTAGTGTGTGCCTAGCCTAAGTGTGAACAAACAAACAGATGATGACCTGATAAATATATTTATTATATTTCCAAGCAATTAATAATTACTGGCAGAACTATTACTAACCACTGGTATCCTTACTATTGGGACCACCTCCTCGGGAAACTCCATTGTGAGATCAGCCAAACAACGCCTGTCCATTGGCTAACAAAATGGGCTGACCAATGCAAAAAGTGGTTTGCCAATGAGTCTGAGACTGACCATTGTTATCACGGAGCAAGTAGTGGCTATAGTAGTAATATTTGTTCCTAGTAACTTAATTACAAAGAAGTAAAACTCATACATCTATCATCCATGTCTCTGATACCATTGACAACCCAGGAGAGAGCATAGTAGTAATATAGAAGCATAAACAACGATAAAATAGATGATAAAGAAGAAAACAGCAAAATAGATATATTCAAAATAGGTTAAAACGAAATATAGAATATGAAAACAGAAACTAGTAAAATCTTACTTGAATAAAAACTTCTGTCTTTGATAAAACTTGAAAACAAATTTCTGTCTTTGTTACAAGATTGCAAAATAAAATTTGTCTAAAGGGTTACAAGATTATGCTTGTCTGAAGGGAAGGGTTACAAGATTACAAAAGAGAGGGAGGATTACAAGAGTCTTTCTAAGAGAGAGAGAAGGCTATCTTCTTTCTGGACTTGTAACATACTCTTATCGACATGCAGAGAAATTGGGGAGAATCATCGGAACATGACATACTCTCATCGACATGCAAAACCCATGTAGAAGTCAAGCGCATTATGCCTAGTATTTATATGCATTTGATGCTCTATGCTCATAACCATTATTACCATGTATTTAAATATTGACAAAATAACTATCCGATGTATTATTAATTATTTAAAATTGATAGGAAGCTATTGTAGGGTTCTAAAATCTAAACACGTAACTTTCCATCTAAAACTACCATTGCGCACTCTTGGAGCGGTGGTCACTCTACAAGTATAAGTGCTTGTAGGGTATGGGGGTAAGGGTTGGGATTCAAGTCTTTAGGAGGGAGCTCCACACACATATACACTTAGATTAGGCTAGAGTAGAAATTCTATCTTATATATATATATATATAAATAAAAAATAAGAATAAAAAAACTTCTAAAGTGCATGTATAAATAGTGTCCCTAATTCATTTCAATTATTCGTGCATTCTCATTTTTGTACATATAGTCACCAAAAGAGACACATAAATATGTTTAATGTGCATGGAGATTATTGTGCTTCTTATCTGTGTTGTGACCATTGTATCTTAGAAAACAAGCACCCATGCAAGAGACTCAAAACACAATTTATTACAGACAAAATACGTCTTAAGGAAATAGTGACAAACACTATCTTTGATTAGATTTGCGTTAATTATTATGTTTTCATCGGTCTATGAGTATACTTAATTGTTCTTATTTATTTACACATCATCATATTTTCATCAATTATGTGAGTATTATTATTTTTTTAATATATTAACACATTAAATATTATTTTTAATATTTGTTGTTTATGTTTACAAAGTCACAAAAGTCTTTTTTTTTTTTTTAAGGACGAACTATTTCTTAAGGAAATAGCGCAAACACAATCCCATGTTAGGTTTGCATTAATTATTCTATTTCATCCAATTTATGAGTATATTTAATTGTTTTTATTTATTCACACATCGTTCTGTTTTTAACCATTCTGTGAATATTTTTAATTTTTATTTATTTATTAATACATGAAACAACATTTGTTGTGTTTTTTGTTGTTGTTGTTTACAAAATCACAAAACCCCATTTTTTTTTTTTTTTTGCATTACTTCCAACCGAAACTTGCACTAGCAACAAGACAAAATACTCCTACAGAACTCAAGGTTTAGAGGAGGGAATCAAAATAGAGCAACCAAATTCAAATTTGAAATAGCTACTTCACGTATATAATGGTTTTGATGAAACATCAAAATTCCTACATAATACTCAATCCTCTTACTTCTGCGAGGTAATTTTGAGGGCATTGGTGTTACAGGATCAATATAAGTACATGAAAGTAGTAGCAAAGCCAATTGATGGCATATGATGCATGATAGCACATAATATACATTCAGATCCCGTCAAAGTAAAACGGTGAAGAAATTTTCGGGTAGAGAACCTTAAGTTGTTAGATTTGAGTACATATGAATACAAACAAGTCAAATGGGACATCGAGTTTTATGATACGAACATATAAGAGAAAATTATTACCATGATTCTTTGTAGGGCCATTCAGAACCTACGAACCAAGGATAAAAACTTAATCCCTATTCCAGCTCAGTGGATTGAACAAATCCATACTGCCCCTTAAAAATACCTTCCTCATCAAGGAGAACATACCCTAAATCACCTACTTCAATGACTAACAACTTAGTACAGCTTTTGATTTTCTAAATTAAAGTTTCAATCCATTTTGAGTTTATAATTTCGAGGACAAAGTCTCAACCCACTGTGAGAAAACAAAATAATTTCATGTCCAAAGTCTCAACCCATTATAGTCATTCTACACAAGTGTAGAAATAATAACACTAATGCAGCTGACTTGCATATAGTGGATAAGGGAATTCCATGCTTTCCTTTCCCAAATAATCCTTTCAAAAATGGCCAGAAGCATAGCACCAACCACACATTACACAAGACCTCGCCTAGCCCTGAACCAAGCCCATCATGAGCTGGTGGTTGCAGATTTAACAAGCTCACAACGAGCGCAGTCAAGTGCACCAGTAAAATGGTTGTGCCTGGCACAAAAACTGGGGACTCGTCGAAGGTGAACCTACCGGCATCTACATCATGAGCGCCATTACTAGAAGTGGATTAGTCTTTCTTTGTAACTTCAAAGACTGTCTCGGATATTCTTAAGAGTTTGAGAATGACACTTAGAAATCCAAACAACCATGCAGTCATTGTGGTTATTCTCGCCATTCTCTGGTTGTTCCACCAAGCTCGGACTGAGAGGCCAGCTCTTAGGAACTCGGATAGAGTGTAAAGGTGGTAGATGACAAAAATAACTATTGCTGTATAAAAGGCTTGCTCTTGGGCCTACATGAACACAGTTTTAGTTTCCAATAATGTAAATAGCTATATCAAGTTGATTGACCTCTATTAATGACATGAAAAATGAATGATTTAAGGTGTGTTTAGTACATGTTTTCAAATAATAATTTTCAGTTTTTAAACAATATTACATGTATTTTTATACACTTTTTCATTCACTTATATTTCTACACATGTTTTTAGATAACTATTTTCAGTTTTTAAATGCATGTATCAAACACCTCCTTATATTTTCATTATCACAGCATTATGATCCGTCAAATTTGGACTTATTCCACATGTATTCTATTACTATATAATGAACATGATCATTATTGCATGATATAAGATATTAAACTATTTTTTTTTTTTTTTCTGAAAAGATATTAAACTACTTAGTTATTAATATTATTTTATTTATTTTTTTTTTTTGAAAAGATATTAAACTACTTAAATGTACATAAAAAGAATAAAATGCATGGGAAGGTACCTTGGGCAAGAAATGGGAGTTTGTGATGATACAATACGTGGGCAGAAAAGCATAGCATAACTCTGGGATAGAGCGTAGGCCCCACGTGAAGATCCATAGATAGGCCAAGCACTGCCTCCAATGCAGCTTTGCGAAAAGGGTGGCCAATATGGGACAATCTTTGCTTAAGAGAACTTCAAGCAGACCAGTAGCCCACCTCTTCTGTTGGGTCATTACGGCAGGCCCACCAGAAGGTGCACACCCTAAAAAGGCCTGTGGGTTGGGCCTTGGAAAAGCTGACTTCCAACCTTTACTATGAATCCTTGGCCCAGTGAGAATATCCTCTGCTGTGGATCCATATAACCAACCCAGCTAGAAAAAATAATAATAATGATGAGAGTGGCCCAACCAAAAGAAAAAATTAACAAAAGTATGAATAATATCATGTCAAACTAGATTTCAAAAAAAAAAAAAAAAAAAAAAAAATTGAATGTTTACAACAATGAGAGTGGAGGATTCGACTCTAAATCTGTTTATATAAAATACTAATTGGCAATGGCACTAAACTATAAGATTTTTGACTAAATTAATTCCACCATAAAATAGAAAGAGATTAAAAAAAAAAAAAAAAAAACTATCCATTAATATAATGAGAACTACCAATTCCAGGTGTTTCTAATAGTGATAACTAGAATTTAAAAATGAGGGAAATTTTAGATATGAATATCAATGGTTTCAATATTATGTCTTATATAAAAATAAAAAAAAATAAAAAAGTAAATATATAATGCATAGTTAGTAGTTAGTACCATTAATTTTATTCTCTAACCTGTCTACCCCAGCTAGTACCATGCTCATACCCACAACCGGCAACTTGGTATGCTGTGTCAATTGAGTTTGAAAGATGATCTGGTGAATTTGTCTTTCCCTTCAAAGCATGAGCAACTGATTTCATCAACTCCCAACTCTTTTTAGTATTTCCTCTGCCAAACCCAATGTATTAAAATATATATACAGTTGATGACGCTATAAAAAATTTAAAAACAAAATAAAAAAAGAAAAAAAATTACATAACTAACCTTATGCTTATCATTTCTAGTGTTACCAATAAAGTTAATTCACATAAAACTATTAAAAATAAATTTTCTATTTACTTTGTAGAGGAATGGTAAATGAAATTTTAAATTTATTTTCTTACCATTTACTGAAGCTATATTATCTTCTATGAAAATATCTAGCTGTAAGCCATATATAATTTTTCTTCTATGAAAACATCCTGTTCCCCCATAGAAGAATCCTTGCAGTCCAGAAAATCCGCATGCCATATACTAGCAATACCAAACCAAGCCAATTAGTGAATGTAACCACTAGCCTCATTAGCAACTTTTCGTTAGTGCGTATATAGCACACTATAATCTATATATGGTACAAATTACATTGTTTGTAGCTAGGAGAGAAAAGGAAAAAAGACTCTTTTTGCGAAGATTTGAAAATTTGATTCACTTCACGCATAACCACCAATTGATTGCCATAAGGATCGTCCTTTAATCCTTCATAGAAAGCCTGTGAGAACTGAACAAATGCTATTTCTTTTTCACTATTCGAGCCAAGTAGGAGGCACATTGCATGAAGAACAATCTTTGGATTATTTGCATACATATCGCAGTCTACATTCAGCATGTAGGAGGCATTTGTCATCAACCCAGAGACTCTGGTCTACTCACAATATAAAAACAATAAAATGGAAATTAAATAAAAATCAAATCTATTAGGTTTTATAAAAATCATAGAAGACTTTTTGAAATTTCTTTGGCGTAAGAAACATCTCACTAAAACGTTCATAGCACCCGCTTTATAATGATGTGAATGATTTGGCCTCTTCTCTCTGGATATAGATCAAACCTGGCAACCCATCTAAAAGACCTTCCTTGTTCTCCCATATAACCTACAGTAACAAAACCAAAATAAGCCTTTTAGATGGTATACTAGGCTTCATTACCATTTTACTAGTGATTCTTAATGTAAATTTGAATTCGCTTTGAGTTTGTGCACTTTGGTTCAGTGTTAACCATGGATTTTTCTTTAAGGGTATATATATATATATACATGGTGTGTATATACATCTTAGGGCTGGCTCGATAGAGTTAGGGCCTAAGATGATAGATTTAAGTGGTGTTTTATATTTAAATATCAATAAAATAACTTTATGTAACACTAACTAAACAAAGTTTAATTTGATGAATTAATACTATGCAAACTAATTTAAATTTTATATAGAGAATCAAATATTTTGATTCAAACATAAGGTTTAATAAAAAGAAATAAAAATTTATTATTTTTTAAGAAAAGATGTTTACTTTACCTTAATTAGATAAGATGATGCATTATTATAACTTTTGATCGATGGTGTTAAGAAAGAGATAGAAATTGTCTAGTGTGTGGCAATGTAAAAGATTAGGTGACTAATATTGACAATCTACCATATATAATATTGATTTACGAAATTTAAAGCCAATATATTTTTTCCCAAGGTACTTATGGTTTTCAATTGAGTTGAGTTTTTATTAGTCTAATATTTTGTTGACCCTTTTTGAGGTGAGAAAAATAGTAGACTAACTCTTTTTTTTTTTTTAACCAATTATTATCATTAAATTTTGGAAGATGCTAAAGTCATTAAAAATTTAAGATAAATTGTAAACTACACTTCTAAAGTTTGCA
Source organism: Quercus parvula (assembly GCA_030820535.1). Taxonomy (NCBI): domain Eukaryota; kingdom Viridiplantae; phylum Streptophyta; class Magnoliopsida; order Fagales; family Fagaceae; genus Quercus; species Quercus parvula. The sequence continues at coordinate 33,183,263 of JAUAME010000004.1, forward strand.
AACTACACTCCTATAGTGTGTATATACATCTTAGGGCTGGCTCAATAAGGTTGCCTAAGATAATAAATTTAAGTGGTGTTTTATATCTAAATATCAATAAAATAAATTTATGTAACACTAACTAAAAATAACCACTCTTCTTCTATAAAAAAATAAAAATAAAAATAACCACTCACTACATTAGCACTCTGTAAAAAAAAAAAATGTAAAATAGGTTGTGGTTTTAACATTTTCCATATTATTTTTAAAGTAATGCTACAACTATAAATTATTTTACAACATTTTTACAAATTGTTGTTGTGACTAATTCTTACCGGTTCTCATCCAAACCTATTACTAAAATCACTTTTTTCATCTATTAATAACTACTCACAACATCTACAGTTTGTAAAAACATTAGTATTTCTATAATTTTCCATTTTTTACACTAAAGATAACATGTGTCCAAAATGACAGCATATTGATCCAGAATATCGCCTATTGTTGGAGAAATTATATTGTCCTCATGGTGGATCATGGGAATATGTCACCTGTCTACCATTCCACTAAAAGATTCACACCTATTTAAAATTGTTGAGTTAGTAGTTAATTTTTATTTAAATTTTTTTCTGATTCAGCAATTTAAAACATATGTGAGTCTTTTAGTAAAATAGTGGACAAATAACATGGTCTACTATAAGATTGAGATTATTATAATTTCTCCTAATGGTGTATGCATACATGCACTGGACGAAAGCCTAACTGCCATCACTATATAAAAGAGTACCTTGAGTATGGTTGGATGATTTTTGTTGTCCATTTCGGAGAAAACTGTTAAATCACATGGCACGATGTTTTGGTTTTGGACGGCATTCTCGATTTTTACACTAAGTTGTTCATACTCATCCTAGAAAACATAAAAGACAAACAAGATAAGGCATTCCGTATGTTTGTGGTCCCTTGTATTAGAGACAAAACTAATTCCCTCAACATCTTGATTCACTATTTCATGACCTTTTATTTATTTATTTTTTTATTGATCTCCTTTTCTTTTCTTTAGCAAGATTTTAATCCTAATGGCAGTTCTAACAGGGGGTGAGTAGAGTGTATCCCATATCAAGATCAACAATACTAAAGACAATAAAATTCAAACATTTTTCACATATTTTAATGAGGTAATAGATTGCCACAGTGGAAAATCATTTTACTGGGATCTTGAGTCCAATGGAATCACTTCTATTGTACATCAATTACTATAATCACTACAAAACGCGGGGGGTTCAGGTTGCGTTTTTTTGGGCCGCGTTTCCAAAACTGCCTATAGCCCCGTTTTTTAAAAACGGGGCTTAAAGAGAAACGGCCTAGTCGCGTTTTGTAAACGGGGCCTTAGCCCAGGTCTGAAGCCCCGTTTTTAATAGGTATATCCGCGTTTTTTTTGGGCTGGTCTTAGGCCGCGTTTAATAAACGCGGCCTAAGACCTGTGTCTTTAATTTTTTTACCAAAATCCCTTCGGCCCTATGTTTTCTTTTGTTTTCCTCAGACCCAAAATGAACCCTATCACCCTCGTTTGAGCCCGATCAACCTCCATCTACTCTCTCACCGATCTCTCCGATTAACCCCATCAACCTCGTTTGAGCCCGATCAACCCCATCTCTCCGATCTGAAGCCGTCACCGTCGCCCTCCATCTCCGATCAAAAACCCTCGCCGATCCCTCCATCTCCGATCCAAAACCCTCGCCGATCCCTCCATCGGCGATCTCACCCTCACCCTCACCCTTACCCTCCATCTCCTATCTCACCCTCAACCCTCGCCTCACGCTCCATCTCCGATCTCCACCGTCACCTTCCACGTTAACAACAATGACTGCTTCGAGACCCATCTCGGGCTTTGGCTTCTGCTTCGAGACCCATCTCACTTTGTCAATTCTCTTGGCACTCCCAAAAACACCATTGAACTCCGTGACAAACTGTGAGTCTTTTTCCTTCTTCTTTTTCCTTAAACTTGTATGGCTTTATGGTTGTTTTTTTTATTTTTTTTGTTAATTAAAAATTTCTGGGTTTTTGTTTATGTGGAATACACAATACAACTGTATAATTAGGGAAATACAGGTTGAGCTGTGGTTAAGAAGGGAGGGAAGGTTGTGGAGAAGATTAGGAAAGAGAGTGGCACTAAAATAAGGGTTTTGTCCGACCTGTTGTCGGCTTGCGCCGCCCCATCCGACGAGATGATTGAGGTATATATTTGTTGAGATAGTCGTGTCCTGTTGTTATTGTCGATCTACAATTTGTCCTCGTACACAAGTCAGTTAAGTTGGGCAGTTTTATCTTCTGGTTTTAAATTATGTCGTTAGTAGTTATTTATCCTTGCCTATGCCATGATTAAGATGGTGGAAACAAAGGAGAATTTGCATCTCAAACCCAACTTTGCTACATAAGATGACTGGACATCCTTTTCATTTAATATTGAGTAAAGGAAATAACACTACAAATTTTATTATCAATCATAAAAATACTTAATATTCACTTATTACGTTGTTAAAATCAACTAATTATATTTACTATTACATTAGTTGTAAGCAAACTATTATCATAATGAATGTGAATGACAGGTTTCATTCAACCATCAAATAAACGAATGTTAAATTTTTTTTTTTTTAGTGATAGAACGTCTTCCGTTTCTAAATTCTTTATAGTAAAATTTTTAATATCTCTATCATTCATTCAATTTGTAATATTTTAAACATTTTTCTTTAATTTCAATGTAATGTTAGGAAAGATATGAAATTTAGGAACCATGCATAGTTTAGCATTTAGGCATAGTTCAAACAGTAATGTTAGGAAAATTAAAAATTTTATTACATAATCATCACAAACTGATATGTATGTCACCAATCACAAAAAAAAAGGAAAATTAAAAAAGCATTATTCATTGAAGGAAAATTTTTATTTCTTTACAAAAAGTTGTCAACACTTCTTTTGTAGATTGGCAAAAGAAGTGTAGTCCTTCAATAAACATTACTGTGATTTGTAGTCCTTCAATAAACATTACTGTGAGTTTGTGCATGGGTTTCGGTAAGAGATTGTGTGATGGAGGCTGAGTAGTAGATGATAAAAGCGGAATTAGTTGTGGTTTACGTATTCTTTTCTCTTTGCAAATTTCTAATTTGATTTTTGATTCATCCCTTCAAAATGTCAGGCCTGAATTCGTCCATCACAGCTGCTGAAGCCGCGTTGGGTCATGGAAACTTTAGGTTTGCTCAATTTTTAATTTGAAATACAAGATTCACATTACATTTGATTTGTTTATTTGATCAGAACCATCGTGATTTTGATTTCTGTCAAATAGCAAGCATTATGGTTTTCAACTTCCTTAATAGCGACCTTTGTCCTTTAATTTTAAAAGACTGGATCATGATTACTCTGTTCTGCACATGCTTGTTTCATTGGTGGATATGGATTTCAAGATTCTTTGTAAGTGATTTAATTTCTTTCATATTCATTGTAGTCTGAAATTTTCTGTTTATGCACTTTGTTTTATATAATTTTTGCGCTTAAAAAGTTTTCAGTAAACCACAGTGCAATGTCCCATAAAAAAAATGGGACTGGATGTTTTTGGTTTCCCACTTCAACAGGTAGAGTTTTGTATAACTGGAAAAGAAGTGTTGACAACTTTTTGTAAAGAAATAAAAATTTTCCTTCAATGGTATAAATCTTCCTGGCAAATTCTAAAGCATAGAGTAGATTGGCAAATTCTTGTTGTTTCGCCTCGAGGCTTTGCGTACGTCACTCATGAAAGCGGAAAGTAGATAAGCCAAATTGTGCTTTTTTTCCTTTTTTCGCATTAGCCATTTTGAAAAAGTAAATTGCTTCCTCTCAATTGTGCCTGTCTAGTGTCTAGCTATTCAATTATTTTATCTTAAGCTATAAGTAGCTTCCAAAACTCAAGTCTCAATTGTTTGTTTGGTTTCATCTATTTTTCTTTTAACTTCCAGTTGCTTCTTGCTTCACCAATAACAATATCTTACTTCAAGATGTATAGTCATTTAATGGGTATAATGAATGAACAAGAAATTTGAATTTGCATTCTTTCTCATTTTATCAGGTGTCAAACTTGTTTTCCTTGAGGGTTTTTCATTTTCTTTATTCTTTAGGACATTGTTGCAATTTACAATGTAGTCTACCTAGGGGACTATTTCATATTCTAGGGGGGCTTCAATCTCAACATATCAATGAGTCACAACTTTGTTTGGTCCCTACTGCTAATAGGCTTGACTTTAGCTTTTCAGGACATAAATAGTTGAAATTCAACTAAGATTCCCTTCCAAAAATCTTTTCTATTGGTTCAATCTCCAGTAGCAAGCCTCTTCGGAATTCCACATAAGGTTGAGCAAGTGGGTAGTCATCTGCTTTTGTTTTCCACCTGGTGCAAGAACATAGAATATAGCATCAAAAGGAAGAAGCACCAATTAATTTTACATGAAATTTTGAGTATACTTGATAAAGAGCTGCTTTAATTATACACTATCACCTAAACCAAAGACTTATGCTCCTCCTTATGGAAAGTGGTACTAAGAGTGAGAATATCTATTAAAATGATTGCTGGAAAAGATAAAGCAAGCTCAATTATATAGAACCCTAAATGGGTTGTAGTAGGTTGCTAGATTAACTTGCCTATTGTCATCCATAATCCATGCATGCCATCATTTTAGTGGGGGCTGGGTTAGTGAAATTTTACCTATAATTAAGGACAAGATGATGAAGGAAGCATGCAATCTCTACTTTTTGCCTGTTCAGCACTTGGACATAGCCTTGGCCCACCACCAAACGGTGACACTTTTTTGCTTGTTTCTTCATCCTGACAATGGGGTCAATGATTGAAATTGAAATTATTAGGAGCTTAAGAAAATGTCACTTATATACATGCAAAAAATGCATAACTATTACAAAGTCCTGTGTCTGCATCTATGTTAGCATTAATTAAAGGCATTTTCAAATTTTGTACAAATTCTTTATCCATATATACTTTTTAATAGCTTGTAACTAACATGAAAATGAATGCTTACCTATATACATATGATACATGTGAACAACTAAAATAAAGGATACATGAAGCTTTGCTGTCAGCAAAAAAATACCATGCATCTAATATCTTTCGAAGCTTAGAAGCTTTGCTGTCAGCAAAAAAATACCATTCATACTTTTCCCACTGCAATTAAACTCTGAAAATCTGATTGACTGTAACTCCTAGTTACCCTTTTTAGCTGTTCCTAGCCCATGTACATCAGCACTTACATAGCAAAAAACAGCTGCATCAATTTCAAAAATAGTTATATATATATATATATATATATACCAATTTTATCATCCATATGTAGAAGCACAAAAAAGGAAATGCGAAGGTTGATGTGGAATTTCGTTGTTCAGCCATGTGGGATGGCTATTATAAAAATATACAATCAGATGAGAGAGTAATATGTGTATAGCTTCTTCCCATAAAATATATATATATATATATATATTAATTAAATCACCATTGAGGCCAAAGGCAAATTAAAACCATTCAAAATAAAACAAAACAAATGCAAATACCCATTGTTCTTGAAATGCAGTCTGGCCTTTACAAATGGTTGGCAAACACAACCTCAAGTCATGGGCATTATAGTAGTAATGACAAGGACATGATTCCAGAATCTCACATCATCTACTTTTTCTGGTTATTTGTTTTAGTGATTATCAGTGAGATACATCTTCCTTTTGATCATTAATGATATATATGTCACTCAACTAAATCTCTATATGTAAGTACTAGTCAAGTTTCTTAAAAAAAAAAGAAAAAAAAAAGAAAAAAAAGCAGATTGCTTGATATTGTTATATGCAGTACATGTACTGCAGTTTTCTAACCATATATGTTGAATTATCGTTGATGTTCTGTGTACCCTTTTTTTTTTCTTTTTCTGGTCTGAAAATGTATACATATGATTGTGTCTGAATCAGCATTGTGAAACCTTTTTTTCTCTCCCAAAGCCACTTCCAGAATACATGCTACAAAAGGACTAAGAATCACCTCCAGTTACTCTGAGATTACATAATATCTTAAACCAGGGTGTATATATAGCCTGATATACAAGATAATATTATCTCTTCTTTTTTTAAATAAAAAATTTAATTAGTTAGTGATTGATCACAAAACTTTTTGTTTTGTTCTGGCTTGTCCTAGGCAACTGAAGTTTTAATTAACCTCAATAAATCGAGAAAAAATAAAATCACACAATATTTATAACATGTAATTTATTATGGTTATTAGTCTTTGTCAAGAATAAGCATTATCAACTTACAGCTTCTTTTTGTACCAACTCATTTTCTCAATCTAAACTTCACTTTTGTCATAATTTACACAGTGTTGGAAGGCTCAGCAAAGGACTCACTAGAACAATAAATATTCTTGAAATCTTGTACAAATAACAACAATTTTATTTTTTCACATTCTAAATATGTAATTTGGTTAATCTTAAGGTAATTATATAAGGAAAAGATTGTTGCATGCATCAATCAATCTTGTTCTTGTTTGTCACTGTTATTTAAATTGGATTGACTGTACTGGCAGGCACAAGTCAAGGTTACACATTGGGCAGTTGGTAAAAGATACTTCAGCTACACTTAAGCAGCCTAGCGAGGTTGATAAGAATTAGGAAGTCAGTGTAAGTTCATACCCAACATAATTTGTAAGTTAACATTTCATCATTGGATAAATCGCTCTCTCTTGTTGTTGTTCTCTTACCTCACTTACCCATGCTCCCCCTTCCTTTCTTATGAAGCTGAATGATTCAATTGTTTAGCCTGGCACTTCATATATCTCATTCTCAAACGGTTTGAACTGTAGCCGCGTTTTAAACGCGGCCTAAGACCATAATCTTAGGCTGCGTGTAAAATGCGGCTTAAGGTGTACGTCTTAAGCCGCGTTTAAAACGCGGCCTAAGGCCAAATGGGCTTAGACCTGGTCGGTTTGTTTTCAGCCCTATGGCCGCACTTACTAAGCGCGGCCTAAGGTTATGGTCTTAGGCCGCGTGTAAAATGCGGCCTAAGGTATACGTCTTAAGCCGCATTTTAAACGCGGCCTAAGGCGAAATGGGATTAGACCTGGTCAGTCTGAGGCCGCGTTTTTACCGCGGCTATAGGACTTGGTCTTGGGCTGCGGTTAAAAAAGTGCAGCCTTAGACCGACCGGGCCTATAGTCACATGTTTTAGGCCGCGTTTAAGAAAAGCTAAGAGAGGGACATGGCCTAAATTTGTTGCCATTTAGGAATATGGACCTCCATTTTATGGTACTCGAGTTTTATAAACTCAAGAAATACATTACAAACAACTCAAGTTTCACAACTTTGAGTTTCATGTGGCATTTTTTAATTAAAATTATCCAGGTTAGTGGGTGCCACCCTGGCAATTTTTATGGAACTCGATTTTTAAAAAGGTGGTAGACCTCTAATTATATATCAAACAGTGATAGAACACAAATTATTTCAACCAAAGATGATATTGAGCCATTTTTTCCGATAAAACTTATAGCATCTTTAGCATTTTTCTTTTGGAAAATTGTGAAGTACACCCCTAAAGTTAGGGTTATTTGGATTTTACATCCTGAAATTTGAAAAGTTAAATTTTACATCTTAAAGTTCCCAACTGTTAGCAAATACATCCCTCCAATTGCCTTTGTGTTTTTTTAGGGTAAATTACAAAGTGCACTGCTAAATTTTGGAGTTGTTTTTGATTTTACACTATGAAAATTTGAAATTTTGGATTTTACACAATGAAGTTCCCATCTGTTAGCAAAAGCAAACCCTCTGATATTGGACTCGCATACATGACCATCAAGTGAGACATTGGCTACTAAGAGATATGACTGAAATGACCATTTTATCTTTTAGATTCTTTATACCAACATTTGGTTTGAAATCTCAAGTTTTTAATTTTAGTGAGACTAAATATGAATTATTTGAATTCAAACTTTCAAATATTTTTTTATATATTCAAGCAACATTCAAGAAGGTGGATGGTCTCATGGTCTTCATGGTCCCCCTTGGTCCAAACTTCCCTCCATCCCCATGAATAAATTTGTAAATCCTATAATTGGATGTATCCTGTGGTATATTCCTCTAGTGTTATATTGTAATCAAAGTTCTATACAGTAGTGGGTTCTAACTAACTCAATTGGTAAAGTTTTTTATGGTTAAATAAGATATCTGGGGTTCAATTCTTGCTACGTACACCAAAAACTAATTGGTGTCTTGGTTTGATGATAAAGAGCTATCATCAGGAATGAAAGCCATAAGTTGAAACTCTCTAAAAAAAAAGTTCTACACTCTACACAAAAGAATCATAGTTGCTTGATTTTTCTATCACCTAAATGGAAATTGCACTCACAGAATATGGTTGTTAGGATTGAGATCCTATGCATGATCGATGGAGAGGTCATATGGATCAGACAAGAATCGTAAAATTTTATTTTTAATTTGAAAAAATAGTAATGATGATTTATAGATAATCATTGTTTCTTAAAAAAAAAAATACTAGATAATCATTAAAATTTTCAATAAAAAAAAATTGTTTAATTCGATTTAATGCTATTTCTTCACTTTTGTAGTGTTGAACGAAGGAAGTAACTAACTCACTAACTGCCAAAAGCAAATAGGAAATATATAAATTTACTTAAAACTTACTATGAAATTCATAATTAATGGACATATCCATTTTTTTTTTGAAATCCCAATAAAAAATAATTTGGAAAAAGGTAAATACTAAATGGAAAAGCCTTATTTTTGTGTTTTGTTTATAAGAAAACATACTTCAGAACCCAATTTTATGGCTTACATTAATTTTGAGCTAATTACAAAATTAATCCCAATTGTTAATGTGATTAGCCAATTAACATATACATGGATACATAATTGTAAAAGTCCCAACCAACAACACAAGTACCCAAACACCACAAAGTGTTTGAGAGGAGAAAAACACACAATTAGGACAAGACAACTCTCTAGGGCCTATAGCACCAAACCAACTCACTAACAAGAATAGTTTCAATACACCTCATTTACAAAGCTAGTAAATGACATTCGTGTATTCGAGCTCTCCACTCTTGCTTGCAACTAATTCCACAAATATTTTTTTCCTTACAAGTCATCAGTATCACAACTGAGCCACCGATCATCGCAAGAACAAGTCTCCTTGGCTACTCCAAGACCTATTGGAGATTTTAGGACTGCTCCAATGATTCCCAATACCAAAAAGCAACAACGAACGCTTAAGGATTTAGTGTGTGTAAGGTTTTAATATACTCTCAAAGGATTTAGAAATTAGAGAGGGAGAAGGTAGAGAGAATAAATTAGTTTTTGCTCTAAGGTAAAAGTTTACTCTCCAACTCTTCAATATGGGAATTGCATGATGAATCTCGTGGGTTAGAATGGTATATGAAAGCGCTTGACTGGACATGTATATTAGAGAAAATTATAACAAAAACTTTCTCAAGTTTTGTCAATCTTGCTCGACCGAGAGAGAGGCAAGATTACTAGTTCAACTCGCCTGTCATTTGCACATTATAATGGAAATATTAATAAGGAAAATACATGAAAAATTGAAATGAAATATACCAACACTAATATCCTAACAACTTCCTCTTTTGATTAAATACATTTACTTAAACTTGTTTGTTAATTTATTTTTTTTTTAAAATTGAAATAAATCAATATTTGTAATTATTTTTAAAAAAAAAAAAAACCCAACACAATAGTCTTGTTTGATATTCCCCCCCCCCCCCCTTTCCCAACATAAATTAACACATCTACTTAATGAAATTTATATCTTAATCTTGGATTTTTCGGATAATTTGATAGATAGTTGAGGGGGGATTTTAATCATGGATGTCTCCATTGAAAATACCAACCAAGTACAAGTTGAATTACAAGGTTCTACCTTGACCCATTGTTGGTTTATTGGACCAAGCCTATTTGAATAAGTGAGATCGTGTTTAATTATTTCTCAAAATGTTGATCTGACCGTGAACATTGTACCTCCTAAATCAAGAGTTAAAATTTTAGAGTCTCCACTTAATTAAATTATAAAAGAATAAGAAAATCATACAATAAAATAATTTTCATTTTATTGGTTGAAAATACTTTAAAAATACTTTATTCTTAGATACAATTAAAAAAATTACATGGCTTGGGATCTTAATTACATTATAAAAAGGGAAAATTATATGATAAGAGTTGCTCTATTAACTATGTTCTGATTCTTAAAAAAAAAAAAAAAAAAAACTATATATGTTCTAAGATACTAGGTGGGATCAATGTTTTATAGTACGGTAGTAACCATCATTTCATGTCACCCATTCCACCAACATGTCTAGAAAAGACATAAAAATGACATGTCATTCAATCAACCAATGTGCATTCGTACTTAAAATTAAAAAAATTAAAAAAAAAAAAAAAGAGAGAAAGAGACTACTAATATTATTAGCCGAAATCGGCAAAGAGAACATAATAAATGTGAAGGGGAGCATCCTCTAACCACACCGACAAACATCTAACATGTTTAGTTAGATTATGAGCTACTTTGTTACCAAGTCTACGTATATAAGAAAAGGAGATACAAATATTGGTAACTAAGGTGGATTTAGCCAAAGTAATAATGTGACCAAAGGAAGAAAGGGAGTCTTTGGCAGAGTTGAGAGTGTTGATCACGGCTTCTGAATCTCCTTCAAGGATAAAAGGTTTGATGCTGAGCTCATGAGCAAAAAGAAATCGCCCTAGCAATAGCCATGGCTTCAACAATATCTAGTGAGAAAGGGAGAGGAGCTTGTTCCGAGAGTGATGCCACAACATTTCCGAGCCAGTCTCGAATGACTAATCCCAACCTTGCCTTGCCTAATTCTGGAAATGTAGCCCCGTTGAAATTGATCTTGAAGTAGTCCCTTGGAGAAGGAAGCCATTGAGACCAAGCCCAAGAATTGCTAATGCTGTCCTGTTAAGATGGGAGAGATACATTGAATTGCTTAATATCTGAGAGAGCATGCGAGGCTTGAGGGACCACTTGGGACATGGGAAAATCCTTTGAACCAACTCTAAGTTGATTCCTTTAGTACCATATTGTCCACAAAACCATTGCCAATATTAGAGATATATTAGCCCATTAGTAAAGGCCCAAGCCTAATTCTACTTTGTGTACAAGCCAAGTCTCCTACTTGTACTAGAAGTCTATTAGTCTAGGGTTTAGTCTACTATATATACACATGTTATGATTCACTGTAACACAGGATTTGTACTACACTATAATATATTATTGATGTAGCCCTTTAGGGTTTCCTCCGTGGATGTAGGCCGTTAGGCTGAACCACATAACCCTCGTGTGTATTGTATTCTATATTTTATGATTTCGCTTCCACATCCATACTAGTATATTCAACATGGTATATCGATGCTAATATTTAACAACCAATAGCTCTAGATTTTTACCTTCTGCTTGTATGAAGAGAACCAAGTCCCTGAACCATGGGAAGTTATGCAGCTGACGAAACTCAAAACCTAGTATAGCTTCCCAAACTTCTGTGATCTTCGGACACTCCCATAAAGCATGGCAAATAGTCTCAGGGGATGAATGACAATGCTCGCAAACATCATTAGTGAGGATTTTTTTTTTCTTCCATCGACTTTGCTTGACAAGGATCGCTTCTCGACAAGTACGCCACAAGAAATTCTTGACTTTGTTTGGGACAGGGAGTCCCCAGATTCGTTTCCAAATGTCATCATGCTTTGATTGGTTGACCCAAAGAGCTAGAAGAGTGGAATCTTGGCTAGGAATTTTTTACCTAATTTCACAAAGTATACAAATATCTAATATCTAATATTGGTCAAGCAATTATAAGTGCCGAAACGTTGGTCCTCCCTCTCCAATGACAGAACTACTCAAGGGTAGAGGGGGTTATGGGCCCCCTTCCCCCCCCACCCCCCCAACCTTTTGAAAAAAAAAATACTAGTTTGTATATTAACAAATAATAATAATAATAATAATAAATAATAATAATAATTTTGGCTCTGAAATTTATATACTTGGCCCCCCCTCCCCAAAAAAATTTACAAATTGACCCAAGAAATCCAACAAATAGATAACTTATAAAAAATGCACATATCCAGATAATAAGAAAAATCTTTGGACAAATCATAAATCCAATCTAAGCAAAAACAATAATAACAAATCAATTACAAATCCTAGCAATTTAAAATCACAAAAACCCAATAACATTTTTCTCAATTTCTCCCTCTCACTTGAGAGCTTTCTGCCTCTCTCAAATGAATCCACCCTCATAGCCACAGAGATAACTCCTATGCCATATATTAATCACTCCATCCACACATTTGTTAGACCTTAAAAATATTTGGACATGCCAATTGACTTACAAAACTCTTGATTATAAAATCCTATTATTGATTATTTCAAATAAAAAAATACAAATAATAATTAATAAATTAATGCTAATAATGCAATATTGTCAACCTCTAGTATTAATATTCCAATTTTTTAAAATTTTTGAACAAAGAACTTCGACCCCTCCTATGTTTGAATCCTGGTTCCGTTCCTGGTCCTTTCCTTAGCTTAGTTTTCAATATTTAAATGAAGACATTTTAGTACATGAGAAAAAGTTGCTACAAACACATTTATAAAGTAACTAAAACTATGACTTGAAGTTACAATTTTCAACAAAATGTGTGTAACAAACACTATTCTTAATATATTACCGTGCTTCGTATAGCTAGTAAATGGTATATTATATGCTGCGCCAAGTGCAACTGCCCTAAAATAATTGCACACTTAACATTTTTTTTTTCTTTTGATAGAAACATTTTCATTTACCTTAATTATTAGAGAATGAATAGATCATATAGCAAGTAAATGGTATATTATATACTGCGCCAAGTGCAACTGCCCTAAAATAATTGCACACCTAACATTTTTTTTCTTTGATAGAAACATTTTCATTTAACTTAATTATTAAAGAATGAATAGATCATATATAGTTTGATACGACTCTATGTATCCAACTATGATTAGGGTTTCAATTTAAGACTTTAGTATAAGAATTGCTTCGATAAAATGGTCGAATCTTTGGCTGGGTGGTGGCACATTATCATTGCTTGCCAACCTCAATTTGGTGATCCATAGTTGGATTTAAATTCAATTGAAAAAATTTATATATCTTTAATGCAAGACTAAACGGTCGGATCTTAAATTAAATATAGGCCGTCAAAAATGGTTACAATTGGTTAGAGTTTGGTCAAACTTAGTTAAACATGGTCAGACTTCATTTTTTATTCTAAAATAATTCTTGGATTTGACACAATTTGAGTAGGTTTAGCCCAGTGGAGGTTTTTGAGTGGGTGGCATTTGGGGTGGAACTAGCTAGGGTTTTTTCTCGGTTTTCTTGCATTGAGAAAACTTAATTTATGGTAGGGTAAAACGGGGTCATAACACTCCTTTTTTGGAATTTTGTCCAATTCCATTTGGGTACTTTTCTGCTTTTTTGTTTGGTTTTGGATGACTGTTGCTGCTATCATTTTCTATTGTGATTCAGCAACACCTAAACAATCCATTAAATGAGTTAACACTTTTGTATGTTGGCATTTTTCGGGAGATAGATGTTGAGAACAAAGTCAAAAAATATAGACAAAATTAACACAACAAAATTGAATTAGTCCTAAAATTGAGGATATCAAAAATATGTTGAATATGTCAGTGTTTTATGTGAGTCAAATGAGGGTATGTACATTGAAACAACTAAAGATTAAATTGATAGAATTAGTTTTGTGGCAAGTAAAACGAAATTGGTCTTCAAAATTAAGGTCTATAAAGTAGTTTTTGCAAACAACAAACAGAACAGAGGGAGGGTTGTGAAAATTTTCTTTATGAAACAGAATTCTGTATTGAAGCAAGATCAAAACAGAGATTGACCTTTAGTATAACACAGAGAGAGAGAGAGAGAGAGAGAGAGAGAGAGAGAGAGAGAGAACTGAATGAATAGAAAAATTATATTTCTTGCTCATTTACAAACTGAAGCTAATCTCACTATTTAGAGGACAAAGCTTATGAGAATAACTAAATAACTTTAGGTTCCGCATTATGCGGATTAGCTCTGTGAAACCAGGGAGAAGAAACTATTTACTCAACTAATTTTTGCACCATCTTTGTCACACCCTAAACCCCAAAGGGTCTGAAGTATGAGAAAGACATCTCAAGGTACCTGTAGATTTTTCCTTTTTGACAATCCAATCCACAAAAATCATATCAAGTGCCAACATCAAGAATTATCACAATAATTCCATTGAATATACTCTCAAAGTAAGTCAGAGTTCTAAACAATAATTACAAAGACCATTGGCCACAAAAGAATAGAGGTTTGAATAATTAATTGCATATCATCAGCTTGTCCCATCAGTGGGAATAACGTCACAACCACTATAATATACAAAAGAATGAGTCAAGCCTATTCTAAGATGTACACCATCTAATATACCCATTACAAAAGTTCAGCCTCCATCAATAGTTAGTCTAACTACTATAAGCCACCAAAAAGCTGTCTCAAAAGGCTGTTGCCTAGTCTGAAAATGTTATAAAATAATGGGATGAGACAGAGCCTAGTAAGTAGCATAATTAATAGGGGTAGGGGAAATGTGAGTTTCATCCTCAAAAATAATAATATGACAAGAATGATTGAATAATGAAATACAAAGTTTCTCAAAGTAAATACCTTGAAACTATATACTATAATCTGTGAGTACTAACAATATAATTTCTAAAGCCATAAAATCTAACATACGGTAATTTATCCCAAATATGCCATACTATCACATAGGCCGGTCAGGGGATCCACTCATTCATAACTGGTATGATATTGTCCTCTCTGGTATGTAGACTCTGGGCAGCAGTCTCGCCCACACACAATCAAGGAATCTCTTCCCCCCATGGACAGCAAGGAAGAACGCATCATCTAAAGTGAAAGGGCACTGACCTTGATTTGATTTTGTTGTCACAAAGACTATTGAAACCAAATTGGGTGATCACCGAGAAATCACACATGGCATAGTGTTAAAACCACATAAACTCACAGGTTACATTACTTTGAAACATATAATTCATATCCAGGTAGTTTCAGAAAAACCTTAAATAATCTAACTTCAATAAAGTTGTAAGATTTTCTATTTCATTCTTGTCAAAAGATTTTCTAATAAATTCCCACATAACAAGACAAAATAAGCATCTTTAAATTTTCTAATATACCAAACATCCAAGATTTCCTTATCAAAGATTAAATAAAAGATGCTCATTTTTCCATATCAACAATTCATGCATTTCCCCAAATTCAATATCAAATATGATGCATTTTCATATATATAATCATATATATATATATATATATATATATATATATATATATATATATATTAAGGTCACGACACAATAGTTTTTAGGAAAAATATAGTTTCCATAAGTAGTTTCCAAAAGTGTATCTAACCCAAAACAACATGATTATTTTTCAAAATCCCATTAAAAAACTACTTACCTCTCAACCACAAAATCCTAATTCTCCAAGCTCCAAGGGAGATTAGCTAGAACCTAAACAATATCAAGCAAACCTATCACAATGAGTAAAAAGCTTGAAATTGTATCTAACTACAAATTAGGAATTACCAAGTAAGAACTTGATTAGGCAAGCCTAGTATTCAACCTCACATGTAATGTATTCCACTTCCAAAATTTCTCAAAACACTTTAATTTGCAAGGCAAAGACTCCCATTTATACCCATAAATCATTCAAGGTGTCATATCTAACATCAAAACCTCCACCCTTTATAAGTACTTCCCACAAGATTTATATAACATCATCAAGTGACCCATGACACCAAAATCTTAATTTTCTCCAAGACAAACAATTTAAATCTTTAACTAGCTCCAAATAATCAATAAACATTATATTCACCATAACAAGCCTGAGATAGCCATTGTAAAAATCATGAACACACTCATCAAATACATCCACCAAGACCAAACCCATACATATAAACACATGAATATCATTTCCAAAGCTCTTATATCACATGAATATCATTATAAAAGCTTGGGCAAAATAACCTCAAACAAGAACATAATACCCATCAAAAGAGATTAGAACTTTTACCTCAAATAAAATGATGAAGATGCTTTGGGGTTCCTAAGTATTTTTTCGGTGATCTTGTCGGAAAAATGATGGTGAGATGGTGTGGTTTGGAGTGGAGGCCGGCGGGTGAGTGTGGAAATGAGTGTGTGTGTGTGTGTGTGTATTTAAGTAAAGAGAAAAGAAAGAAAATGAAAGAAAGAAAAGAGAGAGCTGGCCGAAAGAGAAAAGAGAGATGGGTGAAAATGAGTGGTGGGGAGTAGGGTTAGGTGGGGGGCACGTGGGAACCAAAAACAATCTGATCCTCTCCTTTTTTTTTTTTTTTAATAAATAGATGGGACTTTACAATCTTCCCCTCTTATAAAAAATTCGTCCTCGAAATTTTACGTACCTTGATCTTGAAAAAGGCTTGGATATCTTGACAACATATCCTCCTCACACTCCCAAGATGCCTCTTTCATTGAATGATTCTTCCAAAGCACTTTTACCCAAGGTATTGTTCTATTGCGTAACACTTGCTCCTTACGATCCAAAATCTCTATTGGAACTTCTTCACATGATAAATCATCTCTAATCTGAAGAGGCTCATAGCTCAAAACATGTGAAGGGTCAGGAATGTATTTCCTTAACATAGACTCATGGAAAACATTATGAATTCCTGACAGGGCCGGTGGTAGCGCAATTCTATATGCAACCTCGTCCACTCTCTCCAAGACCTCAAAAGGCCCTACAAACCTAGGGCTTAACTTACCCTTTTTGCCAAATCTCATTACCCCATTCATAGGTGCAACCCATAGGAAAACTTTATCTCCAATTTCAAGTTCCAGAGCCTTCCTTTTAATATCAAAATAGCTCTTTTGTCTACTTTGGGCTGCTTGTAGTCGATCACGAATCATATTTACCTTTTCACAAGTCCTCTAAATAATCTATGGCCCCAAGAGTTTTCGTTCTCCAACCTCATCCCAACAAATTGGGGATCTACACTTTCTCCCATACAAAGCCTCATAAGGTGCTGCTTTAATACTTGAATGATAACTATTATTGTAAGCAAACTCTACCAAAGCACAAGCTCTCAACATATCTTCTAGAGTTTGAATAGTCCTTTCAGACTATCCATCTGTCTGAGGGTGGAAAGCTGTGCTAAAATTCAATTTAGTACCCAAGGCCTTTTGCACACCAGCCCAAAAATGAGAAGTAAACCTTGGATCTCTATCTGAAACAATACAAGCAGGCACTCCATGAAGTCTCACAATCTCATCAACATAGAGCTGAGCTTACTGATCAAGGGAGTAGTTCATTCGAATAGGGAGAAAATGAGCTGATTTTGTCATTCTATCAACAATCACCCAAATAGCATCATGACCCTTAGGAGATCTTGGC
This sequence comes from Quercus parvula, assembly GCA_030820535.1. Lineage (NCBI taxonomy): Eukaryota > Viridiplantae > Streptophyta > Magnoliopsida > Fagales > Fagaceae > Quercus > Quercus parvula. The sequence goes on from JAUAME010000004.1 coordinate 33,200,820, forward strand.
AATCTTGAAACAAAGTCCATAGTGATTTTCTCCCACTTCCATTGGGGAATAGGAAGTGGTTGCAACAAACCCGAGGGTCGTTGGTGCAACACCTTAACCTGTTGACAAGTCAAACATTGCTCTACAAAGTGGGCAATCTCCCTTTTCATATTATTTCACCAAAAGTTTTCACGAAGATCATGGTACATCTTTGTACTACCCGGATGTATTGTATTTGGGGAGTAGTGAGCCTTCTCTAGAATCTCCTTTCTAATCAATGGATCATTTGGCACACAAAGTCTACTCCCAAATCTCAAAGCACCATTCTCAGAGATAGAAAATTTGGATTTCTTTCCACTATGCTCCTCATCCATGATTTTCTTTAAATGTGGGTCATCAGCCTGTGACAATTTAATTCTTTCAACCAAAGTTAGTTAAACACTCAAACTAGCCAGGTAGGCTTCAGAATGGCCCATAACAACCTCAATCTCCATCCTTTCGAGATCCTGAATAATTTTCTTTTGAGTGGTTAGCAAAGCAGCTGAAAAACTTGAAGGCTTTCTACTAAGAGCATTAGCTACAACATTAACCTTACCATGATGATAGTTAATAGAGCAATCATAATCCTTAACCAATTCCAACCATCTCAATTGCCTTATATTTAACTCCTTTTGGGTAAAGAAATACTTTAAACTTTTATGATCAGTGAAAATCTCGCATCTTTCCCTATACAAATAATGTCTCCAAATTTTCAAAGCAAAAACAACTGCAGCCAACTCCAAGTCATGAGTGGGGTAATTTTTCTCATAATTTTTCAACTGACGAGAGGCATAAGCCACAACCTTCCCATTTTGCATCAACACACAACCAAGTCCCTTATGAGAAGCATCACTATAAATGACAAAACCCCCTGTACCTGAAGGGATAGTTAACATTGGAGCTGTGACCAATCTCCGCTTTAGCTCTTGGAAGCTTTTCTCACATTCTTCTTTCCACTCGAATTTAACATTCTTTCGAGTTAATTATGTCAAAGGAGCCGCAATGCGGGAAAATCCCACTACAAATCTTCTGTAGTAACCAACAAGGCCCAAGAAACTTCTAACCTCACACACATTTGTAGGTCTATCCCAATTAACCACCGCTTCTATCTTATTAGGATCCACTGTAATTCCATCCTTAGATATCACATGACCCAAGAATACTACTTGATTCAACCAAAATTCACACTTCTTCAGCTTAGCATACAACTTCCTTTCTCTTAGAATCTGTAAAACAATCCTCAAGTGTTCTTCATGCTCTTCTTGACTCTTAGAATAAATCAAAATATCATCAATGAACACAATGACAAATCGATCCAAGTACTCATGAAATACCCTATTCATCAAATCCATAAAAGTAGCAGGGGCATTAGTTAATCCAAACGGCATCACCAAAAATTCATAATGACCATATCTAGTCTGAAAGGCCGTCTTTGGTATGTCCTCACCCTTAATCTTCAACTGGTGGTAACCAGAATGAAGATCAATCTTAGAAAAGACTTGTGCTCCTTGCAATTGATCAAATAGGTCATCAATACGAGACAAAGGATATTTATTCTTTATGGTGACTCTATTAAGCTCACGATAATCAATACATAACCTCATAGACCCGTCTTTTTTCTTGACAAATAAAACTGGAGCTCCCTAAGGCGAGGCACTAGGGCGAATAAACCCTTTGTTCAACAATTCTACCAATTGCTCCTTAAGTTCTTTCAACTCTGTGGGTGCCATTCTATATGGTGCCTTAGAAATAGGTGCAGTGCTAGGAAGGAGATCAATAGAGAACTCAATCTCACGATCCGGGGGCAACCCAGGTAGATCATTAGGAAAAACATCCGAAAATTTCCTCACAATGGGAATGTCTCCTATCTCCAATTCTCCACTTTGTAACTCCACTATAATAGCAAGGAATCCTTGGCATCCCTTTCTAAGCAAGCGGTTTGCTTGTATGCATGATATCACACGAGGCATAAAAGGCAAACATGAAGCCTTAAATAGAAATTCTGATTCACCTGGAGGCCTAAACACCACCCTTTCTCAAAACAATGCACACTAGCATGGTAAGAAGCCAACCAATCCATGCCCAAAATGACATCAAAATCATGCATATCTAACAACACCAAATCAACCAATAACTCTCTACCCTCAATACAAATAATACAAGACTTAAGCACAAGATTAGTCAATAAGGTATCACCAACAGGGGTAGAAACTGATAACTCAAAGTCAAGTAGTTTGGGGCTCTTATCATGATTTTTAGCAAATGCATAAGAAACAAAAGAATGTGTAGAACTAGGATCAAAAAGAACTTTAGCATGTGCAGAGAACAAAGGAAGTATACCTGCCACCACTGTATCCGTGGCCTGAGCATCCTGAGTAGTCAAGGCATACACTCTACCTTGCACCTTCTTCCCATTGTCATTACCCTTTGCAACTTGAGATGAGGAAGAGGAACCCGAGCCCTTAGAACTTGGGCAATCTCTAGCAAAGTGTCCGGGTTGCTTACAAGTAAAGCGAATCTTGACCCCATCACAATTTTGTCCATCATGAAGTTTACCACAACGAGAGCCAGACTTCTTATCACCAGACCAAGGATAGGCACTCTTGCTATGCCTAGAAGATTGTCCTCTATTACCCGAGTTTTTAAAGAATCCTTTCTTATGCCTTGACCCTTACCATGTTGAGAATTAAAGGGCCCTTGCTTCTTTTCACTCTCCTTGGAATTTGGGTTGTACTTAAAGTCTTTTTCAAGACTCATTGCCCGCTTCACAGCCTCCGTAAAAGTATCCACTCTAGAGGCTATAATGAGAGGGTGAATCCTATCATTAAGGCCCTCCCAAAACTTTTTCACTTTCTTGGACTCATCCGGAATCAAGTAAGGAGCAAAGCGAGAGAGCTCAACAAACTTAGCAACATACTCCTCCACTGTCATAGCCCCCTGAACCAAATCAGAAAATTCTCTTGCCTTGCGGTCCCTCACTACATCGGGGAAGTATGTCCAATTGAAAACTTCCTTAAACTTCTCCCAAGTAATGGGAGTGTCCTCTCCCAACTCCGTACTCAACAATGGCTCAGTGCTTGACCACCATCTATTAGTAGAACCCTGAAGAGCATAAGTGGCATACAACACCTTCTGAGCATCAGTACATTTAAGGGCTCTCAGTAATTTTTCCATCTTTAGTAGCCAATTCTCTGCAGCCATAGGATCAGGTCCCCCATCAAAAGTTGGAGGGTTTTGCTTATGGAACTCCCCAAAAAGGCAACCCTCCCTCCTATGTTTACCACCTTGGACTACTCTAGCAATCCTAGCATAGATCCTGTTTGCCACCTCATCAATCTCACCACCATCAGGAGTGACAGATCTCTCGTGCTCTTGGCATTGCCTATGGTCATGCTCTGGAGCTGTAACCTCATCCACATGCCTTACTTTACGTGCTTTCTTTTTAGGAGGCATAGTGTACCTGAGTACTTATACCTATACCCAAGAAACTAGCAAGTAAATCAGAAGGCAATATAGAAGGTTAACATAGAAAACATAGACAAGGAAAAAGGAATAGCAGGTGCAAGCTAAAACAAAGGAACAAAATAAAGAATTCATCAAGCCCCTAATGCTCTGACTTAGATCAAAATCAATTCCTATTTTCAAAGTCTAAAGAATCATAACCTAAACTCTGATACCATAACTGTCACACCCATTACCCCAAAGGGTTTGAAGCATGAGAAAGACATCTCAAGGTACCTGTAGATTTTTCCTTTTTGACAATCCAATCCACAAAAATCATATCAAGTGCCAACATCAAGAATTATCACAATAATTCCATTGAATATACACTCAAAGTAAGTCAGAGCTCTAAACAATAATTACAAAGACCATTGGCCACAAAAGAATAGAGGTCTGAATAATTAATTACATATCATCAGCTTGTCCCAACAGTGGGAATAATGTCACAATCACTATAATATACAAAATAATGAGTCAAGCCTACTCTAAGATGTACACCATCTAATATACCTATTACAAAAGTTCAGCCTCCATTAGTAGTTAGTCTAACTACTATAAGCCACCAAAAAGCTATCTTAAAAGGCTGTTGCCTACTCTGAAAAGGTTATAAAATAATGGGATGAGATAGAGCCCAGTAAGTAGCGTAATTAATGGGGTTAGGGGAAATGCAAGTTTCATCCTCAAAAATAATAATATGACAAGAATGATTGAAAAATGAAATACAAAGTTTCTCAAAGTAAATACCTTGAAACTATATACTATAATCTGTGAGTACTAACAATATAATTTCCAAAGCCATAAAATCTAACACATGGTAATTTATCCCAAATATACCATACTACCATATAGACCGGTCAGGGGATCCACCCTTTCACAACTGGCATGATATTGTCCTCTCTCGTATGCAGACTCTTGGCTGCATGGACAGTAACCTCACCTATACCCTCAAGGTTTTTCTCTCTCCCCATGGGTAGTAGAGAGAGCGCGTTAAATAGGCCCTCTCTTGCATGTGGTCTCTTGGTCCCATGGGCAACAGCCTCACCCACACACAATCAAGGAACCTCTTCTCCCCTATGGACAGCAAGGAAGAATGCGTCATTCAAAGTGAAAGGGCACTGACCTTGATTTGACTCCGTTGTCACAAAGACTATTGAAACCAAATCGAGTAATCACCGAGAAATCACACAAGACATAGTGTTAAAACCACATAAACTCACAGGTTACATTACTTTAAAACACATAGTTCATATCCAGGTAGTTTCAGAAAAACCTTAAATAATCTAACCTCAACAAAGTTGTAAGGTTTTCTATTTCATTCTTGTCAAAAGATTTTCTAACAATTTCCCACATAACAAGACAAAATAAGAATCTTTAAATTTTCTAATATACCAAACATCCAAGATTTCCTTATCAAAGATTAAATAAAAGATGCTCATTTTTCCATATCAACAATTCATACATTTCCCCAAATGCAATATCAAATATGATGCATTTTCATATATATAATCATATATAGATATATATATATATATATATATTATATATATATATTAAGGTCACGACATAATAGTTTTTAGGAAAAGTAAAGTTTCCATAAGTAGTTTCCAAAAGTGTGTCTAACCCAAAACAACATGATTATTAGGCTTAGTAATGCCACTCTTGGATCTAGTCTGCATAGGATGCAGATTACTAACAGTGGTAGTGGAAACTTCAAGCATGATAGGAGGAATAGATGAAATAGCAAAGGCAGAAATTGCAAGTAATGTAGCAATAGTGATAGGGACAATATGTAAGGTATCTATAGGAGTATGCGATGGAGTAGAGTGAGGGAGAGATGGGGTAGCAGGCATAGGAGGAGTGGATTGTGTGGTAGGCAGTGAAGGAGTGGATGGTGTGGCAGTCACAGAAGGAATTGATTGTGGTATATAAGGACCCGATAAAGAAAGTTGATTTGAAGAGTGAAGATAAAGGAGATTTGATAACCAAATTGAATTTAATATAGTTGAAGTTGGAGAAGATGAAGAAGTAAAAGAAGTAGAAAGAGTAGTGAAGGGAAATTTGGACTCATTAAACAACACATGCCGTGAGGTGTAAAGATCATGAGATTGAACATCAAGACAGAGATACCCTTTAGAATTAGAGGAATATCCTAGGAATAGACACTCCTTGGTTCTAGGCTCAAGCTTATGAGTAGTGTAAGGTTTGAGACATGGATAACACACATAGCCAAAAAGTTTTAACCTTGACAGATCAGGATGAAAGGAATAAAGCTTGTACCAAGGGGAAACAAAGTTCAAAATAGAAGTGGGAAGTAAGTTTATTAGTGAAACTACTGTAAGAACAGCATATAACCAGTAAGTGGTGGATATAGAGGCTTGAGATAACAAGTTATTGTGGTTTCAATGAGGTGCCTATGTTTCCTCTCAACCAGACCATTTTGCTGTAGGGTGTAATGACAAGAGATTTGATGAATAATAAAATGTTGCAAAAGATAGGATTTAAAGGCAAATGAAGTATATTCACCACCTCCATTAAATCTGAATGTTTTGATTTTGGAGGAGAATTGAGTTTCAATCATGGCTTTAAAAAGAACAAACTTGGAAAAGACTTCAAATTTAGACTTAAGCTGGTAAATCCAAGTAAATCTTATAAAGTGATTAACAAACAAAACATAATATCTAAAGCCATTTGCTGATTGAATAGGTGCAGGAACGCACACATTAGAGTGTATAAGTTCAAAAGAAGAAGATACAATAAACTAAGATTTTGGAAATGGAAGATTATGCATTTTACCATACAAACAATGTGTACAAGAATAATTCAAATTAGTATACTTATTGAATACAGACTTGAAATCAGGAAAAAGAAGTTTGAGAACTTGATCATGAGGATGACCAAGCCTCATATGCCAAAGTGTTTTATTGAAAACAGTGGACTTAGCAGCATTGTTACAAACTTTAGAACACAAAGTGAGTTGAGAAGCTTTGTGAGGATAGATGGGATAAACTCCATCTTCACTCTTGCCTTGGTAGAGTACTTTCCCCTTGGTCAAAGCCTAAACTGAAAGGATATTTTCATTAAAATAATACCAACATTTGTTATCATGACATATTTTATTGACAGAAGCAAGATTTGAGGAAATGGAAGGAACTCTAAGCACATTATTTAGATGAATGGTTAAATAGGAAGAAGGAATGAGAATGTTATCTATATGAGTGATAGGTAGGTTTTGCCCATTGCCAACAGTGAGGTGGTCTTGACCATTGTAAAGCTTGGGAAAGCTGAGTTGATTCAGGTTTGAAGTAATATGATCTATGGCTGCACTATTAGCAAGCCAAGGTTGCTCCTGTGCAAGACAAACATTGGATGCAATAGTCATTACTGCAAGTTTGGTAGGTGGATGCTTGCCTTGATAGGCATAATCCATCCTATGATAGCAATCTATTGCTAAATGTCCAAGCTTGCCACAAATCTGACAAGTTGGCCTCTCTGATCTTAGACCAGCAACAGTAGAATTGGACTGGTTTTGTTAGAAGTGAGTGAATTGGTTATACTAAGGTAGTTGATTACTTGGACCTCTACCTCCTATTCCACCTCTATTGTTATAGTTCCCTCTACCCCTTCCTTTATTGTATTGATTGTAACTATTTCCATTAGGTTTTGAGGTAGCAGCTGCTGCCATAGGAAAGATAGGATCTTTGAAATCTAAGCCTTCATTTAGAGACTCCTCTTCTGCATTTAGCATAGTTGAGAGTTCATCAAAGCTTAATTGAGTACTTTTGGTCCTTATACCAGACCTAAAAGTATTGTACTCTTTAGGAAGGCCCTTAATTGTAATATACAGTAGCTTTTCATCATCAATGATCACACAAACTGATAGTAGTTTATCTCTCACTACTTTGATCTTCGGTAGATAAAGATTCACAATATCTTCTCCCTTCTTGAGATTATGCAGTTCACCTTTAAGGTTCATTATGTGAGATCTAGAGATGGAGGAGAACCTGTTTTCCAAGACTTTCTTGACCTCCATAGCAGAAGTGCAGTCAACTGTGAGTGCTAAGATGGAACGAGACAGAGTAGAGCTTATGAATGTAAGCAAAGCTTTCTCCTTAGAGTAAGTAATTTGGATTCAAGGTTGAGGTGTATTCACCAGAAAGAACCGTAAGGAATTTATTAGGGATCAATTGTGGCTCTTCTAGTAGTTCAAACATTCTAAAACCATTGAAATTTGATGCTTCCACACAATATAATTTGTGTTGTCTAGTTTGACTATAATCATATTCGCCATGTTAGATAGAAGCAGAAGTGGTTGATTCATCACATTTACTAAGGAATTCGAAGATGTAGAAGAAGAAGTTGAAGAAGCCATTGTAGACACTCGATTTTGCACCCATGATTTAATAAGATGGTTGGAATGACCATCCATGTAGCCCAAAAATCATGATTGCATTACATGCTTTAATACATTCATTGCATATCATAAAAATGATCTTAAGATTCTAACGGTCACAACAGTATGTTCAGTTTTCAAATCGGACCGTCAGATCGAAAAATATCGCATGATCAAGTTTGCACTGTCAACATGCATTGTGTCTAAGTAAAGTCCGTCAGATCGAAAAATATCGCATGATCAAGTTTGCACGGTCAACATGCATTGTGTCTAAGTAAAGTCGATCACGCATGATTAATTTAAATTAATTCTGATTGGTTAAAAAATTAAAATTAATTAAATAATTTTATGATTGGTTGATAATTAGTGTTTAAAATAGGATTGCTTGCATAGGAAAAAATGGGATAATTGTTTAATAATAAAATTATGGATAATATGAATTTTATCAAGATTTATTTTAGAATATTTATCTACAAGATAATTGTTGCTGAAAAGACTTGAATTATCTAGAAAAGAGATAAAAATCTTAGAATACGGATTGAAAACACATCTAAGTGCAAGGCTCGGCTCAAGGAAACCTAAAAAATGAGTCCAAAACACACCTGAACATGAAAGTGCGATCAGCACCCAAGAGTACCATTCGGCACTTTTGGAGTGCCGATCAGCATTTTCAAAGTGTCAAATGGCACCCTTAAGGGCTAAGGACCAACTCTCTTTGGGTGACAATAAGGCATATCCTTTTCGACTTATTCGTAGAAAAACGCGTCTGGATTCGCATTCTAATTGTCTGAGCTAATTTTTAGAGTCTTCCAGCCTCTATAAATAGAGACTAGATCGCAAAATCCAGGACACTCTTTTACGCTCTCAAGAGAGACACTTTCTCATACCCCTAAATTTATCATATTTCTGATCCCCATTCTGATATTCTCTCAAGATAGGGTTTTTAGGTTTCAAAGATAATTGCATAAATTTTTTTGAACCCTAAAATATCCTCTTAAGAAGAAGAGTGCTCCATGCAAGAGGTTGTTTCTTATTAACCCTTTATATATATATATATATATATATATATATATATATATTGCTCTTGTTGTGATGATGCATGTTTATTTATTTTAGTGTAGTTGTGTCAAATATTCATATCATGAATTGTTAAGTTATTTTGTTAAAATATGGTCTTGGTTCTTTTTGTTGTGATCTCTTTCTTAGTTTCAAAATTTGCATGTTATCAATTCTTTTCTCAAATCAAAAATGGATTTGCATCTTCCTTAGATGCAAATCTAAATTTTTCTTAAATTAAAAATGGATCTGCATCTTTCTTAGATGCAGATTTGAATTTTTCTTAAATTAAAAAAAGATTTGCATCTTCATTAGATGCAAAAAAACGAATCTATATCTTTCTTAGATGTAGATCTGAATATTTCTTAAATCAAAAATGGGTATGCATCTTCTTTAGATGCAGATCTGAACTTTTCTTAAATCAAAAACTTATCTACATCTTATTAGATGCAAATCTGCATTTTTTTTCAAATTAAAAGTTGATCTACATTATCATTAGATGTAGATCTGAGTTTTTTTAATATAGCAGATTTTGAAACAAAAAAAGGATCATGAATAGTTGTGTTTGTCATGTTTGTTATATTTAGTACGTATAGCATAAATTTATTTTATGAATGAAATCCTCTTTTCAAGAAATCTTTTTCATTTTTTTACACATATAAAAACAGATCTAATTTTTTATTTATTTATCACAAGACAGATCTGATTTTTTACAAATCAAAACCCATTTTTTTCTCATTTCTCAAAAAACAGATCTGATATATTTTCAAATCAAAAGATTTTGTTTTCTTTAATAATCACAGATCTGAATTTTTCTCTTCAAAAAGCCAATTTTTTTCAAGTTCTTAAAAACAGATTTGATTTTTCTAAACCAAATTCAATTTTTTTACAACACAGATCTAATTATTTATTTATTTATTTATTTATTTATTTTTTAATGTGTGCTACATATCATTCATGTCATGCATAAAGGGTACATTGGTCATAATAGTCTAGAAGACTAGACTCTGTTTGGGCGGGATGAGTGCCTAACACCTTTCCATTCTGTAACCTAGCCTTCAAACTTAAAGTCTCTGGATAGATAGACCTAGGCTTTATCTTTGTTCTTTATTTATTTTGGGTAGGTTGTAACTAGGACAAAAAACCATGTATTATCGGTAGTTTGTAACTAGGACCTAAAACCATGTAATTTTCAATTTAGCAAACATGTTTTTTTTTTTATTCAATCAATGAAATGGAACAATTCAGTCATGTATTTTGTATCTAATTTTTCTTATTTTTTGTATAAATAATAAGTTGCGGCTCCACATCACTAACCCAAAATGAGAAGTGCTCTGAAAAGCACTCTAAAAATCTCTCTATTTTTTGAGAGGCAACAGGTTTGGCGGTCTCTCATAGCCTTTGTTGAGCTTGATGCTGCCATTGATGAATTCTGAGTAGGGGTTGTGGGCTCTGATACCATGAAAACTTTCTTTATGAAATAGAATTCTGTATTGAAGTAAGAACAAAACAGAGATTGATTCTAAGTATAACAGAGAGAGAGAGAGAGAGAGAGAGAGAGAGAGAGAGAGAGAGAGAGAGAGAGAGAGAGAGAGAGAGAGAGAGAGAGAGAGAGAGAGAGAGAGAGAGAGAGAGAGAGAGAGAGAGAGAGAGAGAGAGAGAGAGAGAGAGAGAGAGAGAGAGAGAGAGAGAACTGAATAAATAGAAAAATTGTATTACTTGCTCATTTACAATTTGAACCTAATCTCATTGTTTATAGTACAAAGCTTATGAGAATAACTGAATAACTTTAGGTTCCACATTATGCGGATCAGCTCCATGAAACCGAGGAGAAGAAACTATTTACTCAACCGATTTTTGCACCATCTTCAACTACTCTTTAAATGCACACACACAACACCGTTTAGGTAGAGTTATACACAATCAAATGCATAAGTGAAAACAAGGCGTTTTGCATTAGATACCTTTAGTAGAACGATGCGTTTCATCAGATTAGAAATCGCCTTCAAATCTCAGTGGTAACTTCTGACTTCTTCTTCCTCGAGCTATTCTTCAACCCAAATGAAGCTTCACCTTCAACAGGTGGGAGTAGATGTGCTGGAGTAAATGACTACATAATATTATTAGCTAAGTTTATTGATAACAAAAAGCATATATGTTTTGAAGATGCAGATAATGCTAAATGGCAGATTAACGAAGGAAATTTCTGCTAGTCAAATTAAAGTATATATGATTATAACACTAAGTCAAAGGGAAACTAAACTTTATTGGTAATCATAAATAATAATTTTTTTTTCTATAATCCTTCCATGGGGTGGGGTTGAGATGGAGGGGGAATCATATTAAATACATGGTTGCTTCGATAGATTTAAACTCGCTCTCACATATTAAGGAATATTATTACAACTTTCGACTTTCTAAATTATAGTTTGAGCCTAATGTGAGAAATATGATAATTTCATGACCAAAACCTCAATCTGTAATGGCCAGAAGCTTAACACCAAATACACACTACAAAATACCTCCCCTAGCCCTAACCCATAACCATCATGAGCTAGTGGTGGTTGCAACTTTAGCAAACTCACAACCAGCGCTGTCAAGTGCACCACCAAAATGATTGTACCCGGCACGAAAATTGGAGACTCATTGAAGGTGAATCTTCCCGCTTCAGCATCACTGGCATCATCATTAGACTGGTCTTTTTGTGTTACCTATAGAGCACCTATCAAACTACTTTATCAAATAGAAGAAAAATTAAGAAAACGTAGAAGGGAGAAAGAGAAATAGAGAGAATAAAAAAAGAATCATAGATGTAGATGCAGATTTGTTAGTTGTATTGGTGGTGTAATTTGTTGCTGATGAAGAAGAAAAGTGCAGTGAAAAAAAAAAAAAAAAAGAACAAAAGCGAAAATAAAAACTAGTCTCGAAGAGAAAGTTTATTATGATGTTTCAATGAATGAGCAAAATTTTGAAACATTTTTTTTTTCTTATAAAATTAAATATTCTCATAGTAGTGTTACTAGTATAATATATATATATATATATATATATATATATATATATATTTAAAAAAAATAAATAAATAAATAAATAAAACAAAATCTAGATGGCAAGTTGTTAAAAATAAGTAAAAAACTTATATTAGTTGTGGATCCACGTAAAACTAGTTACAACTTATCACTTAAATTTTATTGTGAAAATATTGTGAAAGTAATACTAAGATAATCATATTCAACTTTATTTCAGCTGAGTTTAAAAAAATTTAGGATCAAGGTGTTCAAATTTTTATTTTAGGGGATCAAAACAAAAAATATATATAACTTTTTTTGGTCTAAGCTAGCGGGCTCATTTGAACCCTCTCACTTGTATGTAATGCTACTCCTGGTTGAACAAGTAAAAAAAATCCATTGAAATCCTCTTAAAACTCTCCCAAATACTCTAGAAAATTCCTAAATCCAATTCCCATAATCTAAATCAAGGTCTCCAAGGGTATAATCTCTAAATTCTCCCTTATTGTCATTGTTTTCAAATTCTTTTTTGCTCAATTAAAGTGTTTGTTTGCGTGAAGAATGTGATTGAACATGTTTTCATTGACATGAATGGGTATTGCCATGCATGATAGGATTAGAATTTGATTTCAAGCTTATATCTATCATGCCAGTTCTTACAGTAATATGAATATGTTCATTACTTCATTCATCTTTGCGTGCATGAATATCATTTTGTGCTTGCTGCACATGTTATTTTGATTATATGGCTTACCCATTTTCTTATATGAGTTACCCATTCTGTTCTATCTAGTTGGCTCTTGGAATAATATGTGATGGTTTTTTGAATAATAAGCTTGACTGATTGGATCGATTTATCTTTACATGTAGCTATTCTCTTGATCTGATCTAATTAAATTTGTACATGGAGATGGTATTTTATTTGCATATATATGACATGCATGCATATATTTCGATATTGAAATTGCTTGAGTCTTGTTCACGACTCAAGCAATTCCAATATCTAAATATATTATGCATACATTGTGAACTTAATGTTTGGTTCATAGATCCATTTATACAAGCATGATTTTATACAAATTTTCCGTTCTTTAAATATGGCTTTGCGTACTAGCTCTTTAGTTAGTATTGTAAATTCCATAATTCCCACACCAAAAAGATTGATCTAAAAGAAGCTTTCAAAGTGATTTTAAAAGCTTGTTTTTCAAATGATTTTCGATCATTGGTGATAAAAGGGCCGACCTCCAGCCGAAACGATAGTAGACTTTATTGATGTAAATCACGTTGTACAATGGGGAAAAGAAAAGAGGGGCATTCTTCTAGCCAAACAATGACCTCTTTTTTCTCTTTTATAGCACTAGCTAAAGTTAATGCAGCATGATTACATCGTAAGGGAATACTAGTAAAAGAAATACAATCAAAACTATCACTAATTAAAACTAATGTCTTCCAAGATCCAAGCAGCCTCAAGAGAGAATATTCTTTCAGAATTAAGAAAATCCACCAACTCAGCAAAGTTGCATTCCACTTCCACTTTAGAAAAACTAACACTTTGGCAAAAGAGTAAAGCCTTTCTCACTACATAAGCCGCTGTACACAGAGGGTTTAAACTCTTCTCCATTCAGTCACAAGATGCAACAAGCACTTCACCTTTATTGTTACGAATAAGCAGACCAAACAGCACAAAAGCAAACTTTTTTGACTGAAAGATGGCCACATTCAGCTTGTGAACAGAATCAGACTGAGGAGGCTTCCAAGTTGCTGCTGAAGAAACACTCACCTGTGCATTTTTCTGCTGCACTTCCAAGAATTCTAATCTATACTTCTCTGCCTGAGCCCATAGTTCCTTGTGAGAAGGTGCAATATTATCAAAAACCAACTTATTCCTACACTTCCATATCATCCAGCATGCCATACATAAGGTTTCAAAAACAGGTGCAGTTGACTTCTTGATTGCAGCATCCATTGCATCAATAAACTTAATGTTCGAGGGAAACCTATAATCATTTGATATGGGAGACTGCAACCAAAAGGCCTGAGCAAATGAACATTCCAAAAACAAATGATTACAAGTTTCTGCTTCATCAGTACAGAACATGCAAGAGAAGGAATTCAGAATCTTCCTATCAAAAAGTTTGGATCGTGTAGGCACACTGTCGTGATATGCTCTCCAAATAAAAGTCTTTACTTTTGGTGGAATCTAGGCAGCCCAAATACCTCCCCAAAATGAATGAAGCCGAGAAGGATTAGAAGATGAGGCTTGACTTCCATTAATGCTCCTCTCAATTTTAGTTTGTAGAAAATATGCACTTAGTATTGAGAACTCACCAGACTTTGTCTTAGTCCATATTAGAGAGTCATTAGGTCTTCGAAAACTCAATGGAATGACTTTGATGATAGAAGCTTCAAAACGGTAAAATATTCTATCAATGAGTATGTTTTTCCATCGTAGCTGTGGCGATGAGAAATCCATTAAATCAACTACTCTTGCCTCAGGTGGCAGAATTGTTCTAGGAGAAAGCACTTTCTGATTTGTTTCAGTGGGAAGCCATTTGTTTGTCCAAATGTTAATCAAAGAGCCATCTCCCACCCTCCATCGACTACCTTGAATGATGAGATGTCGCCCCTTGAGTAATGCTCCTCCAGGCATACAAAGAGTGATTAGGAACAGCAGCCTCTAAAAAAGAATTATTAGGGAAATACTTAGCCTTATAGACTTTGTAAAACAGAGAATCCTGGTTATTTAGAAGCCTCCAACACTATTTTGCTAGCAAAGCTAAGTTAAAGCACTTCCATATCTCGAAATCCCAGACCTCCATCCTTCTTTGCTAAACATAGTTGTTTCTAGCTCAGCCAATGCATTTTCTTTTCCTCTTTCTTCTGACCCTACCAAAATTGTCCCATCATCGAATTAATGTCTTCACAAAAACCCATGGGAAGGAGAAAACAATTCATAGCATAAACCGGTATGGCTTGAGCTACTGATTTAATAAGGATCTCTCTGCCCACCTGTGAGAGTAGCCCCAAATATTTTTCAAGTGGCTCATTGGCAATAGCATTCAAGAAATGCCGAATGTTTTCCCTTAAAAAGCGAGGAGTATTAGTGCTGAAAAAAATTGAGGTTTTGTCACAATTAATTTTCTGACCTGTTGCCACTTCATAAACATGAAGAATTTCCTTGATTGTGTGACACTCAAATATAGAAGCATTACCAAACAATGAGCTATCATTAGCGAAAAGGAGATGGGTGATTTGAGGGCCTCCACGAGAGATGCTAACCCCATGTAACTGTTTGTGATAGGCAGCATTCCTCAATAACGTCAAGAAACCTTCAGTGCATAAAAGGAATAAATAGGGGAGGGGATCCCCTTAACGAATGCCTCGAGAAGGTCTGATGAAACCTGAAGGAATTCCATTAACCAAGACAGAATAAGAGACCGATGAAATCCTAGCCATGATTAGATCAACCCACTTCGGATGAAATCCCATTTTTAACATCAGAGCCTGCAAGTAATCCCATTCCATCCTGTCGTAAGCTTTACTCATATCAAGTTTGAGAGCCATGTGCGCTGTGTTTCCTTGCCTTTTAGACTTCATGTAATGCAAAGTCTCGAAAGAAATGAGGATATTATCAGTGATCACCCTGCCTTCTACAAATGCACTTTGACTCTTCGGTATAATTTTGCCTAAGATCTTCTTTAATCTCTTGGCTAGGACTTTAGAAACTAGCTTGAAAATTACATAACATAAGCTAATGGGTTGGAATTGAGACATGAGTTCTGGATTCTTTCTCTTTGGAATCAAGGTGATATGTGAAAAATTAATGCTTTGCAAAAACTTTTTGGAGTTTATACAATCAAGCACAGCATTAGAAACATCAATACCAACAATATGCCAATATTTTTGAAAAAATAAAGGATTCATACCATCATGCCTAGGTGCTTTTGTTGGATGTATTTGGAATAATGTTATCTTCACTTCCTCATGTGAGAACTCTGCCAACAGCATATTGTTCATATCAGGGATAACCACTTCACGAACGTGTTGAATTACCTATTGGAAAGAATTAGTGGAAGCACTAGTGAACATTGATTGAAAGTATTTTGCAGCTATCCTCTCCAAATCTATCTGTTGAGTGTAGCAGGTTCCAGATGAGTCTTTGAGTTTTCAGATCTCATTGCTTCTTCTTCTCTATGTAGCCATCGCATGAAAATATTTCGAATTACGGTCTCCATCCTTCATCCAAGAGATTTTTGACCTCTGATGCCAGTACCTTTGAACTGAAATAATTTGTGTTTCTTGGAAGAAGATTCACCCTCTGATGACTGAAGTTTAACCACCAAAGCCATGAGATCAGAGAACCCAAATGGGATGTGTGATATTTTGGAGGAAGGAAATAAATCAAGCCACTTTAGATTACACAACCCTCGATCAAGTCTTACATAGACCAAATTCCCTTCGAACCTTCTGTTGCACCATGTAAATTTTGGGCCACTAAAACCCAAATCAAGTAAAGAACAATCATCAACTGTTCTTGCAAATTTTGCAATTTGATTGTATGGACAAGAACCACTTCCACAATACTTATCCGGATGAAGGATCTCATTGAAATCCCCAAGTAAGAGCCAAGGAAGAGAGGACAATATGTGTAGCTTACGTAATAAATCCCTTGATTCACCTCTTTGTGAAGTTTCAAAATGTCCATAAAAACCAGTAAAACGCCAAATGACATCATTCTAATTTATCATAGCATCAATATGATGTGGAGAAAAGGTTTGAACATCAACATCCATGTTCTCCCCATAACAAGGCAAGGCCACCCCCCAATCCGATTCTTGGAACCTCAAAACCATTTTGAAAATTCATTTTTCTCATCAATCTTCTAAATCCATCTTTGTCCAACTTTGTTTTAGAAAGAAAAATAACCTTGGGATCTTCTTCGCTTAACAAATAGCGGAGTTCTTATACTGCCTTTGGGATCCCAAGCCCACGGCAGGTAAGACTTAAAATTCTCATATAGGAGAGAAAGAGGGGAAAGTATCCCCATTATTCAAATGTTGCCCCGTCTGGCTATCACACTCTATAGCTAATTTTTTAAAAGCTAGTGACCCTTGCTATGAGCAATCTAATTGAAAATGTTTTAGTGAAAGTGAGGGGGTCTCTAGAATTTGAGTTGATGGAGTATTATTTGATTGTCGAAGGATTCGCTTCCAAGAGCATAAATATGATTTTTTTTTTTTTCCGAATAATCCTCCATAATAGATGGGGATAAATCCATCTCAACATCCTAGCTTGAAAACTCCTCCCCTTGATCTTTTGAACTTATCCCTAAACTGTTTTGATGCTTCCAACACCAGATTCGTTTCACTCAATGATTGTGTCTCGGGAAGTGATTCCTTCCCCATACATATCATATAGATCTTCATCGAACCACTAACCTCCATAGAGGTAGTTTCCGAATTGAGTCCAATCGTGATTGGGTTCATCTCCGAATTTTCGGGTTGTGGGTTTTTATTCGAATTGAAATTTGAATTTGGGAGAGGGATAAGGGATATGGTATTATTGGAGTTTGAATTTAAATTAGGATTCAGTGATTCTAAAAATACTTGTTTCTCCGAGATTTTTGAAGAGCCATCCACCTAAGAGACAACTGTTTTTGAGTTCTACTTTCCGACCGGCGAGGGTTTGATCATTTGTGACCGGTTTGGGGAAGAAGCTCTTTCATCATCCTCCACTTCTAATTCTAGTATGTCTTCATCCACTCCATCACCGATTTTTGATTGATTGGAAGATTGTTTACCTCAATTGGTTCTTGGACCCACTGCTCGAAGCCACGAACCAAATTGGAAGTCCTTTTCATCTGTTGAAAGACACCCTTTCCTGATACTTTGACATTCATGCTCTTGATGTCCAAGGATTCCACATCAGTAGCAGAAAATAGGAAGTCTCTCATATTTGACGTAATCCACCCCTTGTCAACGTTTTCAATTGGAAGCATCTTTCCTCTTATCAATGGTTTTGTAATGTCAATATCTACCCTCATATGAAGAAAAGGGCCCCACACTTATCCACTCTTAGGAACATCAATTAGAAGCGGAATACCAATCTCATTGGCAATGTAGTTGCCAACAGAAATATTCATGCTTTTTATTGGGATATTGAAGACCCTTATCCAGAATGGAGACCGTTGAAATTTGACATTACCTGGACTAAGATCACCATCAAAGCGTTTCAACAAAACTAGTCTCTTGTCAAACAACCATGTACTTTTGTCTAAAACGTCATTCATGTACTCCTTAGTGACAAAAAACTGCCAAAAATAAATTATTCCCCACTTCTTTGATGGTTACCCGATTAGGACCTTTCCACAATTGGTGAAGGGTGGACTTGAAAGCCTCCTTGTTGAAATCCTTATTAGTCTGTAGCCTAAACAAAATGCTAAATTAAGCTTGTTCCTTTGATTGTGCTACATCCTAAGAATTGATTAACAGTACCCCTCTTTCCTCTTCAGAGAGACTAAATTTCTTCCAAAGTTCTTCCATAGACTAATCCATATAGGAAACTAAGAAAAGTAAAATGAATCGAACAAAGATGAAGGGTTGAAAGTATAGGAAATTATGAGATAGGTGAAAGTAACTAATAGAGGAGTGTAAAGGAACTAAAAGAAAATAGCGAAACAAAAGATGTGACACTCCCCTACTACAATCAAGAGGACCTGATTAGAGAGGTTGGAATCTTGCGTTTGAAGAACACAAGTTAGTAGCTCCTAATGTCCACGACTATAGAAAGCCAAGGAGAGAGAAGTGAAATGTACTGGCTTAACACCTTACCAAAAAAAAAAAAAAAAAACCTTGACTCTTCAAATTGATCCATGCAGTAGGCTAAACTTCAAATAATTTTTAAAGTAAGGTTTTACATAGTTTAATGGTCCTCCTAATTCGTGATTTGTATATATTTGTTGAACAAATTTAGGGATTATTATTATTTTTTATTGGAAGATACTAAAAATAGATTTAGTAACAACCGTATAATTACAACTTATTTACCACCGTAACAAGTTTTTCTTAAAAAAGTGGCATATTTAACATTGGTCTTTTATATTACTGACCTTTGTACCCCAACTAGTACCATACTCGTAGTGAGAACCATTGACTTGGTATGATGCCTGAATAGAATTCGAAAGATTGGGTGGTGGATTTGTCTTCCCTTTCAAAGCATTAGCACTTGATTTGATCAACTACTTTGAACTCCCAAAATTTGAAAGAATGTTATTAGCCGTTTTCTCTACCAAAAGGAAAGAGAAAAATAAAACATTAGTAGTATTGTACCTACAAGTTGTAGGTATAGTCACTACTCTCTCAGCCCACTTAAACCTAATTTAAGCGTGGTGTAAAATTACTCGCTTAATGGTGGGGTTTGCCACTAATTGAATCTACAACTCTTAGACAAGCAGGTGAGATGGGTGACAAGAGCTTTCTACTATTAAAGCATCTCCACAAGTGATTATTTAGCCCATTTAGAATAAAATATAAATGATACTTCCATTACCTTGTTTGGTATATAACTACAAGGGAAACATATAAATATTATTTGAATACTTAGAGTTATAAAAGTGAATATTAGTTTCTTTTTTTTAATTATTTAATTTTGTAAAAATTCGGGGAAAATATAATCCTTATATAAAGGTTTGTGTTTGTGCTAAAGTAAGATATTAAAGTACATGGGTCATCCCTAATCCAAGCCATTTTAAAAAATATAATCTAAAATGATTAATATAATTTTATATTTTGTAAGCACATAAATTATAATAATTATAGGCAAATAAATTCTACCAAATTTCTATTTTTTTGATAACATCAATTAAATTAGTAATAAAATTCAATCTAACAAAATTTTATTTCAACTCAATGAAGAGCTTCATACAATGAAAATAGGCTAAAATGCAAACCTCACTATCTAAGTTTCACTATTTTTAATTTTAGTCTTCTAAGTTTGAGTTTTGTCATTTCAATCCTTTAAGTTTTATTTTTTCTCAATTAAGTCTTTTGTTAACAATCCGTTAATTGCTTTTGTTATCTACAGCAAAACCACATCGTTTTGTATATATTTTTTTAAATTTAAAATTGTAATTTATTAATTTTAAGAAAACGTTAATTTTAAATTAAAAAAAAAAAAAAGAGAGAGAAATAATAAGCTAAAGAAAGGGGGTTGCATTTGGAGAACAATAACGAATAACAAAATTCAATCCCCACCTGATATTGAGAGACTAAGAGGGAGAAAGAGGGGGAAAGGGAGAGAAAGAGAGAGATCGAGAAGGGGAAAGGGGGAGAAGAGAGATTGAGGGGTGGAAAGAGGGAGAAGAGAGGTGGAACTGTAGCTGGAGAAACAGATCAGATGAATGGCGGCACCGGCTGGGCCTTGTGGTGGATGCTTGCCTTTATGGCATTATTCTATCGTAGAGTGGAGCCACTTTATTTATTTTGGTTGTTGTTGTAGGATTTGTGGACCAAGAGGTTATGACGGACAATTCCTTTTTTTTTTCCTGAAGGATCAACAATGATGTGTGATGGGCGTGGGTTTAGGTGGTTTGATACTTTGATAATGACGACTGGGTTTTCGGTTCGGCTTAGAGACTTGGGTTTTCTTGTGGGTATAAAATTTTCTGGTGGGTTAATGATAAGTGTTGGTGAGGTTTTCAAAGCCAACAAAGTGGGTTTGGTTGTTTTTTTGCTATATAGAAATTGGTCCCAGTTTAGGCTCAGACATAGAACAAAGTTGACGCAGAAGCTGTAGGTGATTTTTTTTATTTTTTATTTAGAAAGAGCTGTAGGCGAAAACTGAAAAGTGATAAAAGAGTGAGAAAAAATAAAACTTAAAAAACTGAAATAATAAAATTCAAATTTAAAGGATTGAAATGAAATGAGAAACGGTGAAATTTAGAGAGTGACTTTTGCATTTTGGCCATGCAAATATTATCATTGACCCAGGTTTTGTGGATATATTTCCTTCCTCGCACATGCCTAAAGTGTGCACCCATCTCCTGAAGCCCATCTACCGTTCCACACCAAGTATATTAAGGGAAACAGTGTTGCAAGCGTCATCATGAAAGAGAAGGGATTTCGAATAACAACAGACCCACATAATTTATCTTCTGTTTTGCAACATGTATCAGATGATGAGGTTAGAAAAAAAGAAAAAAAGAAGAAGAGCTCCATACAAATGATATGAGATTTTGTTTTACCTTCTTTGTCCTATGGAGCTCTCATTTCGTTGGATTTCAACCCAATGAAATGAGAATTCCATGCGTACACGGTAATACACACTTAGTCTTAGTTACTTTTTTGCATGTGTATGTGTAATAAGTTGGAGTGTGTGTTGGTCAAATTGGGTGGATAAAAGCTAATATTTCTATCAAATCTGCCACTAGTAGATTAGGAATCCCAATCTGCTAGTGGCTTGGGAAAATTTCAATATGCAACTAACTAACCAGGGGCGGCTTGATGCATTTGGGGGCCTAAGGTGAAAATTAATTATCTTGTTTGAGATGCAAAATTACTACTAATTAACATGAATTACGTGAAATTTTTTCTTTTTTAAAAAATTTTATAGACAGAAAAAATTTGACAAAATTTTTCATACTTGTTGATGTGGTAAATTAATAGTAGTAAGTAAAACAATGATATTCGTGGTAGGTTTAGATGAAAACTAGTAAAAGTTTGCTAACTAAACTCTTATTATTATTCTTATTTTTTTTAGAAGTGCAACATTCACAATATTTTTTACAACAAATCCTAAATTTTAAGCTACTTTTTGTTTTTTATTTGAAAATATCATTATAATTATTTTTTTTGCCATCAACAATAGGTTGTAACAACCTGGTACTTAGCATTAGTTGTAAAAGTATTGTGAAAAATATTGTAAATGTTGCATTTTTCTTTATTTTTTTATTTTTTTTTCATCTAGTAAAACAAAATTATTTTATTTATTGATTATAATTAACCCTATTGGTTAAAATTTGGGGGCCTTTTTTTTACTTGGGGCCTTAGGCGATTGCATTTTTTGCTCCACCATTCAGCCGGCCCTGCAACTAACCTACCAAAGTTTAAATCGAGCAGATTGGTGACAAATTTTGGCGGTTTCAACTCGGTGGGTTAGGCAGGTTGTGCGGGTTGGCATTAACAATGTTATTTTTTTAAAAAAAATTATAACAATCTACAATTTATTATTGCATAATCTCAAAATATAACTAATGTACAAAAAAAAAAAAAATTAAAGGTAGATTTCATTAAATAGTCTCAATTCCAACACAAACATAGGGTCAATAAAAAAAAAGATATATCATCTCTAATAGACCTTATCTCCATAAAAAATGAAAAAGAAATAGAAAAAACAGTAGGCTACTACCTTACAACTGAGAAAAATTAAATTAACAAACCCAAAGTCTTAACATTTCCAAAGTCCCATCAAGGATTCAAAAAAATAATAGCATACTAGCATAACAAATAAACTTTAAAATGGTATGCATGGTCTCAAGATTTACAAGAATATATGGGACCCAAATCAAAAAGACAAACAACATACTCAATAAAAATATAGATACAAACATTAAGGTTATGTTTGGTAACCGTTTTTGTTTTTTATTTTTTAAAACTTGTTTTTGGGAATATAAAGAAAAAAATAATTTTTTTTTTGGTATTTTTGAAATAAAAAATATGTTTGGTTAGTTGAAATTATTAAAAATATATATATAAAAAGTTTTTTGAAGAAAAAAATAAAAGATACTAAAATATATTGTTATTAGGATTTGAATTCTAATGCTAACTTATTAAATGAGACAAATTTATTAAATTAAATTCGTGTTTTCTTTAACTTTTGAAAACTAAAAATTGAAAACAGTTATTAATTTGCATGTTTTCAGTTTCCTTCACAAATTAAGTTTTGAGAATAGTTTTTGTTTTTTGTCCATTTTGAGTTGCCAAACAAGTTTTTTAGTTTCAAAAATAGAAAATTGTTTTTGAAAAACAAAAAATAAGGGGAAAAACAGTTACCAAACATACCCTAAGCAATACAAAGACATAAAAACAACTACCTTTGTGGTTGTCTAGGAGAGTACACAGTTGATGGAAGGTGAAGAATTGAAAAAAAAAAAAAAAAAAAAGGCTTCAGGAAGGTCGAGGAAGAAAAAGACAAAACAACATGAAAGAGGGAGGGAGAAGAAATGGCTGAAGGTGAAGGCTAAATACAGAGTATATGTAGTATACGGTTGAAGTAATTATAGGGTTTCAATGTGGACTTTTTATATTTTGTATAAGGAATTGATTATTGATTAGCTGTAAAAATTGATTAATTTTATATACAGAATATACAGTTGATCAATTTCAACTAATATATATTTTTTAATTTATGTATAATTAAACGGGTGGGTCGGGTTGTAGCGGGTTGGAAATATTTCAACCCGTTATCCAACCCAATCCGTTATTTTAGGCATCTAACTTGGTTAACCCAAACCTCCTAACTTAATGACCTACACAGGGTAGGCAAGTCGGCTGCAGATCGGGCGGGTTAGTGGGTCAAGCGGATATTTTGCACGGGAGTAATAAGTACTACTCTTTCAACAAAATGAAATTATGAATAACATAAAGAACACTATTAGTACACTTTCAAGATGAAAGTCTCAACTTATTGTGCCCTTTGTACATATATGTAGAAAAAGTAATGCCAAAGCTTGCATATGGTGGATATCAAGATATGGGAATTCCATGCTTTCCTTTTCCCAAACAATTGCTTCAAAAATGGCAAGAACAAGGGAATTTGAACCCTAAAAATATTGTTATAGAATCAATTGCTTAAGAGGAGATGAAATGGATTTTACCTCCTACAACTCCAACAAGTGGAATATCGGGTGATCCAGTGAATACTAAGCCGAAGATACACAATAACTTAAAAAACAGAAAATGTTAAATCAAGGTCATCCACAACACAAAAATGGGTTGACCAGATACAAAGTCCGAAAGCCCAAATTTGTCTTCATGAACCTATGACCTGGACCTAAGCCCAAAATTCTACTCAATATGTTGTCCAAGTCCGCATGAAAACCATATTGGAAAAATGAGGGAGTTGTGGGACGGGACCTAAGCCCAAAATTGCCTATATGCGATTTCTTGTCACCATATCTGTTTATACAATTATATATATATACCATTGATGTGGTAGTATTGAGAATGCACCGTTTGCCCCCATTGATACTTTCATTAATGTGACTATTGGACTCGACCCTAAACATGGTCCAGGTAAAAAAAACACACTAATCAAAATCTAAAATGTGGCAAGAAAATTAAAGAAGACCTTACAAAATAGCTAACATATCAAGATTCTATAATGCTTTTTTAATTACAAATTACATTATGGGGCGTTTAGTTCGCTGTGATGTGTCATTTATGTGATGCACATTACCTTAATATGACATTAAAGCGTTTGATTCATTTAATTTTTTCTAACATTACCATAATTTAAGACTATAAAATATGTTACATTACCTTAATCACATCACTTTTTTAAATGGAGGTAATCTTACATTCAGTGGCGGAGCAATGAAATTAATCTAGCTGAATATTAAAAAAAAAAAAAAAAAGTGACCCAATAATTTATTTTATAGGTTAACTTTTAACTCAATAAATTAAGTTGTGTCTTATGTTCTTTCATTGTGTTAAAATTATTTATAATTCTTTCTAAACTTTTTTTTTTTTTTTTTTTGTATTTTATTTTATGGATCACCTCTCTTTCGCATCTTTGAGACTTTTTTAGAGGATTCAATATAGTATAAAATTATGCAATAGTTAAGATTGTTTTTGTAAATTAGCTATATAATTAATTTATTAAAGAAAAAAATATGTGAACGGCAAAGTGTAGACTAAAGTTTAGGTATAATAAAAAAAACATTTAAACAATTCTACAACTCAACCCATTACTACCCAGTATATATATATATTCCTAAATGTCATTTTTTTTTTTAATTTGTTGAGAAATTGATAAGTTTTGAATACAAAATATAACAACAGTCAATGGCATAGCCAGAAATTTTATTCAGGGGGCCAAACTTAATATAACAAAATTCTCTAAAGTTAAAAATTATGATAATAGAATAACTCAATATAAATATCAATAACAAATCACAACGCATCATTAAAGAAATTAAAAAAGAAAAATAAAGAAAAGAAAAAGAAAACTGTAACAAACTTAAGTGAGTCTAGTCTAGGTCTCATCACAGCACATAAAATAATAGAAAATTTAAGTTTTCAAAAATATTAAAATGCAAGCTGTAAAGCAATATGGTGCATGTTTAAAGATACCAGGTAGCAGGCGTAAGTAATCAGCCAACTGTTGAGGACTCCAGGATTTGAAGACAATGGCAGCATAAGACTATTTTCTATGAGAATTTTATTTATTTTT
Source organism: Quercus parvula (assembly GCA_030820535.1). Taxonomy (NCBI): domain Eukaryota; kingdom Viridiplantae; phylum Streptophyta; class Magnoliopsida; order Fagales; family Fagaceae; genus Quercus; species Quercus parvula. The sequence goes on from JAUAME010000004.1 coordinate 33,226,242, forward strand.
TATTTTTTTCTAGTAAACTACAGAGAAAAAAATTTGGAAGGCCGGGTTTTTTGTTTTTTTGGATATTGTTTATTTGGGAATTTTGGAAGTTTGTAAAGATGGATTATTATTTGAATTTGGAGGGGTTATGGGCTTAGGAATGGGCTAGATGTTTTGTTTTGCTCTTTTTATTATTATTTTTTGGGCTTTTCTAAACCAATTCTATAATTTTAGGGAATCCAAAATATGTTTTAAGAGATGATTAGCAAAACTAGTATTTTTTTCCTCACTCAAAATCTTGGAGGGGGCTAGTAGAATATTTATAGCATATTTAGAGCATTTAAATCCGGTCTCCTTCTTGCCATATGTTGATATATTTTAGCATCAAGGCACAAAAAATTATCCATTTCCCGGTCTTGTAAAATCTTAGAATTGCAAAAAAAAATTGTGATTATGCTACAGTGCCATCCTAAATGTATGATGGCACTATAGCTCAATTGTAAACCAAAAAATTATATTTTATTCTTTTTCACTTTTTGTTTTCTCTCACTCTCACTTTTGTCTCTCCATTTACTCTCTCTCTCATAGAGCTCCTCCCTCCTTACTCTTTCTCTCATCTCATGTCTCTCTTTCTTGTTCAAAGCTTGCACTAGAGCTAGGTTGGATTTGTGGTCATAGCGTGGATTTTGGATTTTAGATCGGCGGAGATCGGAGATTGTGGTGGGTTGTGTTTGGATCGATGAGCTGTGTGGGTCGTGGGTCAGGTGGTGGGTTTAGATAGGTGGATCAATGTATCGTGGGTCATGTGGTGGCATAGGTTTGGATCGGTGGAGATTGGTGGGTTTCTCGATGGAGATTGGGGGTTTCTTGGTGGCATGGGTTCTTCTAGGTTGGAACTGATAGTTTGATGGGTTTTTTTTTTATTTTTTTATTTTTTTATGTGGTTTTGGTTTTATGGCCTCGTGGGTGGTGCTAGGATATGTGGGGGTGGCAATGTGTTGGTGGGTGGCATGGTGGCTATTTTTTTTTATCATTTGTTGTGGCTGGTGCTAAAGGCAGAGGGAGAAAGAGAGGAAAAGGAAAAGAGAGTGAAATAGTAAAATATATATATATATATATATATATATATATATATATATATATATATATATATATATAAATAAATTGGGAAAAAAAATAGAGTTTGAAATGTTAGGTGTGATGTAAAATGGTATGGTATAAATGATAAAGTAGCTTTTTAGATGGTAAAATAGAATTTTTTTAGATATCGAATGTGAATGCTCTTACTGATAATATAGCATTTTATTAGCACCCTTAATGGAAATTTTAAAAAACTTAGGGAGCCATGTATATATAATATTATGGGTAAATTGCAAATTACATCTCTAAAGTTTGGTATTGATTGGATTTTACACCTCAACATTTCAGAAACTTGATTTTATCCTGAAGTTTGGTTCCATTAGCAATTCACCCCCCACGGTTAGTTTTTACCGTTAACTGACACATCACCATGTTGGCATGTTTTATTTTTGCCAAATCAACCCCAAAACTACGTAGTTTCAGTGATGACCAAGTTAAAAGCTAGCACAATCAAAACTACGTTGTTTAATGCCTAAACTTAAAAAACAAACCTCTAGCCTAAACATCACCATTCAGGTCAAACTCTAAAACAAAAAACAAAGACACATGAAGAAGACCTCTGAGGATCTGACCTCCTTAACCCATACAGAGGAGGGTTACACTGCTTTGCACAAAACTATAAACTAGGACAATAGAATAACATAGAAAGATAATTAGTGAGGAAACAAACAAGAAGTAATGATATTAAATTATAAACTTGACAAGGAGAAATAACAAATACGAGAAATATAATATGATAAAATAACAGAAGAGGAGGACAAACCAGTGTTTAAAGAAATACAAAAGAACCTAGAAAACAAACAATTAAAAAATATGCAAAACCAGAGATAAAAAACAATGAAACAAAGTGAGACACAAAGAAATCAAAAATGAAGAAAGAAAATCCTTGTTGGCTACATGAACATTATCAGTCTTTCTTTATTCTCCTCTCTCTGTGCATCTTCCTTCTTCTTCTTCTTTACAATCTTTGTTGTCCCAACCTAGAGCTAGCTACCATGGTTTTCAATTTCAATGTAAAAACCTTCTAATTTCAGCTCTTATAATAAATATGCTGGGCCAGATTTTGGGACCAAGACGAGTTTTGATTGTGTAAGCTTTTAACTTGGTTCATGGGGTATGGATTGGGAAGGTCAAATCCTCAGAGGTATTTTTCATGGCTCTTTATTTTTTGTTTTAGAGTTTGGCCTGATAGTGATGTTTAGGCTAGAGGTTTGTGTTTTAAGTTTAGGCATGAAATTACGTAGTTTTGATTGTCCAGGTTTTAACTTGGTCATCACTGAAACTACGTAATTTTGGGGTTGATTTGACAAAAATAAAAATGTTATCATAATGTGTCAGTTAACGATAGAAACTAACTATGGAAGGTGAATTGCTAACGGAACCAAACTTCAGAGTGTAAAATCAAGGGGTGTAAAATCCAGTCAACCCCAAACTTCAAGGGTGTAATTTGCAATATACCCTAATATTAAAATATTGTTTTAGAATTTAGTTTTAGACTTTTAAGTTAAGGTTAAAAGTAAACCACAAAAACATCTTTCATTGAGCCACTTTTTGAAGTGTTGTACAGCAGTAAGCCATATACAGAGTTCAATAAAAATATAGCAGATTGCGAGAGACTAGAGATGGAGAGTGAAAGAGAAAGTGATACAAGTCATTCTGGAGGCTTGGATTGAAAGAGAATGAGAGAGTGATACCAGTCAATTCAGCTTGGACTGAAGCTGAACGGAAGTCATAGACTCACATCGGGTAACTGGTGGTGAGGAGTACTGGTATGATGAGGATGGGGCATTATACACTATGATTGTAAGGCTAAATAAATTTGAATTTTTTTTTTTTTTTAAAATAGTAATTTGTTAAAGGGAAAATTGGGGTTTTGTTAGTGTTTGGAGGGCCATGGGTTGAGGAATGGGCCCAATAGGAAAGTTTTTCTTACTTTGTTTCAAATTTCATATATATATATATATATATATATATTTTACCAAATTGATTTTATTAGTGTAAAATTGTAATTTATAACTATGTGTTTTGTTGGCCTTATTTCGTGCCAAATTTGATTGTAATTTCATTCAATCTATTGTACCCTATATTTATTGCAGGATTTAATTATAAGGGTTGTGTGATTGAGAGAGAGAGTGTGAAGACTCAAGCTATTGAAGACAAAAGGATTTTCGCAGATAGCTCGCAACTAAGCATCCCGCGAAATGATACATGTGCCTTGCACATGATTGGAATGCGAAGAGTCAGGACAAATAGAGATAGCTGTGTTTCGTGAGTATCTTGTGGGTAAGGCCTTCCCGTGAAACACCTGCGAAACACCCACGAAACATTCTATTCTGCTAGTCTATACTATCTGATACACACTTTCTGTACTCACATTACCCACAATTGTTGAGGAGAGCTTCTGAGAGAAAACCCTAACCAAAAACCTTGAGAGTTAGAGATTGCTATACCCATATATCTCTATACATTTGCTTGTGGCTTTTCCTCAACTCCTACCTCTCCATTTCCATATCATTGAGAGGTTGATAGCCCAAACACTTAACACACCCTGTCAGAGTGTCAAGTGAGAATTTGGAACTATTGGGAAGTATTGGAAGAAGCCAAGGATGGCAGATGCAACATGGAGCTTGTTGCAGGATCTGGAGAGCTAGACAAGACAAAGATTCGGCGTAACCTCGTTGGAGTAAGAGCTTGGAGGGCTTAGGTATTATCTTGTGTTTGCATCCTTCTTCCCTACTCATTTAACTTTCATATTTCTACTGTGTTATATTGATTATGGTTTAGAGTAGTTTATTTGTTCATCTGCTCGCTTTTAATCTATTCCGTACTTATTATAAGTTAGGGTAAAATCTATCGAGTTGTAATTTTTAACTTGGGGTCTAAACAACTCTTGTGTTTCACACAATTTAGAGCATTTAATTGGTATCAGAGCAAGTGCACTTGCTGTGGTTTAATTACCTAAGTGCGATCCTTGACCTCTTATTTATGGATAAAGCTATGGAAAAGGCTATGTTGAATTGTGGCTTAAATGTTTGTGATAATGACTCTATGAGTATGTTTGAAGGGTGTCCTAACAATGAACTCCTAGAGTTATTAAAAACAAAGAAACATGCTAGGATGTTTGTTCACATGCTGAAATATTTTGAAAATGAGAATCACATACTACACAATAGTCTATGTGAGTCTAACTCTTTAATTAAGAAGTATAAAAGAAGAAATAGACTATTATGTGATAAGGTTAAGAATCTGAAAAAGAAAATTCATTCTAACAAGAGGATGGAAAATGAAGACAAGTTTTTGTTTGAAGGTCAAGAGTGTATGTCTCATGCTTGCTTGTTTGTGCACCCTTCTTTGAAAGTTTTCAATTCATGTTTATAGTATCTTGATAGCGGCTGTTCTTATCACATGACAGGGGATAAAGCACTATTTAAGTCTCTCAAAGAGAAAGTTGGTGACTATGTGACATTTGGCGATGGAAGTCATGCTCAAGTTCTTGGCAAAGGGACTGTTGAGATACCAGGATTACCTCTGTTGGAAGATGTCTTATACATCAAAGGGTTGAAGGCAAATCTCTTAAGCATCACTCAAATATGTGATGAGGATTTCATTGTTCAATTCTCAAAGAAGGGGTGCATGATCATTGATGAAGAAGGGATTCATGTCTTAGAGGGAAATAGGACTACCGATAATTGCTACAGAGTAATTCCTTCGGCACCCATTTCATGTAGAAGTGCTCGTGTTGACATTTTGGAACTTTGGCATCACAAATTTAGGTATGCAAATTTCAAACAAGTAGCTAAAATATTTAAACTTGAAGCGATTGAGGGACTTCCAAAGTTTGAAAAGGTGGAGAGAACTATTTGTGGTGCATGCCAAATGGGAAAGCAAACAAAGGTAAGTCATCCCAAGGTGAATATGATTGCAACCTCACGTTGTTTAGAGCTTCTTCACATTGATCTAATGAGGTCTACAAGAACTGAAAGTCTAGGAGGAAAAAGGTACATTATGGTCATTGTTGATGATTTCTCAAGATATACTTGGGTTGAATTTCTTAGAGAAAAATCATAAGCAGATGAGAAATTGGAAATTCTTTGCAAGAGACTACAAAATGAGAAAGGGGTTCCCATTGTCAAGATAAGGAGTGATCATGGCAAGGAGTTTGAGAATGCTAGATTTGAGTCATTTTGTGAGAAGAATGGAATCAAAAAGGAATTTTTAGCTCCCAAAACTCCTCAACAAAATGGGGTGGTTGAGAGGAAGAATTGGGTGATTCAAGAAATGGCCAGAGTCAAGCTACTCAACAAGCAAATTCCTCAAAAGTTTTGGGGAGAAGTCATGAACACCTCATGTCACATTGGTAATAGAATATTCTTTCGAGCGGGAATAAAGAAGACCGCTTATGAAATTTGGAATGGAAAGAAGCCGAGGGTGAAATACTTCCGAGTGTTTGGAAGCAAGTGTTACATTCTAAATGATTGGGAGAACCTTGGAAAATTTGATTCAAAAAGCGATGAAGGAATTTTTCTTGGATATTCTACTACTAGCTGGGCATATAAAGTATTCAACAAGAGAACAAAGATGGTAATGGAATCCATCAATTTAGAAATTGATGATGCCATAACAAAGGTAGAGGTGGTTGATGATGAAAAAGGACCAAGCATCAAAGAACCTATAGTTGAGGTCGAAGCTCTTGACATAGAAGTTAAAGGTCTTACATCGGAAAAGGAATCAACTCCTATGAACCCAAGAATGGAAACAAGATCCATGTCTAGAACAGCAAGTCCTCTCACTCCTCCGGAAGTTCATCCTCCTATCTCTTGGAATGATGAAGTATCCACATCAAAGAAGCCATCATCAAGAGTGATTAAAAACCATTCGGATAGTAACATCATTGGGTCTCTGGATGAAGGTCTTCGACTTAGAAAATGAAACATTCTTCTAGCCAATCATGTAACATACCATTGTTACCTTGCCTAATTTGAGCCGAAAAGGGTAAAAGAAGCTCTTCAAGATGAAAATTGGGTTGAGTCAATGCATGAAGAGCTTAATCAATTTGTGAGAAATGATGTATGAGAACTTGCTCCTAGGCTTGAAAATGTTCATGTCATCGGCACCAAATGGATCTTCAAAAACAAGACTGATGAAGATGGAGAAATCATCCAGAATAAATCTTGGCTAGTGGCTCAAGGATACACCGAAGTAGAAGGAGTAGATTTTGATGAATCCTTCGCTCCTATGGCAAGACTTGAGTATATTCGAATTCTTATGTCAATAGAATGCAATATGAACTTCAAACTCTACCAAATGGATGTGAAATGTGCATTTCTAAATGGATACCTGAATGAAGAAGTGTTTGTTGAACAACCAAAAGGCTTTGAAGATCCTCACTTTCCATACCATGTTCTGAGACTGAAGAAAGCCCTTTATGGCTTGAAACAAGCTCCTAGAGCTTGGTATGATCGACTTACCCATTACCTCCTGGATAAAGGATTCAAAAGGGGGTATGTTGACCAGACTTTATTTGTCAAGAATGATGAAGATTATCTTCTTGTGGCTCAAGTATATGTTAATGACATAGAATTTAGAGCTACCATTGATGCTCGGGCTATAGAGTTCTCTGAGGAGATGAAGAAAGAATTTGAGATGAGTATGGTGGGGGAGCTTACATCTTTCTTGGGCCTTCAAGTCAAACAAAAGGAGGAAGGCATATTTATTTCACAAGAAAAATATGCTAGAAATATTGTCAAGAAGTTTGGATTAGACTCCAAAAAGTATGCCTTTACTCCCATGAGTTCATCTACAAAGCTGAATGTTGATTCTTCCAGGGTAGAAGTGAGTCCAACCTTGTATAGAAGTATCGTTAGGAGTTTACTCTATCTTACAGCTAGTAGACCGGATATTGCATTTAGCGTAGGTGTGTGTGCTAGATATCAAGCCGCTCCAAAGGAATCCCACCTGACTGTGGTGAAGTGAATCATATGATATATCAATGGAACTCCGAATTATGGATTGTGGTATTCAAAAGACTCAAATTCTTGCCTTGCCAGTTATTCAGATGCAGACTGGGCTGGAAGTGTGGATGATCGAAAGAGTACCTCAGGTGGCTGCTTCTACCTTGGTAACAATCTTGTCTCTTGGATGAGCAAGAAACAAAACTACGTGTCTCTCTCTACGGCAGAAGTTGAGTACATAGCCATTGGAAGTTGTTGCACTCAACTCCTTTGGATGAAGAAGCTACTCCACGACTACAAGATTCCTCAAGATATAATGTGTGTTTCTGGTGATAACACCAATGCTATAAATCTCTCTAAGAACCCAGTTCAGCATTCAAAGTCAGAACACATAGAGATACGTTACCACTTCGTTCGGGATTTGGTGGAAGATAAAGTTGTATGTCTTGAATTCATACACATAGACAATCAAAAGGCAGACTTCTTCACCAAACCTCTCGATGGTCCACGGATTGAATCACTCCGTAAGACCATTGGTGTTGGTACAATTTCTTGAATCTCATATGTGATATATGCTTTACCTCTTTATCTTGCTGTAATTTATCTTTTGTAGGGCACACACTACCTTGTTGGCTTTTTTTATAAGCATGTTCTGTTTGTTTGGTATTATCTTCAAATGTTTCTTTTTCAAGTTATGTTTTGTACTTGTTTTTATTGATTTTACTTTACTTGTCCTATTTTGGAGTGTGTTCAAAAATTCAAAAACCATAAAAATTGAAAAATCTTCAAAAATTTTAATTGCTTGTTTTGTGTATATCATATGTGAGTTTGGCCTAGTACCTTCATACTAATGACGTGGTGCATTTACGAGCTTAGCTTGTTATGTATGCACATATATCTTTGTGGGAGAAATCTTGAAATCTATGGGTGATTGTTGTAAATAGATCTTCAAGCTTGTCATGAATGATTGGTCAATAGTCTTGATGGTCTTGATAGTCTTGATACTTGCATTGACTTGTGCCTATATATCTTCCCACTTTTATTTTTATGTTTTTGCTATAGAGCTCACCAAATGTAAATCTCAAAATGAAAAAGAGATTATGAGCTGCAAAAGCTTGTCTCACATATTAGTATTTGACTAGGAAAAAGGGAAAGCGACTTTTGTATTGAGTTGTATGGTGCTTAAAAAGCCAAAGGCTAACTCTCATTGTTGAAATATCAAAAATTTCAAGCACTGATCTCAAAAAGAGATGTATTATCCAAAAAGGATCAATTGTTATGATTTATGCAGAAGCCAAATGAAAAGCTTCTAAGTTTTGTAATCATTCTTTTGTGGGAGGTCATATATGTTCATTTCTGTAATTGAGATAGACCACTTGATTTCATACTAGTTGTGTATGTCTTGATTGAATTGATCATTGAAACTTCACTCTAGTCTATGGACTATTCCACATTTGATACTCACTCACAACACACAAGACTTTGTTCAATTAATGCTTATCTCATTTGTGTGATTGTACATGTTCAAATGTGATGTGTATGCTCAATTACTTGTCGATCAAACCCAAAAAGATTTTTGAGTGTTTTATATGTTTTTGAAAGTGATTTTATACTTTCATGTCTTTAGTTTTTTATCAAAATGCATTTTTGTGTTTTTCTCCAAAAGCTGGTTCAGAGGCAGTTTCGTGAGAAGCTCGTGACTTAGAGCTTCCCGCGAAAGCTGATTAAGGGAAATAAATTTTCGTCAATTCATACAGAGAGTCTCGCTACTTCCTCATGAGTGTTTCGTGACTAAACTCTTCTCGTGAAATGGTTTTTAGGAAAAAACTGGAAATTTTTCAATTTCATACAGAGGCTATCGCTACGGTCTCGAGACTGTTTCGCGACTAAAAGCTTCTCGCGAAAGCTTAAGTGTGTCTTGCAACTAATCTCGCAACTACCTAACTCGTGAAAAACGCGTGTTTTCAAATTTTATGTAGCAGAGTCATGTTTTCAAACACTCTTAACTTCCCTCGCATTGCCTCTCTCGAACCTTTTCCAACCCAAAACATCTTTTCTCTCAAACCCCATCTCTCTCTAGCCTATTTTCTACATTTCCAACTTCAAGGTATGTTTTCTAAAACATTTTCTTCATGTTTTTCTGAGATTATGCAGAAATTTAAGTTAGGGTTCTAAAATTTGGGGATTTTTTTCGAAAATGGGTTGGAACTCTTAATTTTGTAAAAAACATTTCAAAATTTTTATTGGGTTAAGTCCCATTTGATTTATTTGTATCTGTGTTGGCCCTTGAGGCAATTTTAGCACGTATTGAGTCAATTTTCCATGTTCATGCATTTTTCACAGGTGTTGTGCTCTGTTACATGCCAAGTGTTTGACAGAATGTCCTAGTGACACTCTTATGTTGAATTGGAATTCTCTTCCAATGGGAAGTCGATAAGTGTGGCATCTCTTTCTCTTGAATTAAGGCTACTCACAATGATCATGTTTAGCAACCTCTATCCTTTGTCTAGCACAAGTTACATGAATCTTAGTTGAGCATTATTCTTGCATGATCTGATCACTGACGCGGAGATTGATGTGTGCTCTCATATTTTCCACATTGTGGCAAAAACGGTTGACTGGTTTGCTTCAAGGAATTGTATTCCTTTCTGTTGCCTTAGCTCAAGAATTTTGAATCTCAAAGGTGTGCATCCCTCTGAAGATGAGCGCCTATATCCAAGGCCAAGTCCAATTAATATCAACACTCTCCATGCAAGCATGAGTCACACTAAAAAGAATACCAAGCAAGAAAGTCATACTACTCAGGGAAGCTCTACATCCCATGTTTATAATGAACAGCTAAACAACATCACGGCTACTCTCCAAGAGATTACTACCAAAATATCTGGACTAGCTACCATCATGCACTCCTAACACATTTGTTTCGACACCAAATTCACATCTCTCTGGACTCAACTGGACCAAATTCAGAGGAAGCTAGAGGAACATGAAGACTAGCTATTCCATGACAAAAAGAGGGAGATGGTGTTGCTGTTAGGGGGAGGGAGTGTAGTGATAGGGTGAGTACAGTGATAGGGGGAGGAGAAGATAGTAACTACTTTTTGGTTTTTTGTGTTTACTGCTTTCATCTAAAGCTTTAGTACTTTGTTCTTAATTTCAGTCTTATATTTAGTATATTTCTGTTTATCTCAATGCTTTGTAGCATTTTTTTGTACTTTTAAGATATTTCTATTATGTCTTAAGTACTTCACACTTGTACCCTAGTAGGATCTTGTTTCTAGATGCAAATACTTCGTGTATTTTGCATTGGTTGTGTGTTGGACATGCAATTGATCATTTTGGTTGGTCTTCATTGCATTGCATGTCCAGATGAGCATTTTACTTGATAAATGTTCATTGTGGTCATTCTTTAATGACTAAACTTGTTTGATCAAGTTATGTTTACATGTTATATAGTGTTTATAAACTTGATCGCACTTTACTTGCTCATGTACGTACCATGTATTCAACTTGTCATAAGCTTAATGAAAGTTTTGGTTGTGTGCGAGTGTTTCAGGTTACAGGTATATACGTGCAAGTACTTCACAGCTTCTAGATTAGGTGTGAGTGAGTTTTGCCACTATTCCCAAACTCACGTTTAAGTCTGGAGTTCGTTTTAGGGGTTTTGTCACGTAATAGCCAAAGGGGGAGATTGTAAAGTTGTAATTTACAACTATCTGTTTTGTTGGCTTTATTTCATGCCAAATTTGATTGTAATTTCATTCAATTTGTTGTACCCTGTATTTATTGTGGGATTTAATTGTAAGGGTTGTGTGATAGAGAAGAGAGTGTGAAGACTTAAGCTATTGAAGACAAAAGGATTTTCGTGGGTAGCTTGTGACTAAACATCCTGCGAAATGATTCATGTGTCTTTCACATGACTGGAATGCGAAGAGTCAGGACAGATGGAGATAGCTGTGTTTCGCGAGTATCTCACGGGTAAGGCCTTCCCGTGAGACACCCGCAAAGTATTCTGTTCTGCCAGTTTGTACTATCTGATACACACTTTTTGTACCCACACTATATATACCCACATTACCCACAATTGTTGAGGAGAGCTTGTGAGAGAAAACCTTAGCCAAAAACCTTAAGAGTTAGAGATTTCTATACCCACATATCTCTACACATTTGCTTGTGGATTTTCCTCAACTCCTACCTCTCCATTTCCATATCATTGAGAGGTTGATAGCCCAAACGCTTACCATACCCTGTCAGAGTGTCAAGTGAGAATTTGGTGTTGCTAGGAAGCATTGGAAGAAAACAAGGACGGCAGATGCAACATGGAGCTTATTACGGGATCCGGAGAGCTAGACAAGACAAAGGTTTGATGTAACCCCATTGGAGTAGGAGCTTAAAGGGCTTAGGTACATAGGGTAGATTAGGCTTGGAGGGTCTCTTGCTAACCCATGTATCCCAACTGATTGTCTAGTGGATCGATTACCGTTTGGAGGGCAGCGGAGAGGTTTTTCGCTGAGTTCTTCGGTTTCTTCTTCGATATCACATCGGCGTGTTATCTTGTATTTGCATCATTTTTCCCTACTCTTCTAGCTTTCATATTTCTGCTGTGTTATATTGATTATGGCTTAGAGTAGTTTCTTTGCTCATCCGCTCGCTTTTACTCTATTCCGTACTTATTATAAGTTAGGGTAAAATCTATCGAGCCGTAATTTTTAACTTGGGGTCTAAACAACTCTTGTGTTTTCACACAATTTAGAGCATTCAGTTGGGTTTCACACAAAGTTTTATAAGTGCTAATATTACATTTTGAGAGAGCATTGAATTTGTTGTATCTAGATTACCATTCTAATTAAAATTTTTGCATTTGATTAAAATACAAAATTTGAGAGGGGGCCAAATGAAATTTTTTTTATTTAATTTGTAATTTGGAAAGGGGTTGTAATGTAAATTTCAAAAAATTAGGGGCCCTTGGCCCTAATATGGCTTCACCACTGCTTTCATTACTCATTGGTTGCAATATAATAATTTATTGAATTCACAAAATTGCTCATATTAAAAAAATATATATATATTTTACTCATGAGAATTATTAGAAAATTATTAAAATATGAAAAAACCTCTAAAATATCCCAAAAACCTCTAAAATGATCAAAATATTCTTTAAGCTTCCAAAACGACTAAAATGCAACACAAGCGGAAATGAACGAAATACCCCTCAAAACTTTTAAAATGAACAAAATACTCTTGAAACCTCTAAAAATTATTAAAATACCTCTAAATTTTAAAAATGACTAAAATACTCTCAAAACCTCTAAAATTACCAAATAACTTTGAAACCTCTAAAATAGCCAAAATACCCCCAACACCTCTAAAATGAGCAAAAATACATTGACACCTCTAAATGATGAAAAATATCGTGAAACCTAAAAAAAAGACCAAAAAAAAACCTCATAACCTCTAAAATGACCAAAATACTCCCAAAACTACTAGAATGACCAATATATATATATATATATATATATATCCCAAAACCACTATAATAAAAAAAATACCTCCAAAATCACTAGAATGATTAAATATCCTTGAAACCATTAAAATGATCAAAATACCCCAAAAACTTCAAAACAACCAAAAATATACTGAAAATTTTCTTAAATGATGAAAATAACCCTGAAACCTGTAAAATAATAAAAAATACTTCAAAAACTGTAAAATGACCAAAAATACCCCCCAAAACCATGTAAATGACTAAACTTCCTTGAAACTTTTAAACTGGCCTAAAATACTCGAAACCTTCAAAAAAACCAAAAGTTTCTGGTTATTTTATGTCATTTAGTGTTTTTAGGGGTATTTTGATCCTTTTTTAAAAAAAAATTATTTTATTTTATTTTTTTTTACGTTTCAAGATATTTTTTTTTGCCATTTTAGAAGTTAAAGAATATTTTGGCCATTTTAAATATTTAAGGATATTTTTTTATTTTAGAGATTTCAAGGGAATTTTAGTTATTTTAGAGGTTTTGGTATATTTTGGTCATTTTAGAGGTTTTAAGGTATTTTTTGCCATTTCATAGGTTTTGGGGTATTTTGGTAAGTTTAGAGATTTTGTGGGCATTTTTGGTGATTTTGAAGTTTTAGGAGTGTTTTGTTCATTTTGAGGTTGCAATGGTATTTTGTTCAATTTGTAAACATAATCAAAGGCAGGCATAGATCTCATTCTTGTCCCATTTGACAATATATCAAACAAAATATATTCTCTAATATGTACCAACTTTTGTGATTTAAGATAGAAAATTAATTTTCACACCTAACTCTGGCTTTGAATACCTTCATTCTTTTCCATTCCTATTGAAAATCACTTGAACTACCACCAAAAGTTTGGGAGTTATTGGGAAAGTATATTATTTACATTTATACTCTATTTTCCCTATTTTTCATTATTACTATCAATATAGCATTGTGAAAATCATATCAATCATTTGGTGAGGGAGCCCTATCCGCACTAATAATTGCTTAAAATTACAATATTATCCTAGATCTAGTAGGCACTATCACAACTATTTTGTATTTAATTACGAGTAAATATGAGAGTTTGAGCGTTTTCTCTAAAATATATTTATTACGTGTATTTTTTCCTTGTAGGATATTAAAATTGATCAGCTAATTATGCAGACAAGTAGCCAAGAGAACCCAACGGTCAAGAACAATTGAGGTATGATTTTTTGAAGCATTAAACAAATCAAAAACATGTAAAAAGAAGAAGGAAGAAACGAAATTTGTTCAAGCCAAAATTGAAAAATTCCTATTATGGAAACATCATTTTCCATCATAAAAACACCCTTGAAGTTCTGCTAGTCCACACCCTAGATACCATGCACATAAACAAAATACAGGTAATTACTTGACCAATTAGTGAATTACTTTTTTGTTAGCACATCATCTTTATTCAATAAACATATCTATGAAATTTCAGGTTGTTTATTAAATGAAATAAAAACAAAAGACTTATTTTGTAAGATAAATGTTCAATTTGACAGACTTCATAAAAAACCACGAACTATGATGTAGCACACAATTTACTTGTCTGTCAAGTTTATTTTAGAATATATTTTCTTGTCTGTTAAGTTTTACGGAGCTCTTAAATAGGCTCTAAGCCTATAAACATTTTTTTAAAAATAATTTTTCAATCAATAAAATTCAAACTTCTCTCTTTCCATTTTTTGGTGGATTCCAGACCCTTTTTCCTACTGGATTCAAGGAACCCTTGTGGATTCAAGGTTATTTTCAGAAGCAAACATATTTTGTTTCTTGTTTTCTAGAGGTGGATGTGTTTTGCTTCTTAACACTTCCGCATCCCACATCAGTTGGTATCAGAGCCTTGATTTATCTTGGTCTGGTGGCTGACGTATGAGACAGTAGCAATTTCGATGAATGAAACCTTAACAAGTATTACGTGACATACAACTAGCACTTACAAATATCTTAACTAGGATGCTGTCATTGGAGCATGGAAACAATAGGGATAATTGTCATGGAGATGTAACTCATGGGTAACCTATTGGTAAGAAAATTTTATATAGGCCTTATAAGAGAATTGCAAGTTTTAATGGTTATTTTTATAAAGTAGATTTTCTTGATTGGTTACTTGATCTAGAGGATTTATTTGACTTTGAGAATATTTGTGATGAGAAAAAATTTAAACTTGCTTTGTATAAACTTAGAGAGTATGCCTTATGTTAGTGGGAGTGAGTACAATCTAATAGAATCCGATAAGGTAAAGACAAAATTCATTCATGGCCAAGGATGAAAAAGATGCTTGCTATCAAATTTTATCCTTTGAATTGTGAAGAAATTTTGTCGTATACAATACAAGATTATTATTGGCCAAGAAATTCATACTTAACTTACTTTGAAGAGCCTTATATTCCATCATTAAAGGAAGAATTGCATGTTGAAGTAAATGTTGTTCTTGAAGATTATGAAGAAGTAAAAGAAAAAAATATAGAGATTTTTGAGGAAATTAATGAAGGTCATGTTATAGAAGAAGAACCTGAAATCAAGATTGCAGGGGAGATTAATGAAGACCTTATTATAGAGAAAGATCTTGAGGTCGAGATAGTAGAGCTCATTAAAGAAGAAATTATAGAGGAAGTCATCAATGATCTCGATGAAGTCAAGTTAGATTATTGCAACATTCAAGCTTCTATATTTTGGTGGAAGACACCAAAACAATGTTTATTATTTTATTGGGGTTGATTGATTTGATTCAATTGTCAGTTCTTATTTGGTAAATCTTTACAATTACATGAAGACCAAGGAAAAGGAAATTCAAGTTGATTTGTTTATTCCATTGATGAGTTGCAAGTATGGAAAAAAGATCAAGGGCCTCAAGCAATCAAAGTATTTGTTTATTTGGAGTGGAAGATTTTAGATTTTAAAGATGAACTCGAGGACGAGTTTATTTCAAGTAGAGGGGTCTAATGTAGGGCACAATTTACTATTTAATGATTATAATTTATTACTTTTGGTATTTTTATGTAAAAAACTTTATTTTAGGTTTAGGTGATTTATTTCCTTGTTTTTAGGTGCATTTAATGCTTTTTAGGTCAAATTTGGTTCCTATTATGGTTAGGTATCAATTAAGAGTTATTTAAGAATATATTTTCTTATCTGTCAAGTTTTATGGAGCCCTTAATTAGACACCTAAGTCTATACACGATTTTTTTAACCATCATTCAACGAATAAAATTCAGACTTTGGTCTTTTCATTTTTTTTGTGGATTCCAGACCCTTTCTCCTTATGGATTCAAGGAGGCCTCATGGATTCGAGGTTATTTTCAGAAGCAAACGTGTTTTGTTTCGTGTTTTCTAGAGGTAGACATGTTCTGTTTCTTAACGCTTTTGCTTCCCACATCAATTAGTATCAGAGTCTTGACTTATCTTGGTCTAGTGGCTGACATATGAGACGGTAGCAATTCCAATGACAGAAAACTTAGCAAGTATTACGTGACATACAACTAGCACTTATAAATATCTTTGCTAGGATGCCGTCGTTGGAGCATGGAAACAATAGGGATAACTGCCACAGAGACGTAACTTGTGGGCAACCTATTGGTAAGAAAATTTCATATAGGCCTTATAAGAGAATTGCAAGTTTTAATGGTTATTTTTATAAAATAGATTTTCTTGACTGGTTACTTGATCTAGAGGATTTATTTGACTTTGAGAATATTTGGGATGAGAAAAAAGTTAAACTTTCTTTGTATAAACTTAGAAAGTATGCCTTACATTGGTGGGAACGAGTACAATCTAATAGAATCCGACAAGGTAAAGACAAAATTCGTTCATGACCAAGAATGAAAAAGATGCTTGCTCTCAAATTTTATCCTTTGGATTGTGAAAAAATCTTGTCGTATACAATACAAGATTATTATTGGCCAAGAAGTTCATTCTTAAATTATTTTGAAGAGCCATATATTCCACCATTAAAGGAATAATTACCTGTTGAAGTAAATGTTATTCTTGAAAATTAAGTAGAAGTCAAAGAAAAAAATATAGAGATTTTTGAGGAAATTAATGAAGGCCTTGTTATAGAAGAAGAACCTGAAATCAAGATTGTGGGGGAGATTTTTGAAGACTTTATTATAGAGAAAGATCTTGAGGTCGAGATAGCAGAGCCCATTAAAGAAGAAATTATAGAGGAAGTTGTCAATTATCTCGATGAAGTCAAGTTAGATGATTGCAACGTTCAAGCTTCTATTATTTTTTTGGGAGACACTAAAACAATGTTTATTGATTTTATTGGGGTTGATAGATTTGATTCAATTGTCAGTTCTTATTTGGTAAATCTCTACAATTACATGAAGACCAAGGAAAAAGAAAGTTAAGTTGATTTGTTTATTCCATTGATGAGTTGCAAGTATGAAAAGAAGATCAAGGGGCGTAGGCATTCAAAGTATTTGTTTATTTAAAGCAGAAGATTTCAGATTTCAAAGATGAACTCAAGGACAAGTTTATTTCAAGTGGAGGGGTCTGATGTAGGACACAATTTGCTATTTAGTTATTGTAATTAATTATTTTTGGTATTTTTATGTAAAAAACGTTATTTTAGGTTTATGTAATTTATTTCCTTGTTTTTAGGTGCATTTAATACTTTTTTTGGTCAAATTTGTTTCCTATTATGGTTAGGTATTAATTAGAAGTTATTTTAGAATATATTTTCTTGTATGTCAAGTTTTACGAAGCCCTTAAATAGGCTCCTAACTCTGTACACATTTTTTTTTAACAATTATTCAATCAATAAAATTCAAACTTTTGTCTTTTCATTTTCTGATGGATTCCTGGCCCTTTCGCCTTCTGGATTCAAGGACCCTTGTTGAAAGCTTAAAATGTGTTAAAAAAAAACACAAAAGTTGTTTAGACCCCCAAAATTAAAGTTACGGCTCGATAGATTTTACACTAACTTAATTCTAAGTGCGGAATAGTGTAAATGCAAGCGGATAAACAAACAAGCTACTCTAACACATATTCATATAATCACAGCAATAAAATGAAATGTAAAAGAGTAGGGAAGAAGAATGCAAACACAGATAACACGCCGATGTGTTATCGAAGAGGAAACAGAAGAACTCGGCGAAAAACCTCTTTGCCACCCTCCAAGCAGTAATCGATCCACCAGACAATCAGTTGGGATACATGGGTTAGCAAGAGACCCTCCAAGCCTAATCTACTTGCTGTACCTAATCCCTCCAAGCTTCTACTCCAACAAGGCTTCTCGGAACCGTGTTTTGTCTAACTTTTCGGATCTCGCAACAAGCTCCATGTTGCATCTACCATCCTTGGCTTCTTCCAATGCTTCCCAATGGCACCAAAATCTCACTTGACACTCTGAAAGGGTGTGGTAAGTGTTTAGGTTATCAACCTCTCAATGGTATGGAAATGGAGAGAAAGGAGTTGAGGAAATCCACAAGCATATGTGTAGAGATATACGGGTATGATAATCTCTAACTCTTAAGGTGTTTGGTTAGGGTTTTCTCTCAGAAGCACACCTTATCATTTGTGAGTAATGTGGGTATATATAGTGTGGGTGCAGAAAGTGTGTATTAGATAGTACAGTCTGGCAGAATAGAATGTCTCGCGGATGTCTCACGGGAAGGCCTTACCCACGAGATACTCGCGAGACACAACTGTCTCCATCTGTACTGACTCTTTGCATTCCAGTCATGTGCAGGGCATATGCATTACTTCGCGGGATGCTAAGTCGCGAGATACCTGCGAAAACCTCTTCAGTCTTCAATAACTTAAGTCTTCATACTTTCTCTCTATCACACAACCCTTACAATCAAATCTCATAATAAATACAGGGTACAAAAGATTGAATATAATTACAATCAAATTTGGCATGGAATAAAAGCCAATAAACAACATATTTGTAAATCACAACTTTACAGTCTCCCCCTTTGGCTATTCCGTGACAAAACCCCTAAAACAGACTCTGGACTTAAACGTGAGTTTGGGAACAATGGCAAAACTCACTCACACCTACTCTAGAAACTGTAAAGCACTTACACGATTATTCTTGTAACGTGAAACACTCGCACACAAACAAAACTTTCATTAAGCTTATGACAAGTTGAATACAAGGTACGTACACGAGCAAGCATATTGCGATCAAGTTTGCAAACATTAGATAACATGCAGACAAAAACTTGATCAAATAAGATCAATCATTAAAGAATGACTACAATGAACATTTAGCAAGTAAGTGTTCATCCGGACATGCAAAAAGAAGCAATCACTTATGATTACTTGCATGTCCAATCACATGACCAATGCAAAATATAAGAAGTATATGCATCTAGGAACAAGATCTTACTCGGGAACAAGTGTGAAGTACTCAAGACATATTGGCAATATCTTAAAAGTACAAAAAAAATGCTACAAAGCATTGAGAAAGTTACAAAATTTTAAATAGCTAAGCATAATCATGAACTATGAGCAAAGCAAACATAGTTAATATAGCACAAATCTCTTTCTCTCTTTCTCCCCCTATCATATCACTCCTCCTATCATGAATCATAGGAGCTGTGATGAACTTGGAACATATATACCCGTAACTTGAAACACTTGCACAAAACACATTAGACCCTCAAGGTAAATCAAGTGATAAAAGGACAAGTATAATGTAACAAGTAAAATGCGATCAGGTAAGCATGATGTGAAACATGTGAGCAACTTGATCATACATCAGACAGTCATATGGAAATGACTACAATGATCATATAACAAAGCAAATGATAATTCGAACATGCAACCAATAAAGCACAATAGCATAAAGATAAATGTATGTCCAACACATAAGCATGATGAGATGAGAGCAACAAAGCATAGATACTAAACATAACTCAAAGCACCATAAAACAATGAGAAAACAAGCATAATATAAAACAAAGACAAAACAAGGTTTTCTTAAAAAAAAAATGTCTTCTCCCCCTTGTATATGCATCTCCCCTATGACTTTCTCCCCCTACAAATGTGCACGAGTTAGAATTACTCCCCTTAAGAGTGTGCACATGAGTCATATAGAAATGACGATACAAACCTGTATACTCTCTGGTATACTTTCTCCCTTTTTGTCATGAATAGACAAAATAATCAAGAGGAAGAAGGGAAAGAAAAGAAGATATGAGCAAGGGTATGATGCAAGAGGGGTGCAAGATGAATGAGAAAATGAAGCTCAAACAAAAGACAAGAACATCTTTAAAAAATGCTACAAAGCATAAAAAACATGACATGCTAAGGATGATGGAACAAGGTGCAGACTAATGGCATGGCAAGAACACAAGAAACATGTTATATGTGCTAAAAGGTCTAAAAAGACTTAACTAGTATGAGTGAATGTAAAAACATGTCAAGTGATCAAGTGTGTGTAGCAAAGGTGCATCTAGCGTGCATGTGAGATGCATGACCAATGCATGAATAAGCACTCATGGAGAAAAGTGTATAAAACACATCACCAATGATCAAAACATGATAAACATGAATAATTATGGTGATCCCCAAAGTTTGGTACTCATCAGAGTCCAAAACAACAACAAAATGCCATTTGGACATTTTATCAAACACATTGAGTACACACACTATACATGTATGTTAAACAATGTATGAACATATGAAAATCTTGCCTAAATACATGTTATTTTTGCCACAAGGGGCCAACATCCAAAGCAAATCATCATTTAAAACAAAGCCCAATAAAAAAGATTGACAAAAATTAAGTTTTCCAACTCCCATTTGAAAAAATCTCAACTATGAACATAAAACCCCCAAAAGCATAATCTAAGGATCAAAATTGATGAAAAGAGTTAAAGATTATATTAGATATGTTTATGGAATGAAAAACACTTGAAATTAGTTGAGTTTTGATGTTAAAGCATTAAAATAGGGGTTTGGGAGAAAATGGGAGAAGTTTAAAACAAGTGTCCCATGAAATGCCCTTTAAAAAGCTAATCTTGAAATTTTCGCGGGAAGCTGACTCACAAAAGTACTCACAAAATTTTTCACGGGTAAGCCTTACTCGTGAAACAGTCACGAAACTCTCTATCCAAAGCTGAAAAAAACTTTAAAATTGGACTATTTAACTCCCAGTTGAGCTTATACATGAAATAGGTCATAAAAACACCCAGAAAATATGTTTTTTCACACAAAAACAACTTGGAAAACTTTGAAAAACATGGGTGACACAAATCACATCCAAAAGCAAACAAAAAGAACAAAAATCATTTTGGTTTGATCTACATATGGTTGAGCACACACACATCAAATTTAAACATGTACTATTACACAAATGAAATAGACATTCATTGAACATTAGACTTGTGTGTTGTGTGTGTGGATCAAGTGTGGAATAGTCCTTAGACTAGAGTGAAGTTTCAATGATCAATTCAATTAAGTCATACACAACTAGTACAAAATCAAGTGGACTATCTCAATTATAGAAATGAGCATATATGACCTCCCACAAGAGAATGATTACAAATCATAGAAGCTTTTCATTTGGCTTCTGCATAAATCATAACATTTGGTCATTTTTGGATAATACATCTCTTTTTGAGATCAGTACTTGAAATTTTTGATATTTCAACATTGAGAGATAGCCTTTGGCTTTTTGAGCACCATACATTTTAATACAAAAGTTGCTTTCCCTTTTTCCTAGTCAAATACTAATATGTGCGACAGGCTTTTGCAGCTCGTTATCTCTTTTCATTTGGAGATTTACATTTGGTGAGCTCTATTGCAAAAACATAAAAATTAAGTGGGAAGAGATATAGGCACAAGTCTATGCAAGTATCAAGACCGTCAAGACTATTTACCAATCATTCATGACAGGCTTGAAGATCTATTTACAACAATCACACATAGTTTTCAAGATTTCTCCCACAAAGATATATGTGCATACATAACAAACTAAGCTCGTAAATGCACTACGCCATTAGTACAAAGGTACTAGGCCAAACTCACATGTGAAATGTGCTCAAACATATACAATCAAATTTTTTTGAATTTTTCACTTTTTATGTGTTTTTGGATTTTTTTACACACACAAAAACAAATGCATAAAAGTAAGTTCAAATGCAAAAACAACAGAAACAATGCATATAAAGAGATGCATGATGCACAAATGCATGAGAAGCATCAATGCATGAAGGGTCTTACAAAGATCGAAAGAATTAGATCAAGGACCAATGAGCAAAAGCTCAATCATAGGAATCCTTCCTCATCCAAACAGAATGATTGTTTGGAATGAGTGTTTCATGAGAAGTGAGACGAGAGTTGGAAGAATGAGAACCGAAGATGCACGTAGACAAGGAAGTAAGAGCTTTAACAACTTGTTTCAACAACATACAATTTTTCCCAAATCTAGTTTTGCTTTCATAGCACACCTTCCAAACAGCTTAAGTTTCTTTTTTCTTTTTATTCTTTTAAGAGCTTGAAATTTAGAGCAATGTGGTCTAAGATGACCAAAGGCACCACAATGGTGACAAACAATGTGTTTAGGTCCACTAAGCTTTTTAGGGAGGGATCTAGCACCATGGTTTAGTTCTTTCTTCAACATGAAGCATTGAGGTCTTATGTGACCGATCACATCGCAATGGTGGCATGTAGGAACAAATTTAAATCCACTCAATTCCTTAGGATGGGACCTAAACATAGGCTTAGACTTAAGAGCCTTTCTCTCCATTCTTTGATTTCTTTTGTGTGAAAGAATGTACACCGATTTGTCCTTTGAGGTAGAACACACAATAGGCACAAAATCGGGTACCACAACACGATTGCAACATATATTTTCTTCCGTTTTAGAAACAGGTTTAGCAATCAAACACTTGGCATGCATCTTAAGAGATTCATTTTCAGATTTAAGATCATCAACAAGTTTGTTAGACAAAACAAGTTTAGCATCCAAGTCCATATTCAAACATTCAAACTCTTTCAGCTTTTTAAGAGAAATTTCAGCAAGATTCTTATATTTCTCAACCAATTTGTTGGATTCATTGAGCTTAGGAATCAAATCATCATTTTCACAAAATAACTTGCTCAACTTATTTTGAAACTTCTTATCATCTTTCTTCAAGAGTTTGATGTTAAGAATATCAACAACACCCATAGATTCATGTAACATGGCATCAAAATCATGAGGATAAACACTCATAGAGGCATTTTCACAAACACGTGGCATGTTACAATCAACAACATCCATAGAAGCATACAAAGCATTATCCCTGGCAAAACACACAAGGGGTCAAGGATCACACTTAGGTAATGAAACCAAATCAAGTGTACCCACTCTGATACCAATTGAAAGCTCGAAAATGTGTTAAAAAACACAAGAGCTATTTAAACCCCTAAATTAAAGTTATGGCTTGATAGATTTTACACTAACTTAATTCTAAGTGCGGAATAGTGTAAATGCGAGCGGATAAACAAACAAGCTACTCTAACACATATTCATATAATCGCAGCAGTAAAATGAAATGTAAAAGAGTAGGGAAGAAGAATGCAAACACAAATAACACACCGATGTGTTATCGAAGAGGAAACTGAAGAACAGAAAAACCTCTTCGTGACCCTCTAAGCGGTAATCGATCCACTAAACAATCAGTTGGGATACATGGGTTAGCAAGAGACCCTCCAGCCCTAATCTACCCCCTGTACCTAAGCCCTCCAAGCTCCTACTCCAACAAGGCTTCTCGGAACAGTGTCTTGTCTAGCTCTCCGGATCTCGCAACAAGCTCCATGTTGCATCTGCCATCCTTGGCTTCTTCCAATGCTTCCCAGTAGCACCAAAATCTCACTTGACACTTTGAAAGGGTGTGGTAAGTGTTTAGGCTATCAACCTTTCAATGGTATGGAAATGGAAAGGTAGGAGTTGAGGAAATCCACAAGCATATGTGTAGAGATATATGGGTATGATAATCTCTAACTCTCAAGGTGTTTGGCTAGGGTTTTCTCTCAGAAGCACAGCTTATCATTTGTGGGTAATGTGGGTATATATAGTATGGGTGCAGAAAGTGTGTATCAGATAGTACAGTCTGGCAGAACAAAATGTCTCACGGGTGTCTCGCGGGAAGGCCTTACTCGCAAGATACTTGCATGACACAGCTGTCTCCATCTATACTAACTCTTTGTATTCCAGTCATGTGCAGGGCACATGCATTACTTCGTGGGATGCTAAGTCGTGAGATACCCGCGAAAACCTCTTCAGTCTTCAATGGCTTAAGTCTTCACACTCTCTCTTTCTCTATCACACAATCCTTACGATCGAATCCCACAATAAATACAAGGTACAAAAGATTGAATATAATTACAATCAAATTTGGCATGGAATAAAAGCCAACAAACAACATCTTTGTAAATCACAACTTTACACTTGTGGATTCAAGAAACCCTTGTGGATTTGAGGTTATTTTTAGAAGCAAATGTATTTTGTTTCTTGTTTTCTAGAGGTAGACATGTTTTGCTTTTTGACACTTTCGCATGCCACATCAATTGGTATCAAAGCCTTAACTTATCCTGGTCTAGTGGCTAATGTATGAGATGGTAGTAATTCCAATGATAGAAAACTTAGCAAGTATTACATGATGTACAACTAGCACTCACAAATATCTTTGCTAGGATGTCGTTGTTGGAGCATGGAAACAATAAGGATATCTATCATGGAGACTTAACTGACAGGTAACCTATTGGTAAGAAAATTTCATATAGGCCTTATAAGAGAATCGCAAGTTTTAATGATTATTTTTATAAAGTAGATTTTCTTGATTAGTTACTTGATCTAGAGGATTTATTTGACTTTGAGAATATTTGTGATGAAAAAGAAGTTAAACTTGCTTTGTATAAACTTAGAGAGTATGCCTTACGTTGGTGGGAACGAGTTTAATTTGATAGAATCTGACAAGGAAAAGACAAACTTCGTTCATGGCCAAGGATGAAAAAGATGCTTGCAATCAAATTTTATCCTTTGGATTACGAAGAAATCTTGTTGTATACAATACAAGATTATTATTGGCCAAGAAATTCATACTTAAATTATTTTGAAGAGCCATATATTCCATCATTAAAGGATGAATTGCATGTTGAAGTAAATGTTGTTCTTGAAGATTATGTAGAAGTCAAAGAAAAAAATATAGAGATTTTTTAGGAAATTAATGAAGGCATTGCTATAGAAGAAGAACTTGAAATCAAGATAGTGGGGGAGATTAATGAAGAACTTATTATAGAAGAAGATTTTGAGGTCAAGATGTAGAGCCCATTAAAGAAGAAATTATAGAGGAAGTTGCCAATGATCTCTATGAAGCCAAGTAAGCTGATTTCAAAGTTCAAGCTTCTATTATTTTGATGGGAGACACCGAAACAAAGTTTATTGATTTTATTGGGGTTGAAAGGTTTGATTCAATTGTCAATTCTTATTTGGTAAATCTCTACAATTACATGAAAACCAAGGAAAAAGAAATTCAAGTTGATTTTTGTATTTCATTGATGAGTTGCAAGTATGGAAAGAAGATCTAAGGGCTTAGACATTCAAAGTATTTGTTTATTTGGAGCGGAAGATTTCAGATTTCAAAGATGAACTCGAGGATGAGTTTATTTTAAGTAGAGGGGTCTGATGTAGGACACAATTTACTATTTAATTATTGTAATTTATTATTTTTGGTATTTTTATGTAAAAACCGTTATTTTAGGTTTAGGTGATTTATTTCCTTGTTTTTAGGTGCATTTAATACTTTTTAGGTCAAATTTGGTTCTTGTTATGGCTAGGTATCAATTAGGAGTTATTTTAAAATATATTTTCTTGTCTGTTAAGTTTTACGGAGTTTTTAAATAGACCCCGAAGTCTGTACACGTTTTTTTAAACAATTATTCAATCAATAAAATTCAAATTTTTGTCTTTCTATTTTCTAGTGGATTTCAGATCCTTTGTCCTTGTGGATTCAAGGAACCCTCGTGGATTCGAGGTTATTTTTAGAAGCAAACGTGTTTTGTTTATTATTTTTTAGAGGTAGACATGTTCTGCTTCTTGACACTTCTGCATCCTGCATCAAACTAATTGTCGTATGGGTCATCCTTTAGTCCATCATAGAATACTTGTGGGAATTGAGCATATGTGATTTCTTTTTTACTCTTGGGAACTAAAAAGAAATGAGGGTCGACAACATGTCTGCAATTTCTTTAAACTTGTCAACAGTTTTTGAGAGTAAAATGAGCAGTGAGCATGGTAATATGGAAAGTTGGAAACATTTCTAAACAACCAATACTAGATATATATAGTCTGGGGAGAAATAAAGTGGTCCTAAAAATTAGCACCAAAAAGTACTTTTTGAACAACAATTAACTACATAAACTAGTTGGCTAAGTTAACTGATGGCATATAGCATATTTGTTGTTCATGAGAGCACAGAAATTAACGTATGTGGTACAGATCAAGCAAAACGGCAAATTAACGTACGTAGGGTACTTTTTCTTTTTTTGTTTGGGGGC
This sequence comes from Quercus parvula, assembly GCA_030820535.1. Taxonomy (NCBI): domain Eukaryota; kingdom Viridiplantae; phylum Streptophyta; class Magnoliopsida; order Fagales; family Fagaceae; genus Quercus; species Quercus parvula. The sequence continues at coordinate 33,252,341 of JAUAME010000004.1, forward strand.
TTTAAGGGGGTCTCGGGTTCTATCTCCCGGGGAGAACTTTAGGATAAATTTCTAACCAGTTAAAAAAAGAAATAACTAGTCAAATTACAGTACACATGATTAAAACACTAAAATCCTTTATTTTGCTATGCATAAAGAACAAAGTTTCACTGTAATCCTTCGGCGGGTTGTTTAGTAACCACTTTGTTTGTGAAAATAGGAAATAAAATTAATCCAATTCAGAGGAATAGATTGAAACTTTGAGGGGAAACAACCTAAGATCGCATATTTTCAACGATGTCAACTTCGTACAGCTTTTGAATTTCTAAATTTCAGTTTGAAATTACTGTAGTAACATCATACTTTCATGACCAAAGCCCAAACTCATGTGAGAAAATAAAATAATTTCATGATAAAAGTCTCAATCCATTGTAGTCCTTCTACACAAGTACTCAAAAAATAATGCCAAAGCAGCTGACTTCCATATGGTGGATAAGGGAATTCCATGTCTTCCTTTCCCAACTAAACCATTCAAAAATGGCTGGAAGCTGTTAGAAATACTGGAAGATTGTATTGTATTTCTTAATGAAAGAATATTCATCAGTGCCTTATATAGGAGGCATAAGTGTGTGGTACAAGTAAAGTGTAGTACAAGTATAAGTGTGCTATACAAGTAAAGAAAGCAGTTGGGCTTAAAGCCCATAACAAAACATAATATACATTAACAGCCCCCTCAAACTCAAGGTGGATGTGAGACCAGCTTGAGGTTGTCAACCAAATCACGAGTGCGACCCTTAGGAAGTGACTTGGTGAAGATATCTGCAAGTTTATCTTTGGAGGAGACTGAGAAAAGCTTGAGAGCACCATGGACAAGATGATACCGGATAAAATGACAATCAATCTCGATGTGTTTAGTCCGTTCATGGAAGACATCATTGTGAGCAATATGAATGACACTCTGGTTATCACAATAAAGGGGAGTGGCAGAGGATGTGGACACACCTAAATCCGTAAGAAGCCATCGTAGCCAAAGGAGCTCAGATGTGGTATCAGCAAGGACACGATATTTTGCTTAAGTACTGGAGCGGGCCACAAAGGTTTGTTTCTTACTTCGCCAAGAAATTAAAGAAAAACCAAGGAGAAAGCAATAACCTGTAGTGGACCTGCGGTTAGTGGGATCCCCTGCCCAATCAGCATCAGAGAATGCACGGAGTACAAGTGGGGAATGAGCTAAGTAGAAAAGGCCATAGAAGAGAGTGCCCTTCAGGTATCAAAGAATGCGCAGAACAGTAGCATAGTGAGTAGATCGTGGAGCAGACAGATACTGGCTCACCTAATGAATAGCATAGGAGATGTCTGGATGAGTGACTGTGAGATAAACTAGGCTGCCAACCAATCGTCTGTAAAGAGAAGGATTAGACAATGGTTTCCCTCCTGTGGGAGTCAGATGCGCATTAAGCTCAACTGGAGTGTCAACAGTCATGCTATCAGTGAGTCCAGCTCGAGACAATAGTTCAGAAGCATACTTGGCTTGAGTAATATAAAGTCCATCTGTAGAGTGAGTGATTTCAAGACCCAAGAAGTAGCTGAGATGTCCAAGATCTTTCATCTCAAACTGCTGATTGAGAAAAACCTTGAGTTCTTGAATGCCATTAAGGTCATCACCAGTTATGATCATATCATCCACATACACGAGAAGTAAAATAGTGCCTTTGTCAGTGCGACGAAGAAATAAGTCAGAATCATAATGACTGGCCATGTAACCCAAGCGAGAGATGGTAGAGCTGAATTTTGCAAACCAAGCTCGTGGAGCTTGTTTAAGGCCATAAAGTGCACGTCGAAGGTGATAAACCTTGTTTGATTCAACAGAGAGACCAGGAGGAGGTTGCATGTAAACTTCTTCACTTAAATTTCCATTAAGGAATGCATTTTTGACATCCATCTGAAAAAGGTCTCATTTTCTGGCTGCAACAACAGCTAAAAGGGCACGAACAGATGAGATACGAGCAACCGGAGCAAAAGTCTCTTCATAATCAATCCCATACTCTTGTGTGAAACCTTTTGCAACAAGACGAGCTTTGTAGCGTTCAATGGACCCATCAGAGCGAGTTTTAATCTTATAGATCCACTTGCAACCAACCACAGATTTCCTAGGGGGGACAGTCACCAAGTCCCAAGTATGGTTTTTAGATAATGCATCAAGCTCCTCTTTCATTGCAATCTGCCATAAAGGGTCAGTGGAAGCCTCACGATAGGTGTAAGGCTCGTGCAGTGTAACAATGATAGTCAAGTAAATGTGTAGGAACTGATCTTACCTGAGTTGAGTGACGAGGTGGAATGTCTTGTGCATGATCGTCAGGCGGAGCAGGAGCAGGAGCAGGGGACCCAAGCTCAGGGTTGGGTAGCTCGTCTTCAACCTGTTCATCTTCCACCTGTTCATTAAATGGTGAACTAGGAAAGGGATCAAGGATATCTGGTGGTTGGACAGAGAAGTCTACAGGGGAATCAGGAGCAACTACAATAGGATCAGGAGTAACTACAGGAGGATCATGAGCAGTTACAAAGGGAATATGCGCCTCATTTGGAAAAAGATTTAAGACAGAGGAGGAAGATAGGGAGGCACGGAAGTAAGAGAGCTCGACAAAGGAGCGATGTTCCCAAAATACAACATTGCGAGAGATACGAAGACGATGAGAGACAGGATCATAACACCGATACCCCTTTTGAGTTTCGCCATAGCCAAGAAAACAACAAAGCCTTGACCGAGGCTCAAGTTTGTTATGCTCATGTGGCTGAAGAAGGACGAAACAAGCAGAACCAAAGGAGCGAAGGTGGCGATAATCTGGAGGTGACCCAAAAAGGCGCTCATATGGAGTTTGATTGTGGATAACAGGACTTGGAATGCGATTAATAGCATGAACAGCGTGAAGAGCAGCTTCGCCCCAAAAAGGAGCAGGAACTTTGGCAGAGAGAAGGAGAGCACGAACAGTGTCAAGAATATGAAGAAGTTTTCGTTCGGCTCTACCATTTTGTTGAGAGGTACCTGGACAAGTTAGATGATGAACAATGCCATAGGAATGCAAAACAGCTTGGAAAGCATATTGAGTGTACTCAAGAGCATTATCAAATCGAAAAATTTTGATACGTTTGGAAAATTGAGTTTCAACCATTTTTGCAAAATTAGAATATACTTCCAATAATTCAGAACGATGTTTCATATGAAAAATCCAGCTATAGCGGGAATAATCATCAACAAAGACAACAAAATATCGAGATCCACCAATACTAGAGACCGGGGAAGGCCCCCAAACATCAGAATGAATATGGTCAAAGATATCAGTAGATATTGATTCACTAGAATTGAAAGGCAAAGTTGGTTGTTTTCCTAACTGACATGAGACACAATCAAAATTTTCTGTAGACACTGAACCTAACAAACCTCTAGAAGCCAATTGTTGTACCTGAGAGGAAGATGCATGACCAAGACGAGCATGCCAAAGTGCAAGGGAAGGAATTGAAGAAACTGCAGCAGTTGCAGCAATAGAAACAGGAGCAACAAGTGGAAGACGAAGGTTGTCCACGGGAAACATACGCTGAACTCTGGGACCGGTCCCAAGTTCCTGTCCCGTCCTCGGATCCTGCACAATACACCCAGAATAATCAAATATAATGCGATAACCCAACTCAGCTAATTGTCCCACAGAAAATAAATTGTAAGAAAGGTCAGGAACATTAAAGACCCCAGGAACCGAAAGGTTGGAAGTCGAAACAGAACCGATATTATGACCAGACATTGTGGAACCATTTGCTGTGTGAATATTAAGAGGGTGTGGTGCAGGTTTGAGTTCAGAAAATAAGGACGAGTGAGGTGTCATGTGATTGCAACAAGCGGAATCCATAAGCCAAGAGGAGGGAGACATACCAGATAAAGCTGAGAGAGAAGAGGAGTAAGATGCATTACCAACCATACGAATGACATTGGCGATGATATTTTTAAGGTCATCTGTGGACATGGTGAAAGTGCGTTCTGAAGACTTAGACTGTGCAGAGATAGGAGCCATTGGTTGTACACTCTCAGTGTTAGTAACAGTAGCAGTAGAAATTGAAACAGCTGATTTGTTGCGACGATAGCAAGTCTCAATACTATGGCCAAAACGTTTGCAAAAATTGCAAAAACGTTTGCTGGATTGTCGACGATAATTATTGCAACAAGAAGAAGACCTGTCCTTATTCTTCATTTAGAAGCAAAATATGCAAAAATAGACTGCAAAAATGAAATCTACGCGAAAACTGGGTAAGGAGCACCTGGACTGCAAAAGTCAACTCTGGCAAAAAGTCAACGGTCAAAGTCAAACCCTCAGTCAAAGTCAATGGTCAAAGTCAACGCTGGTCAACGATAACGTCAGCAGATGCCGTGGCAAATGACGTCAGCAGATGACGTGGCGGATGACGTCACTAGGGTTGACGTCAGCAGGAGAAAACAAGCGCATGCAGGCGGGTGGCGGTGCGTGGCGGTGCGTGGAGCGCATGATCAACCCTACAGAAACTTTGAGCGGCGCGTGGGGGCGCGTGCGGTCTCCGATGACGTTGAATCTTTCACGGTTTTGTAGATCGGCGCGAGACGATCTCTGTGGTAGCTTCAAAACCGCAATCGGAGCAATGTTTGTAGCGGTGATGCGAGCGGCAGTGGTCTGTGTAGTGTGAAACTCCTTAACAACGGCGGCTGCAGGTCCGGAACCCAAGAATGACGGCTGGATGATGTCGGAGGTTCAACGGCGAAAGGCTGTGGCGGTGGTTGTGATGGCGGAAGTGATGTTGAAAAAGAAAAAGGAGTCACGCTAATAAAGACAAGACTGCTAATAAAAGATCAGAGTAGTGGCTCTGATACCATGTTAGAAATACTGGAAGATTGTATTGTATTTCTTAATGAAAGAATATACATCAGTGCCTTATATAGGAGGCATAAGTGTGCGGTACAAGTAAAGTGTAGTACAAGTATAAGTGTGCTATACAAATAAAGAAAGTAGTTGGGTCTAAAGCCCATAACAAAACATAATATACATTAACAGAAGCATATCACCAAATACACACTGCAGAAGACCTCCCCTAGCCCTGACCCACGCTCATCACGAGGTGGTGGTTGCCACTTTAACAAGGTCACAACCAACGCAGTTAGGTGCACCAGCAAAATGGTTGTACCTGGCAGGAAAATTGGGGACCCATCGAAGGTGAGCCTTCCGGCTTCAACATCATCGGCATCATCACTAGATTGGTCTTTTTGTGTTACTTCAAAGACTCTCTCGGATATTCCTAAGAGCTTGAGTATGACACTTAGAAATCCGAATAACCATGCATCTACTGTGTTTATTCTTGACATTCTTTGGTTATTCCACCAAGCTCATTTAGGGATAAATATAGAAGAAATATTGATGACGTGCTCAAGAATGAAACAGCGCAAGCTATCACCTGACAGACACGGAGTTAAGTAGTAGGGTTGCGTATATGATGACTTGGATTTTATATTGCTTTATATAAGCTAGTTATCTTTGTTAGAGATTAACACCACATATTATTTTCATCGAAAAAAATAGACCATGCAAGAAATATCAAGCAAAGATATGACCACAATAATGCAAGAAACTCAAATTAGTGAATTATCAAAACATGCATACTTAAGACTTATAAATCAATGAAATTGGAGGGTTGAGGTTTGCCCTCACCTTGGGCAAGAAGTGAGAGTTGGTAAAGATACAATACGCTGGCAGAGCAGCATAGCATAGCTCAAAAACAGGGCGCATGCCCCACGTGAGGATCCAAAGATAGGCTAGGCATTGCCTAAAGTGAAGCTTTCCAAAGAGTGTGGCAAATAAGGGACAACTTTTGCTGCAAAGAATTTCAAGCAGGCCTATGGTCCACCTCTTCTGTTGTGTCGCTGCAGTAGGTCCACCTAAAGGTGTACAGTATATGGATATCCGTCGATCCATATCTCCAGCCCACCTGATTCAGGGCTGGTAGCCTCAGTCATCAGAGTTGGACAAAAATTAAAATACAAAACTTACTAAACAAAATAAAAATGAAAGAAACAGCATTCAATTTGAAAATGAAGTTACTTGGCTCTACTTATTAGAATAAAATTAGTAGATGTTTGTCCTTAATAATATGTAAGCTTCCGTGAATATAGATAGGAAACATTCCATAACAGTTTATCCTTAAATAATAATGTCATTTCAATCTAGACTTTAAAATAACATTAGGAAGTTAAAACTTAATTTATGAGGGAAAACATAGGTACATGATTGAATTTTTCAACATGCATGTGTGACATATAAAGTTGAATACAAACCAGTTTAGAAGATATATTCTTATCTTTGTCATTGACAATTATTGTATTTAAAATATAAATGTGCATCTTCCTGTATATATCCAGTGAAATGTACTTGCTACTTAGAGCTTTTATAATTTGAAAAAATATAATCATTAAAATCGATCCATGCAAAAGGCTAACTTTCAAAGTTTTGTAAAGTATGGTTGAGCAACCAAATTACGTTCCCCAATTAGAAATTTGCATATTTTTGGTTGATTAAGTTTAGGGACCCAAAATTTTTGTTATAGTAATTGAATGTTTGGAAAAAAAAAAAAAAGGGATAAATGTTGAAGTAATATTATCCAAATCACAACTCTCCATTTGTGCGAAGATTATAAAAACATCTGAATCTAACATTCCATTTTTTGGTTACTAACCGTTGTACCCTAACTTGTTCCATACTCGTAACAGGAACCAGAGACTTGGTTTGCTGCATGAATAGAATTTCGAAGACTGGCCACTATATTTGTCTTCCCTTTCAAAGCTTTTGCAGCTGAATTGATCAGCTCCGTTGAACTCCCAAAATTTAAGAGAATAGATTCAATCAATTTTTCTGACAAAGGGGAAAGAGAAAAAGGAAATATTAGTCAAGGAAAACCCCCATTAATGAAGTGCATGTCTCTTGGACCAAATGGTTCGTGTATTGTCACTTTCCAAAAAAAATTTAGTTGCTTATGAAAGTTTTCAGAATAACATTTTTATAGGTTAAAATCCAAAATTAAATTACTTACCATTTACTGGATCTACATTATTTGGGGATAGACTATAGATAACTTTCCTTCTATGAAAGCATCCTGTTCCACCATAAAAAGGTCCTTGAAGTCCTGCTACTCCACGCCATAGATGCTACGTATATAAGAAAAAAATAGTTAATACTTGACCAATCAGTGAATTACTTCTTTGTTAGCATATTTTCTTTAGTCATACAACATATTTATGAAATTTCATGTTGTTTATAGATTGGAAACAAAAAGAAAAGTCTTAATTTGTAAGATAAAGGTTCAATTTGACGCACTTCATACAAAACCACTAATTGATTGGCATATGGATCATCCTTTAATCCATCATAGAAAACTTGTGGAAATTGAGCATATGCGATTTCTTTTTCATTGTTGGGACTCAATAACAAGCACATTGCATGAAGAGCAGCTTTAGGATTGTTGACAAACATATCACAGTCTACGTTCAGCATGTAAGGAGCATTTGTTATCAAACCAGAGACCCAGGCCTATATATGGTACAAACGGTTTAAAAAGAAAGTGGTGATGATCAATTAGAAAAAATTGATAAGGAGTTTTAGGATGTTTTATATAAAAGCTAAAAGGTCTATGAATTTTATTCTCCATGAAAAATATCTTACTAGAACATTCATAGCTCCTGCTTTATAATGATGTGGATGCTTTGGCTGCTTCTCCCTTGATATATAGATCAAGTGTGGCAATTCATCTAGAAGACCTGTCTTGTTCTCCCATATTACCTACAGTAAGATTATATAAATGAGGGTTTATATATAATTTGGAAAAGGGCAAAACTTAGGTCTCCCAAGGCAGAAAGGCTAGCTTAGGATAAAAGTAGAAAATTGAATTCCCACAAATCATAGATGTTAAATATTAGCATTGATACACCATGTTGAATATACTAGTATGGACGTGGAAGCGGAAGCATCAGTCTAACGGTTTACATACACGGAAGAAACCATAAAGGGCTACATCAATAATATATTAGAGTGTAGTAAAAAAATCTCGTGTTACAATGAACCAGAGTATGTATATATATAGTAGACTAAATTCTAGACTAATAAACTTTCAGTACAAGTAGAAGACTTGGCTTGCAGACAAAGTAAAATTAGACTTGAGTCTATGCTAATGGATTAATATATCTCTAACAATAGAAATAGCAGGTCACTACTCACGAGTTGGTTGCATTTAGAAATCATTGGTCAACTATTTAAACTAAAACGTCATCCCAAACAATAATAAGTCTAATGGACCACAAATTTCATAATATTTTTTTCAACAATCGATGCAGTATGTTGTACTTGATACATAGTAAAACTGTTAGCAATTAATTAATATAAAAATGATGTTGCACTAATTATAATGAAAAAAAAGTTGAGGAATGTGACATAGACAGATTTTGTGAAATGGTTAAAAAGAAGAAAAGTGCCTGGCAGCCACTTTATAATTGATTTTTTTTTTTTTTGTGTGGGGTGGGGGTGGTGGGGGCGTTGGGGAATCACCTTGATAATAGTATGGTTTTTGCGTTCTACATTAGAGAATTCTGCAAAGTCCCCACTAAGATCACATGGCACGGACTTGTGGACAGCATCCTCAACTTTGCAGCGAAGTCGTTCATATTCATCCTACAAATGATGAAGACAAACCAATTTGAACATAATTAAATTAAAGGAAGTCATCGGTCTCATCGTTTTCAATTCCCATTTGATAATATATCAAACAAAAGCATTCTCTAATATACCATCTTCAAAAAAAAAAAAAAAAACCATATACCAAGTTTTGTGATTTCAGATAGAAAATTAATTTTTACACCTAACTTAAGCTTTGGATTACCTTCATTCTTTTCCATACCTGTTGAAAATCTCTTGAACTACCGTCAAGCGTTTGGGGGTTAGTGGAAAAGTATCTAAAGGGGGCTCTAACATGAATATTGTACTTCTTACAAAATGGAACCCAAAGCTTTGCAAACTTTGAGGCTTCCACAAGAGAGTAGTAAGTGATTGGAGAACAACCATCATCCGATACGTAGCAAGCTAGTTTGTGAGATGGATAATCAATTGCCAACAAAGAGAGCACGGTGTTTACTGTGATTATTGGTGGTTCTAGCACAGGATCTGCAGTTGTCACAAACATGTCCACTGATGGAAGCTCAGGTACCCTTTATCAAGATAATTGGAATTCAAAGTTATGAACAACGTATCATGGATCAATAAATCATATTACACACCTATAACCTAGTAAAGAATATAGTAAAATGAAAATCTTTTTACACTCGTGGACATCGTATCCAGAATTATCTGCATGATTTATATAATAGTAACAGTGTGTGAAGATTGTGTACATTAGTAACTGTTTCACTACTCATGATAAATAGGTCGTGTTTATTGTACGCTGATCAAATACTCTAAAAAGGTGACTTTTAAGTCGCATTTTCAAACTTGAAAAAATTACTTTTTCTCGGCGTCTATATTTTTTCCTTATGAAATAACCCATGGATGAATTACAGTGGCAACTAAAAGTCATTTATCATTGGCACAATATATTATATCTTACCGTTGCAAGAGGCAGTCTGGGTACGTTTTATTTTCTACGGGATTCCATTTGGAGCTGATGATTAGAACCGAAGTGAAGGTGAACCATGACTCGCATAGAAAAGCAAGAAGCCAAGTGAGACCATGATTGTTGAGGAAGAGGAGACGATAAATAAGGAGAGAAAGGAGAAGGAGAAAGATTAAGCTATCAAAGGCTCTTTGTAAAGTGTTTTTGCGTGGGATTTTTTCATATAGAGGGAGAGAGATCGGGTTGGCCATGCCAATGGAGTAGAGAGGAAGACAATTTTGGTGGCACTATAAATGCGCGTTTCAGTAGTGCAGGTGTTTAACCCACCAGGACTTTGTTCATTTATAGTGGACTAGCTGCTATTGTATTTGCAATGATGCCATGTATCATGCATGTAGAAGAGTTGATGTGTTTTGCCTATAGGATTGTGTTTACTCATTAGTGAACTAAATTGGATCTTGTACAGTTGCACTTCAATCGATGGCCAATCATCTGGCAGAGACGTTGTACCTTGTGTATCTTTTAGTGTGTCCCCTCTCACGCCGCACATGACCCCACGTCCTATATTTTGTCATGAGCAATGCTACATGAGTGAATGCTCTGTCCTCATGGGGGAAAAATACACCTGTTACGGGTGTATATTTCCTAACACTCACAGCTGGTGGGACCCATCAGCTGTGGGACCCACACAGCTGTGAGTGGGAGGAAGTATACACCTGTATCAGGGTATACTTCCTCCCGGATGGGGCATAAAACAGGGGTTTTACGCCCACAGGTAATAGATGTCCACGTCAGCTAAGTGAATATAATATCTCATTTAATCTCAAATTATTTACACCTCTGTTACACGTGAGTTGCTGACAATATGTCTCTCTTTTCTTTTTCTTTTTCCTTTTCTCTGGATCTAAATCTAACGTTTGAATCTCTCTCTTCTTTCAGTATTTTTCTTTATCCTTTTACAACGGCAATTGGGTGGACTGGATTTTGGGTGTGGCTGAAGTGTCCACTTGAAATTTGATGTGGTGGTTGATGGCAATTAGGTCCTTAGCCGATATGGTTGAATCAAGGCCATTGGGTGTTTGTTGGGTTTCTTTGTGAAGAACATAAGGATTTTCCTTTTGGTTTTCTTGGCTACCAAACAATGAATGAAAATAATAATAAAAAATTTCACTTTCCCTTTTAATTTGGTAGGCTACCAAATACAGAGTGGAGAAAATTTATGTGGCTTTTTTCTAATAATTTACTCAGCTACCAAACACAATCATTAATAATTTGTATTTTAAGAAAAAAAATCAAAGAAAATCACAAAATATAGGAATCACCATGGATCGGAATTCGTGGTGGAGCTTTATTACTCTACCATCACCTGAGCCAAAAATATTGACTCTCAAACCCAAAATCGTCTTATCCCTCTCATTCAATGTAATCAAACTCATAATCTTAAACTTTCACTCATCAGAGGCTGAGTGAGGGTCTATAGGGTGGCTTGAAAAAAAATGCTACATCCATCGGATGTCCAACAGAGGACCCAGCACTAACCATATGACCATCTTCTTCATCATTTTTGTTTTAACTTATGTATTTTCAAATTTGGGTTTTGTCTAGTTTTTGAAACAAGCTGATGGGTCTTTGTTCTATCATTGATATTGGTTTTCTATAGATTTTGGGTTTGGTTACTTCTTTGAGAAGAGCATTAGAAATGAGATGGGTCTTAATTTTTGTTTGTAAATTAGACTCATGGTGCTTGGATTTCTCAACCAGGTTCATTTTCTTGAATTTTCCCCTTCATAGTGGTGTGGTGGCTCCGGTGTTTTTTTTGCGCTCCGAAAGTGACTCCATTGGCTTTCGTAGTGGCATGTGTGGTGGGGTGGGGGTGGAGCCATGGAGGTTTGGTTTGAACGTGAGGAGGAGGGTTGTGTTTTGAATTTGATATTATAAGTAAGGGTGGCAAATTTTATCCATATCCATGAACCTATCCATTACCTACTTTATTTGGGTAAGTCTTAACCCAACCCATTTGAATATTTGGGTTAAATGGGTAAAGACCTATTTGGTTATTTAATTAGATGGGTCTAAATGGATAAACTCACTAATACCCATTAAACTCATCTAAAATTTAAATAAACAACATAAAATCTAAATTTCTAGAAAATGACTAAAATACCCCTAAAACTTAAAAAATGACCAAAATACTACCAAAACCCAAAAAATGACCAAAATACCCCTAAAACCCAAAAAATAACCAAAATACCCCCAAAACCTAAAAAATGACCAAAATACCCCTGAAACCCAAAAAATGACCAAAATACCCTCAAAACCCAACAAATGACCAAAATACCTCCCGAAACCTAAAAATTACCAAAATACCCCCAAAATCCAAAAAATGACCAAAATATCTCTGAAACCCAAAAAATGACCAAAATACCCCTAAAACCTAAAAATTACTAAAATACCACCAAAATCCATAAAATGACCAAAATACCCTCGAAACCTAAAAATGACCAAAATACCTCCAAAACCCAAAAAATAACCAAAATACCCCTGAAACCTAAAAAATGACCAAAATACCTCCAAAACCCAAAAAATGACAAAAATACCCCCAAAACCCAAAAAATGACCAAAATACCCTCAAAACCCACAAAATAACCAAAATACCTCCAAAATCTCTACAATGAGCAAAATACCCCCCAAAACCTCTCAAATGTCCAAAATATCCCTAAAACCCAAAAAATAACCAAAATACCCCCGAAACCTAAAAATGACCAAAATACCCTCAAAACCCAAAAAATGACTAAAATACCTCCAAAACCCACAAAATGAAAAAAATACCTCCAAAACCTCTAAAATGAGCAAAATACCCCCCCCCCCCAAACCTCTAAAATGTCCAAAATATCCCCAAAACTCAAAAATTATCAAAATACCCCAAAAAACCCCAAAAAATGACGAAAATGCTTCCTAATCCTAAAAAATGACCAAAATACCCCATAAACTTAAAAATGATCGAAATACCTTTGAAACCTTAAAATTACCAAAAATACCCCCGAAATCTAAAAAAATTACCAAAATACCTCTGAAACCTATAAAATGATTAAAATACCTCAAGACCTAAAAAATGACTAAAATAACCCCAAAACCAAAAACAATGACCAAAATACCCCAAAAACCTAAAAAAATGATCGAAATACCCCCAAAACCTAACAATTACCAAAATACACCATAACCTAAAAAATTACCAAAATACTCCATAAACCTAAAAAATGACCGAAATACATCTAAAACCTTTATAAAAAAAAACTGAAATACCCCCGAAACCTAAAAAATGATCGAAATACCCCAAAAACCTAAAAAAAATGACCAAAACAACCCCAAAACCTAAAAAAAAAATGATCGATAAAAACCCATGAAACCCAAATTAGGACCAAAATGCCCCTAAACATGTAAGATGACCAAAATACACCTGAAACCAAAATAACCCCAAAACCTAAAAAAAAATGATCGATAAAAACCCCTGAAACCCAAATTATGACCAAAATGCCGCTAAATATATAAGATGACCAAAATACACCTGAAACATCTAAAATTACCGAAATAGAGGTTTAGGGTATTTTGGATGTTTCAAGGATATTTTTGACAAATTAAAGGTTCTAAGAGTCTTTCATTCATTTTATAGGTTTTGAGGGAATTTCAGTAATTTTTTAGGTTTTGAGGTTATTTTGATCATCTTTCAGATTCTAAGGGTATTTTAACCATTTTTTAGGTTACAAGGGCATTTTTGTCATCTTTTATAAGCTGTTGTTGTGTGTGGGTGCTTAATATTCATATTTTGGTAAGGTGACATGGCAGTATCTCATTGGAGGGCATAAATACTTGGGTTTACGCTAAGTCCTGACTGAATTTAAATTCATGCTACATACATATAAAATTCCTTAACATTTTTATATATATATATATATATATATATATATATATATATATATATATATATATATATATATATAGATATATAATAGTTGAGTTTATAAATTTTTACCAGTTTTTATTTGGAGCTAATCTGCCATGTCTACAAGTCTGAAATTAATTGTCCAATTTTTTTCTCTATGGATTTATTTTCTCATTCTTTTATATGTTGATGATAAGGCATTAAATTTCGCATGAAATATCGAGTGCATAAAAACATATAATATCATGTACTGTACTTCAGGCCACAAACAAGTAAAGTAAAGTTGAGTAGAGTATTAAAATTTTTGAATTTTTCATTTCATTTCATTTCAAATATGAGACAACCTTGAGTTTATTATCAAACAAGATTATATGTTCAAGTTTGATCCATTTTATTATCTAATAAGCTAGAACTTATTCATGAATTACTTGATTAAGTTATTCATTTCCCATATATAGTAACACCATGACTAAACTTTTTTACCTATTCACAAATCTATGCTAATAGTTAATAGCTTAATATAAGTTAAAATTATATTATTTATGTTAATTAGATAAAAACAATTTTTGCTACGAATTTATAAAAATTAAATTCACTAACCTTGTATTTAAAAATTATATATAAATTACTAGTTTGTCACTCATGTTTATGTATGAAAACATTCAACAATATTGATGACAAGGTTAGTGACAACTCTAGGAATTTTTTTTTTTTTCTTTAGGATGGTCATTAAAAAAATTAAATTTAAATTTTTTTAATAAAAATAAAACATGAATATATTAACATCACAAAAAAAATAAAAAACACGAGCAAATACATAAAGTTTTAAATTCCTTTCACAAGTTTTCATATTTTGAAATCGTTGTGTGATATGATGGCTTCACTATCAATGTTATTAGTTACATCTTTTTCAATGTACACAACCAAGTAATCATTAAGTTATTGATCTCCCACTCAATTACCGACATATTTTCTAAATAAGTAACAATATTAACCAAATGCATTATCTTTACGGAAAAATGTCACAAAAATCCAACAAATTTAGTAAATGACTAAATCATGCACTAACAAATTAGCTATTCTAACTGTGTGCATTTTTTTATTAAAAAAATAGCAATTTTAAAATATGCCATTTGAAAACACAATATAAAAAATCGCAATTGAACGTTTGATCTGGGCTTTTAGGCTAATTTGTTTGTTTGGGAAATTTTTAAGTAGTGGTACATCCACGACATTTTTGCAATAGTTTCATAACAAAGCTTATTATAAGGTCACAAATTGCAGCCCAAACCCAAAAGAAATAGGAAATGGAAATAGGCCTAATAAGCCTAATACAATAAATTTGTAAGAGAGTGGGCGAAAGAATTGGGCTGATAATGGATTTTCTAACAGCTAATCAGGGTTCTAAGTCTGTCCGAGAAGGAGTACGCATATAATTTGAGATTGAATTCAAGTCCGAGGAGCAAGTTTTTGAATGAATAGGCAATTTCAAATGTTATGTTCTTTCTAGTGCTACAGTGAATCTTCTCCGATTTCTCTTTGTAATATTTTTCGATCCCCCCCTTATGGAGGTCTTTCCCCATTATATAGCCCCCTCTAATCTATTTCCATTGTCCACTTGTCCTTCATCCAACCTTAGACCCCCCGTATCTATCCTGTTAAGTAGATTTTTATAGTCTTCTATGGGCGGTAGTAGTTGAAAGTACTGTTCAAAGGTCTTCTCCACATTAATGTGGCTAGGAAAGCTGCTGTAGTGTATTTAATGCGGTGGTGGCAGCTTTTCTCTTAGATATTTCTGTGTTCTTATCCCTTCCTTGTACATTTAAAGTCTATCTTCACTACTGAAGCTTCCTGGAAGGTTGCCCAGGGTAAGACGAAGTTCACTTTACTGACATTCGTCAGATTCGAGGAGGATAACCCTCTCGGACCAACACCCTTGGATATTTATCTGCTCTACTACCTATTACGGGGCCTTTCCCCATGCTTTCTTCTCCTCGGACGCGTTATTATTAAAGAATGGGACTTTAAGCCCAACGCAAAGGCTCAAGTTTTGGCGGCCCACAATAGCCCCTCAAAATTCTAATTTTTCACTCTCATTCGAGGAGAAAAAGTATAATTTTGATGTGTACCCGCAATTACATTTAAGACCACAAGGATGTTCAAACCCAGGCACGTGGAAGGGTCATTTCCGTCACTTCACGAGAGTTTCTGACGCTTGGGAACTCATATAACATCATTAAACGCTTTGGGCCGCGTTACGCTCCAGACATCCAATGGTGGAATTCTAATCTAACGGTTCAGATTTTCCCTTCAATATTTGGGCGGGATTGCGTCCCCTTCATTTTTGGTTTCTACTATAAAGGCTTTTAAACGTCATTCCTTTCTCTTTTCATCACAGTTTGCAATTTCAGAGCGCTCATACCTCTACATTCCTTACTCATCAGACTACTCATCATAGCTTCACCAAAGAGACTTCAAAGATCCTCAAGAGACAAGAAGATCAGTTTGCATCTTATCCTATGTAAGTTTCGTTCTCCAAACTTCCTCTATCTTCTCGGTTAACCTCCTCGGCTAACCGTTCTCTCATTCGCAAGCTAAAAATGGGTAGATTTGAGCGTCTAGTAAAGACTCCAGCTTTGATAGAGTCGTTCAAAGAAGAGTACCACATTCCCCAAGAGGTATCGATACGACACTGCACCACAGAGGGGGTGGAATTTGACCGAAAAGTAAGAGAGGTCGTAATCCCCATGATTGCCTTCATAGAAGAAGGCATGATCGTCCCCATGGGTAGGATTATAAGGGATTACCTACGTGCCCATAGACTCTGCCCCTACCAATGTGCTCCCAACTTTTTTAGAGTCCTAGGATCGATTGATGCTTTGGACCAACATCTAGGGCTGGGATTGACTTGGTATGATGTCGCTCACTTATACGAAGGCCATATAGAAACTCGGGCAGGATTTTACCTTCAGTCCCACTCCAGTGTGGTCAAGTTAATCTCCTGCATCCCCAAATCTAACAAAGGGATGAAAGATGACTACCTTATCCTGTCGGGCCCTTGGAGTGATGGCTTACCTTGCCCAACCAAGCTAGGAAAGCTAGGTGAAGCAACTTAGATCTAGGATTTCTAACATTAGATTTAAGGAGTTTGTTCTCGGTTTTACTTTACTGCACTTAAGTATCATTTTAATTCATTTACATTTATTTATTTATTTATTTTTGTATTGCCGAGGTTCTTAACTGTTTGATTCTTTTGTTTGATAGATAAATCGTATACCAATCCAAAGCTCAGCCTAATCAACGTCCCAGCACTTAACTACCTGCTCAGGTCACAAATTTTTGTGAATGACGACAGGCAACTTCGTGCAGTTCACTTGATTTTGGACTTTGAGCCAATTTCTAGGTCATTTCTAGACGTCGGCAATTCTATCCGAGCAGACGACCACCGTTTGGCTTGTATAGACGTCTCTCGGCCAGGTTTCCTTGCTCCGTACGATCTTCCTCCCGTCGATCATCCTATCCCACAAGGAATACCTTTCGCTGTCCAACCATTACAACAAGTACCACTCGGGGAAGCTATTATCGGAGAAGGAACAACTTCCTCTTCTTCCCTTGAACACGAAATTGACAGATTCAAGTTTGAAGAAGAAGAAACCATCCTTATATCGGAGGCTGAAGAGGGGGCAAACGAGCATTCGTGCGTGCAAACTTCTGCTCAAGTAATAACTTTTATTGCTGATACTTCGGACGATGAGGAAGCAATGGCCCCCAAAACTGGTCCAAGCTTGAAGGAGCTGATGAAGAGTAGGAATAAGGTGCCATCCCCTAACGATAAGAATAAGTCCAAACCTCTTGCAAATCCTCCCCCTCCTCCTCCTCAGATTCCTGCTGATCTTAGGCTAAAACCTAACCTAGATCTAAGGAAGAAAAGGCAAATGGATACTGTCGAGGAAGGGGAGTTGGGCCCCTCTAAAGGAAATAAACAGGCCAGATAGACACAGGACCCTAGGAGCAGAAGGTCCAACTCCGTGGACAACCGAGAAGAAACTCTGATGGCCCAAGTACGTCGGCTTGCACGTACTTGGTCACCCGTGTTGGAGGTTGACAGTATGCGCATCGCGTATGATGCCACCCTTAGGCATTATCGCGGGGAGCATGCTGGCCTGGTGGCTGAGGCTCTAGAACAGCCTCTTCTCCTCCCTCAGGACATGGTGGCCTACAGGAGCTTTAACCATCCGGAACTCTTCCTTTCCCTTAAAAGGGACTTGGCTATGGTAAGCTATTCTGTTCATTTTTCTTCATTTATATTTACTTGCATTTTATAGCAAAAGTGACATTTTATCATTATTACTAATTTTTTACTTTCTAGGTCACGCAACAAGTTTTTGTGGCCGAGGAATGGGTAAGGAACTCCCGCAGCGAGACGAGGGTTGCCTTGGATGCCCGAGACGCAGCAGAGGCTCAGCTAGGCGCGTTAAAAGATAAACAAGCACAAATGGCCGAGCAGGTGAAAGAAGCTCTCAGGCAGAAAGATAGTGCCGAGGCAGGCCTGAAAACAACTGAGAGACAGGTTGAGGACATTCGCAAGGAGTTGCCTTACTGTGAAATCAATCTGGCAACAGAGAAGCAGATGGTGACAGAGCTCCGCGAAGAACTCCGCAAGGCCATGGAGGCTGCCCAACTACTAAAGGAGGCAACTGAGGCCGAGAAGCAGGCTGCCTATGATTTGGGAGTGCAGGAGTCTCAAAGCCGTCTCATAGAGGAATTCTCTGCTGTGGCGAGGGACTACTGCGATATCACGTGGGGTAAGGCCCTTGATGCCGCTGGAGTCCCTGTTGATTTCGTCTTGAGGCAACCTGAGAGCATATAATATGACTCAAACATCTGTGTGCTCCCAGGTTCTGAGTCTCCTCCCCCAGAACATCCTGTCAAAGTGTCTGAGGTGCCCATGACAAGTCAAGTTCCTCCTGCCCCTAAGGAAGTTCCAACGGATTCACGCCCAGAAATTGGCCGGGAAAAAGATGTTGAAGCTCCTCAGGGCAAGAACAAGAGTAAGGACAAAGGCAAAGACAAGGCCTCAGACACCACTATCTCTCTGCCCGAACAAGCTGCTGATCCAAGGGCTCCAAAGGCCAAAGTTTAGAGCAGTAGTTGTTGTAATACATTTATTTTACTTTTCTACTGTTTTTGTACCCTCTCCCTTTTTTTTTTGTACTACACTTTTAATATTAATGAAAATATGTTCCTTCTGCTTCATAGAGTGTGATAAATAATGGAAAACTGTTCTGATGCCATCCTCCTTTAATTTGACTAGTATATATGATTATATTGGGTACGTAGAGCATATTATATGATGAGTTCAACCAAAGAGGTTTAAAACGTGGGTCAACACATAAATTGAATAAGTATCTTTATCAGTAACAGTATAACAATAAGTGCAATAAACCCTAATGGGAATTTCAAGTGACATGCTGAAGTTTAAACTTACATACAGAAACTTAGAATGAGTGCTAATCTCATCCAAATCACCTGGTCCGAGGACACTAGGTATGATTGGATTTAAGTTTAAACACTTAGTGTAACGAAGAATGAGTGTTAACTAACCCAAATCATCTGATCCGAGGACATCATGCATGATTGGATTTAAGTTTAAACACTTATTAGAATTGCGAGAGTGTTAACTAACCCAAATCATCTGGTCCGAGGACTCTAGGCATGATTGGATTTAAGTTTAAACACTTAATAGAACTAACCCAAATCATCTGGTTCGAGGACTCCAAACATGATTGGATTTAAGTTTAAACACTTAATAGAACTGTGAGAGTGTTAACTAACCCAAATCATCTGGTCCAAGGACTCCAGGCATGATTGGATTTAAGTTTAAACACTTAATAGAACTGCGAGAGTGTTAACTAACCCAAATCATCTGGTCCGAGGACTCCAGGCATGATTGGATTTAAGTTTAAACACTTAATAGAACTGCGAGAGTGTTAACTAACCCAAATCATCTGGTCCGAGGACTCTAGGCATGATTAGATTTAAGTTTAAATACTTAATAGAACTGAGATAGAGTAGCATAAACATTTTACATAAAGAGCAAATATTGATCAAATAAACATTTATTAATAATAATACCACTTTAAGTTATTGACATTCCAAGGACGGGATACTACAAGCTCGTCCAGATCTTCTAAGAAGTATGCTCAAGTGCCAGCGTTGGATGTGATACGATAAGGTCCTTCCCAATTTGGCCCCAATTTTCCCCAAGCCGGATTTTTTGCCATCCTCACAACTTTACGTAGTACCAGGTCACCAGGAGTTAAAGGTCTTAACCTTACATTGGCATCATAACCCCGCTTTAGTTTTTGCTGATAATGAGCCAACTGAACCATTGCGTTCTCTCTCTTTTCCTCAATCAGGTCTAGATTTCTTGCTAGTTGCTCATCGTTGTCTTTTGGATTGAACGAGTTGGTTCTCGTCGTCGGGAACCCAGACTCCAAAGGGATGATAGCTTCAGGTCAGTAAGTCATTGAGAAAGGGGTCTCTCTAGTAGACCTGCGATGCGTGGTTCTGTACGTCTAGAGTACGTGTGGAAGTTCTTCCACTCATTTACCTTTTGCATCATCTAATCTTTTCTTCAACCCATTTAATATGACTTTATTCATAGCTTCAGCCTATCCATTCCCTTGGGGGTAAGCCGGAGTAGAATACCTGTTAGTAATCCCCAGTTCATCACAGTATTTTCTGAACATCTTACTATCAAACTGAAGTCCATTGTCCGAGATGAGCACATGAGGGACGCCAAACCGAGTAACAATGCTTTTCCAGACGAATCTTTTTGCATCCACATCTCGAATATTGGCTAGAGATTCCGCTTCAACCCACTTCGTAAAATAGTCTGTGCCGACTAGGAGATACTTCTTGTTTCCCACTGCTTTGGGAAATGGTCCGACGATATTTAAGCCCCATTGAGCAAATGGCCATGGACTAGACAGCGGATTAAGGATTCCCCCTGGTTGGTGTATACTCAGTGTGTACCGCTGGCACTGGTCACACTTTTTAATGTATTCCAAAGCTTCTCTCTGCATATTTGGCCACTAGTAACCTTGAGTAATGGCCCTATGTGCTAAGGATCTGCCTCCAATATGACTTCCACAGATTCCTTCATGCATCTCTTTTAAGAGTGATTCGGTTTGTTCGGGATGAACACATAATAGATAAGGCCCTGAAAAGGAACGCTTATATAGCTTGCGATCCTCCGACAACCAATAACCAGTAGCCTTTCTTCGTATCTTGTCAGTTTCAATTTTTTCCTCAGGCAAAATATCTTCCTTCAAGAATTGCATGATGGAATCCATCCAACTCGGCCCCGCTCTCACCTGGTTAATTTGAACCGTGTCTACTGTTCCTGAGGGTTTGTGTAAGTCCTCAACAAGGATTACTCGAGGCAAATCCTATGCTGAGGAGGTTGCAAGCATGGCCAAAGAGTCCGCATGTGCATTGCCACTTCTAGGGACATGTAGCAAGTTAAAGGATTCAAATTTTGACTGCATAGATTTAACTTGGCTAAGATACCCCCGCATCCTTTCATCTTTAGCTTTGAATTCTCCTTTTACTTGACCGACAACTAGCCTTGAGTCCGAGAAGAGTTTTATGGACTTCCCTCCTATTCTTTGGACCATAGCCATTCCTTCCAATAGAGCTTCATACTCAGCTTCATTATTCGTAGCTGGAAAGTCTAACCTTAAAGACTTCTTAATGACAACCTTCTCAGAAGACGTCAGTACTAATCCAACCCCCAAGCCTTTTTGGTTGGATGCCCCGTCTACATGTACTTCCCATGTCGGAGGGCAGTATTGGGAGATCGTATCAACCAATTTTTCATCCTTGTTTCTGTCTGCCAGTAATTCATCTACCTCAGGTTCGGTGAATTCAGCCACCAAGTCGGCGAGAACTTGTCCCTTCACGGAAGTACGAGGCATGTACTTGATATCGAAAGCCCCCAGAATTGTACCCCACTTGGCTATCCTCCCCGTGTAATCGGCACTTATGAATATGGTTTTTGTGGGAGCTGTGTAAGAACAACCATTGTATGCGCTTGGAAGTAGTGAGGTAACTTACGCGTGCCAAGCACCACCGCCAGGATAGCTTTTTCCAGTGGTAGATAACACACTTCCGCTTCATGCAACGACTTACTCACGTAATATACTAGCCGCTGTACACCATTATCCACTTGTATCAGCACCAAACTCACTGCATACGACGTTATAGCAATATAGGCGAACAGAACTTCATCTGGCTCAGGACTAGACATGACCGGCGGCCGAGCTAGATAGTCTTTGAGTTGCTGAAAGGCCTCGGCACACTCCTTTGTCCATTCAAAGTTCTTCCATTTGTTGATCAATAGGAAGAAAGGTCTGCATCTATCTGCTGATCGAGATATGAATCTGTTCAAAGCGGCGACCATTCCAGTTAGCTTTTGCACTTCTTTTGGGTTTCGAGGAGTTCGCATATTGTTGATGGCTTTAATCTGGTCGGGGTTAACTTCAATTCCCCTGTGAGTAACCATGTAACCCAAGAATTTGCCTGATCCTACACCAAATGAGCATTTGGAAGCATTTAGATGTAGTTTATAGCTTTTGAGAATTTCAAAGACAACTCGAAGGTCTTCTAGGTGCTCTGACACCATTTTGCTTTTCACCACCATATCGTCTATATAAATCTCAATATTTTTCCCCAATAATGACTCGAACATCCTCGTCATCATTCTCTGATAGGTGGAACCTGCATTCTTCAGGCCGAATGGCATCACTTTGTAATGATAACTCCCAACAGGAGTAACAAAAGCAGTTTTTTCTTGATCATCCAAGGCCAAAGGTATCTGATGATAACCTTGAAAAGCGTCCAAGAAACTCATCCGAGGATGGCCGACAGTGGCGTCCACCAGCTGATCGATCTTGGGCATGGGGAATGGATCTTTAGGGCAAGCTCTATTCAAATCTGTGAAATCAACACACACTCGCCACTTCCCACTCTTTTTCTTGACTACTACCATGTTTGCCAACCATTCGGGATAGAAGGCCTCCTTGATAGCCTCAGCCTGTTTGAGTTTCGTTACTTCCTGACAGACTGCTTCTACATGCTCCTTGGACTGACGACGAGGGAGCTGCTTTTTGGGAGCTACTAACGGATTAACATTCAAGTGGTGGCAAATGAAGTCTGGATCCACCCTTGGAGCCTCGTAAGTATTCCAGGCAAAGATGTCAATGTTTCGTTTAAGGAATTCTACCAATTCCTCATTCTCTTGCTGAGGTAGTTGGGATTCAACTTGAAAAAACTTCTCCGGATCATCTCCTATTGTGATTTTCACAAGATCTTCACATTTCACCTCATTGGATGTCCCACCAATAGGTAACATTAGGGGTTTTAACTGCTATAACTCCTCTCTGAGAGTCACAGATTCTACTTCGGGCTTGTGTCGGATGGCTACAACCATGCACTGTTGCGCCATGGTTTGATCACCCAGTATTTCTTCTATTTTGCCTCCGGATGGGTACTTGATCTTCTGATGTAGGGTGGAAGAAACCGCTCTTAAAGTATGAAGCCAAGGTCTAGCAATAATTGCTGTATAAGGAGAATATGCATCCACTACGATAAAATCTACCTCCACCATTTCCGAACTAGTCTGCACTGGTAGTCTGATCTGTCCCTTCGGGATAATAACCTTCTCTTCAAAACTTACTAGGGGAGAACTGTAAGGCATCAGATCTTCAGCTCTTAAATTCAGCCCCTTGAAAAGATCATGATACATAATCACGGCCACGCTACCTTGATCCACCATCACTCTTTTCACATCATAACCTCCAATTCGGAGGATGATCACTAAGGCATCATCATGAGGCTGAATAGTTCCAATCTTGTCTTCGTCTGAGAACCCTATGACTAGGGGCCGATCTAGTCTAGCTCTCTTCGGCTCGTGGCTACCATCCTCAGAAGACAGGCGAGCCACGGACATTACTCTAGAAGGGCATGACCCCATTCTGCCAGGCGCTGCAAAAATAACGTTGATAGTTCCAAGAGTGGGTCTTGAAGGATTCTCCCTTTCCGGCCGAGTATCGGTCTGACCACCCAAACTACTAGAATGATGCAACAGCTGTTTCAATTTGCCTTCTCGGACAAGTTGGTCCAAGTGATCCCATAAACTTCTGCAATCCTCAGTAGTGTGACCATGGTCTCGATGGTATTGACAATAGAGATTTCGGTTTCGCTTTTCAAGATTTCCCATCATCTTGTTGGGCCATTTGAAGAAGGATTCGTTCTTAACCTTTTCCAAGACTTGATGCATGGGTTCTCGGAATACAGCTTCGACCACCTGATTGTTACTTGACCCTTACTGCTCTGTATAATCCCTTCTCGGCCGGTTATTGTTGTATCTGTCTGACCTAAAATCTCTCCTTTCTTGAGGGACAAACTTAGCTTTCCCTTTTCCCTGTTGTTGATCATCTTCTATCCTTTTATACTTGTCCACTCTATCCATTAGTTGTCGCAAACTGGTGACAGGTTTACCTGTCAGGGATTTTCTCAAACCATGTTTGGAAGGGAGGCTGACCTTGAAAGTTCTAATAGCGACTTCATCAAAATCGCCATCAATCTCATTGAACATCTCCCAATACCTTTTAGCATACGACTTCACAGATTTTCCTTCCCTTATTGTCATAGACAGCAGAGAATCTAAGGGCTGAGGAACCCTACTACACGTAATAAACCGGGAACAGAATGATTGAGTAAGCTTCTTGAAGGAACTGATGGAATTCGTCCTTAACCCACCGAACCACCTCATCGGCATCGGTCCTAAGCTGGAGGGAAACACTCTGCACAGCAAGGCTTCGTCCTGAGAATGAACTGCCATCTTCTGTTTGAACTGGCTTACATGCTCCACAGGATTGGTACGTCCATTATACATGGTGAACGTAGGTTGATGGAAACGTCTGGGAAGCTTTGCCTTTTCTATTCCCCGAGTAAAGGGGGACTTAGAAATTTGGCTCAGAGCCTTCTTCATGACATTAGTTCCTACCCCCCTCCTAGATGGACTCTTTCGCCTCCTCTTGTGAGAACGTTCCTTCTCATGGGAATAAGATTCACTAGGTGGGGTTTCTGAGCATTCCCTGTAACTGGCATCTCCTTCATCGTTGGAAGAAACATCAGAGCTAGAAGGGGTTTGTTTTCGTTGTGCACGACGAAGTTTCCTTTTTAGATCTTCAATTTCTCGTTGCAAATCCTTTTCATCAGCTTGCTCATGTACCAAATGACTCTTTCGTCGATAACCACTTCCACCAACATGGAGCGTCTGTGAGCTGCCCTCTTGCTGGTTATCTATGTGATTTCCATGTTCAAGGTTGTGGAGCTCACCTTGTTGATGAACGTTAGCTGATTCTGCATGGGGTGGACTGATCTGCTGTGGTCCTGAACCCACCATAACTGTTATAAACCTTACTAGCACTAATTCTCCCCACAGACGGCACCAATTGTAAGGTCACAAATTGCAGCCCAAACCCAAAAGAAATAGGAAATGGAAATAGGCCCAATACAATAAATTTGTAAGAGAGTGGGCGAAAGAATTGGGCTGATAATGGATTTTCTAACAGTTAATCAGGATTCTAAGTCTGTCCGAGGAGGAGTACGCATATAATTTGAGATTGAATTCAAGTCCGAGGAGCTAGTTTTTGAATGGATAGGCAATTTCAGATGTTATGTTCTTTCTAGTGCTACAGTGGATCTTCTCCGATTTCTCTCTATAATATTTTTCGATCCCCCCCCTTATGGAGGTCTTTCCCCATTATATAGTCCCCTCTGATTTATTTCCATCGTCCACTTGTCCTTCATCCAACCTTAGACCCCCGTATCTATCCTATTAAGTAGATTTTTATAGTCTTCTATGGGCGGTAGTAGTTGAAAGTACTGTTCAGAGGTCTTCTCCACATTAATGCGGCTAGGAAAGCTGCTGTAGTGCATTTAATGCGGTGGTGACAGCTTTTCTCTTAGATATTTCTGTGTTCTTATCCCTTTCCTGTACATTTGAAGTCTATCTTCACTGCTGGAGCTTCCTGGAAGGTTGCCCAGGGTAAGACGAAGTTCACTTTACTGATATTCGTCAGATTTGAGGAGGATGACCCTCTCGGACCAACATCCTTGGATATTTATCTGCTCTACTACCTATTACGGGGTCTTTCCCCATGCTATCTTCTCCTCAGACGCGTTATTATTAAAGAATGGGACTTTAAGCCCAACGCAAAGGCTCAAGTTTTGGCCCCCCACACTTATAAATAGTAAGTTTTTACTGGTTCTAATTTGAACCTACCATTGAAATTAATTTTTTTGTCTACCAGTAACAACCTATTACTTATGATTTGTTATCAAAATATTGTGAACACAATATTTCATAAAAAATTTTGGTTCAATATTCAATGGACCGAAATTTTGGAGAGGTTGAATTTTATTTTTAATGAGCTCAAATTGTTATCTAGTGTTTAATTTTTTTTTTTTTTTTTCCCTAGGATGATCAAAGACCCATATTAATTTAGAATTCAATTTTTTAGTATATAAAAAATATTTTCAAGTCAGGATGGTCATGTGATCACCTTTGATTAACACTTGTCATCGCCCTTTGATAATGTGGTATTTATTAGGCGTGTGAGGTAGTTATATATCTTGACTTTCATGTTGAATATTATAAGTAAGTCAATTAACACCAAAATTAAGAAAATTGAAATGAACATTTAGCACAATCTGGACAACAATTAAAAACTAATTTAAATTCTAATTATGCTTCAACTTTTATATATAAATATAATATATATATATATATATATATATATATATATATATTATATAACAAATTGATAATATTTTTACTACGACAAAGCTGATGATACTACAAATTTCATAACTTTTTAACATATCAAGGTGGCAAATTGTAATTATTAAATAACTTTCATATGAGACCATTTTTAATATCAGTTTTTTATTAATTGTATATTAATCACAATATGCGTGATACCTTAGAGTTATAAAAAAATGTTATAAAATTTATGTATTTAAAACTTATTGGAATAAAAATATATAAAAATAAAAAGCTGGAATGGGGTTGATGGTTTCGAACTGCGGGTTACAATATATAAACGCCGCCATATATTCATCAATTTTTTTTTTTTTTTAGTGGTGACTATCTATTGGGAAATTATTGTGTACTCCTGGAATATTATAAATGTGTACTTCCTCCTCTCACATGAATGACGGGTCCTACTAATTAAATTCATGATGGGACCAATCATTTATGTGAGAGAAGGAAGTACACATTTATGGTACTCCGGGAGTACCTAATAATTTTCCGTATCTATGACATAAGGCATGACGTTTCACAATCCTGGACTGTAGGAAGAAAGCAATAGAAAATATCAACTGTTTTTCATTTATTATTTATTTTTGGGTTTTGAATCCAGCTGTATGTTTTTATTGTTGACCTGTATCTAAATTGAAATACACAATCAAAAATGCTATTGGTGGAATTATTTATTTATTTATTTATTTTTTTATAAATTGCTAATATAACGAGTATTTATTGACAAATGATAAAAAAAAATGTTTGTGAAAAAGATTATTAGTGAACCATTAATAATTGATCACAATAACAATTTGTAAAAATGTTATAAGATAGTTTGTACATATAGCATTACTCATACACAATTAAAAAATATATAATACTTATTATTCAATCAAATAATTTTTTTAAAATAAAATAATATTAATGAAAAATTCTTTTATAACTTTTGTTAGTATAATTTTTTTTAATTCACTTTTTTCTAGATACAGTATTTCAAACAATTCCCCATTTTAAAAAGTTTTAAAATGTTGAAAAATAAGTTATACTAAATAAGCAGCTAACCTCTCACTTATATAAGTAGCGGGATTTAAAGATTACTTCCCTTTCTCAACCAAGCCCAATATTTAATCAATCCCCCCCCCCCCCCCCCCCCCCCACACACACATATATATATATATATATATATCCCAATCATCAATATTTGATTCTCCCAAGCCAAGTCTTTTTTATCAATTGATTATTTTATTTTTTATTGCTGAGATTAAGTAAATTCATTCGAACTAATACGGAGATACATGATACATGCATCATTTGCAAGAGCCAATACAAATTACTTTGACTAGTACACGAGGATACAAAGCCAAAGATTTTTTACTTTTTTAGCTTAGTATAAATATAAAGTCAGATGGCATCTCCTTATTTATAGAATTTTCTAAAACTATCCTAAACAAACATTTTTCCGTTTGCCTTCATCCACATTCGTTAGTTGGATCTATCGATTTGTTCAATAAAAGAATAAGTGATATTAATGGTAGAGATTATAATATTCACAAAGGCAAATAATATTTGTTAGTTTTTAGTAGTGGCGGAGTCATGAATTTATCTTTAAGGGGATCATATATATATATATATATATATATATATTGTGTGTGTGTGAAATGTAAAATAGTAATATACAACATTTCCTAACTCAATTTTTCTATTTTATTTGTTGAGGTAATTGTTAAAATACTTATGTGTTTCATTTTAAAGATGCTAAATGTTTAATTATTATAATTGGTTGACATATGTATTTATGGATTGTATTTTATTTTAATGAAAATTATTTTTATTTTTTTACTTTCTTAAATATATATGTATATTATCAAGGACCGGGGGCAAAATGATAAGGTTATTTAAAAATTTTCAAATTATTTAAGATATTTCCAAAAAGAAAATTATTATTTTTTTAAGTTTTTTCAAATTTTTGGGGGGGGGGGGTGTCTAGGACCCCTCGATCATTAAGTGGCTCCACCACTAGTTTTTAGACACTGAAAGCATAGTGTTTAATCTAATTTTATTGCTAGGTTGATATTTAAGTCAATTATATAGATCTAGGTTAAACATTCATCACGCATATTGTACATAACATTAGCCAAGGCATGTGTGAATGCTGACGTGATTGGATTCGAACCGTGCCGTGGGCTAGTTGTGAGGAAAGAAAGGAGAATGTTGGCTAAAAAAGTGGATCTTTGGCCCGTGCCAATGGCGTGACAATCTTGGGGAAGAGTGAGATTTGCACCTGATATGGATACCTAGCACTAGCGTAAAATGGAGATAGCGACCCCTTATGGTCAAATGCTATAGAACACCCCTACCACTACTGAGGACACGTTCATCACTTCTAGTATTCCTGATGTCCCTTTCCTTGTCTAAGGCTTGCTCTCCACGTTTTACCAGAGCCGCCTTTCACCCCACTACCCTGACATTGACGTGTTTTCTCTATCCTCCTGCCTTAACATAGTACAATAGCTTTATTAGGATTCAAATGGAGAAATCAAGGTTTGACACCTGTCCTCATGTACCTAACAACATTTCTCGTACTATAAGAGAGGAACATGTTGCAAAACAATTAGGGCTAGAACCTAGAAAGATAGTGAACAAGAGGTAGAAGCTTGGGTAGGAAAAGTAAGGTAGAAACAAAGGCTTTCTTTAGGAAGAACATTACCATTGTATGAAAACCTTGACTTTTACATAATAGAGAGCTCTAATTAAGAGTGAGGCACATTCTCCCCTTCACTCACCTGTAATTTTTTTTATCCATTTCAAAGGGTTTTCCACATATTTTCCCATGCCTTCTTTACTTTCTTGGTTCAGCATTTGCATTTCTCTAGACATTAAAGTGTTAAAGTTTCCATTTGTATTGTTCTTAAGCTTTTTCACTTAAATGTATAGTGAGATTCATCACTCATTCTCTTACATTGTTTTGATAATCTAACTTGCAAATACACATATCATGTAGCAGAAAAGTAAATAAGAAATAGATATGATGATCCAAGAAAACCAATAAAACAAAATAGTTTTAAGGTAAAAAACCTAGGGGGAATTATCCCAAGAAGAACAATCCACTATATCAAATAGAAGTTTACGTCAAGAATATTTTATTCGTAGTAAACTTAACTATGATTATCAAACCTAGCTCTGAAACCCTCAAACTTCTTTGATGTGGATCTGCTCCAGCATGAACCTCCAGTTCATGCCTTTGATCTTCAATACACTTGATATCTAAAGGTTGAGTTGCAACTTTATTCCATTGGTACTTGTAGTATGTGAATGAACTCTAGTAAATGCTTGAAAGAGTAGAAGCAAAAAATCTCTTAAATCTCAAAAGAGTAGCTCTCCAAGACTTGGAAAACGTGCTTTAGTGTTTTCCTTATATATCGAGTAAGTCAGACTAAAACCCTAAACATTTAATGGGCTGTTGGGCTTTAAAAAAAATTATGTAGATCACGTCTCAATCAATCGAAGGCTTCTCTTGATTGGTTGAGCCAACCTGGTTTTCAAATCCTGAACTTGCAACTTGTACGTTCTTGAATTATGACTTGTAGCACTTTGAGCAATGTTTAGAACACTTCATAGACACTAAGATCTATTCCTAGACAAGTTTATAAATTCGGTTTGCCAACACACAAATCATTTAGAACCTAAACATTTATACCTAAATATTTAGAACCTAACAATATTTATTATGATGGTTGATATACAATAATACAAAAATTGACTGTGTTTACCAAAAAAAAAAAAAAAATGTCGAAATAAAAGTATATTGGTCCTCAAGTGAGAGTCGATTCAAAATCATATTGACTACAAATTCATGTAATAGATTCATTCAATGTTTAGTGTATAATCAATTACAAGTTTACCAAATTAAAATTTATATTTTTTAAATTATATATATCTAGTGTCACATTATCATTGCTCAATGAGCTATTTATTGTTGCCAACAGTGATTCACTTGCATGCAAAGCGGCAATAAAGATTTATGATACATGTATAGACTATAGAGTATATTAAGCGTGTCAAAGTCTCTACCTCTAAAAGGATTTTATTTCAGATTTTTCCAATTTAAAAGAAATCAAATTTAAGAAAGAAAAGAGAAAACAAATGAAATGAGGCAAAAATAATAATAAATTACATTTCAAATTTTAATTTCAAAATGAACTATATGGTTTCAAAATTTTCAAATTGAACCATGACGTTTAAGATTGTTACAAATTAAACTTTATAGTTTGCTAGTTCCAAATCAAGAAATGAATTTTTAAAATTGTATCAATTGAAACCCTGAAATTTCAGTTTTGACCAGGCTAGCTCCCACAAAATATGTCTTGTCCACACTTTATTCAATTAAGAGTATCATACATTAGCTTCCCTCCAATCTCGTTCAAAAAAAAAAAAAGTCTAAACTTACCCCCCCCCCCCACCCCCAAGACAAAAAAAAAAAAAAAAAAAAAAAAAAAAAAAAAAAAACCTATTATTAGTTCTGTACTTGTTTAGTAACATGGTTTCAAATGACCTTTTTCTTTTTTTTTTTTTAATTCACTTTTTTCTAGATACCATATTTCAAATAATCTCACTTTTTAAAAAACTGAAAATAGGTTGTACCAAACAAGCACTTAACCTCTCACTTATATAAGTAGTGAGATTTAAAAATTACTTCTCTCTCAACCAAGCCCGAAAAATCATTCTACTAAAATTTTATATATTTTATGATTCAATTCACATTTAAAATTTGAAAAAGAAAATTATTTTTCAATTACTTTTATTTTTTACAAATATGTTAAAGGTTTTGCTTTTTTCCCATTTATAATGAGACATCCATTCAATTAATCATAATAAAAGTGGTATACGATATGGGTGACCTGTCTACTATCAAAAAATGTATACTTTTTTTTTTTTTTTTTTTTTATGGGTTATAGTTAGATCAAATAGTAAAGTCTTTGATAGTTAAATAAGAAATCTAAGGTTCAATCCTTGTCTATATCAAAAACCGATTGATGTCTTAGTCTAATGATAAAGAGCTATCATTAGGAATGAACGCTATAGACTGAAACTTTTTTTTTAAAAAAATGTATACTTTTTATTCTTATATTTATTTTATAAAATTATTATATTTGGTTTTATTTTTAATTTAATTTTCTTGAGTAACATACATTTAATTATTTTGTTAATAGCTTTTAATTGATAATATGTTTAAACAATATATTACTGTTTCTATTTGTATAATATATTATATTGAATTTTTTTTTAGATTTTTATTTATTTTATTAGTTATATTTATTAACTATTTTTAATCAATATCATTCTTAACTCTGTTTTTTTTTTTTAATCTTACCGCTTCTGTTAAACTAAAATGTTAACATATTCAAATTACTTTGTCTTTCAACTATATATATATATATATATATAAAAAAATTTTTTTTTCTTCTTTTCACAAGTGTGTGGTTTACTCTTATGTGAGAGGAAGGACTCTTATATACAATACATGATATATCTGTTCGCAGCAGAGAAGTGATGGTAACTTGCGCTTTTGCCATCTTCCTTACGTGCATACGCATGTATTTCATAGGCATGGGTCCCTTGGGATTCTTTGTTACTAGTTTGGTGATGACAGTACATTTGATATCATAGGACTGAGTACACAGGCTTCAAACTATTTGGAATGGAGTCAGTGGAGTATGGAGAATCCTTAATGTTATTTTTTTTCTTTTAACAAACCAGGTGTGAATGTTTAGCTGCCAAATAATTTAAAGGTGAAAAAAGAGAGTAAAAAA
Organism: Quercus parvula; assembly: GCA_030820535.1. Taxonomy (NCBI): domain Eukaryota; kingdom Viridiplantae; phylum Streptophyta; class Magnoliopsida; order Fagales; family Fagaceae; genus Quercus; species Quercus parvula. Next base: position 33,284,610 of record JAUAME010000004.1, read on the forward strand.
CCACTTGTTAATGAATGGACAATATTCTTTGGTAACCCTTCCACCTAATGTTTCCATTGCATTAAACTTGTTGCGATGATGATATGTGCCAACTTTACAATGGATCTAGTGTTTTGAAGGGCTGTATTCAAACAAGTTCTTTTCTTTGATCCAACTAGTTTGCACATAGGTATCTCATGAAGAGTGTTTTTATGACTTGAGGTCATGATTCCAATGAAAAAAAAAAAAAAAAAAAATCATTCTAAAAAGCAAAGCAATAGCAACAAGTGGCACCATCCATGAACAATAAGGGCCCGTTTGGTAGCCCACCTCCAACAACGTTGTTTGCTGTTTAATCACTCAAACAGGTGGGCCTCATGTTGAAATATGTGTTTTTAAGTGATTTTTAACTATTGTTGTTTGAGTTTAGTGTTCAAGCGTTGTTTGAGTTGTGTTTCACATAAGAGTCCAACACTCTGGGCCCACTTGACGCAAATTCACTGTGCTGTCCCATGCGAAAATTCACTGTGCTCTCCCACTCTGTGTGTTGTCTTCCTCTAATGTGTATAGTATTGGTGACAGCTTTTAAAAAAAAAAAAAAAAAAACACATGTACTAAGCACACAACTTCATATTTCTAAACACCAAAATATCTATTTGAAACGTATTACCAAACACGTTTTTCTCTTTATGAATACTATAAATATGTATTTTTGATAACGTTTTTTAAACCACATTTTCACGTCATTTTAAATAACAATACTCAAACTCCTCTACCAAATAGGCCCTAATTTGTGACCATTTAGATACATGTCATTGTCAGGCAAGCTATAGAAGTGGGCATTATTTTTTTCATTATTATTATTATTATTATTTGGATGGAAAATAGTGAAGATTAAATTAATTCAAAAAAGATTATAAGGTCTAATCTCAATTAGTGTCCATTTTTTCTTAATAATTTGATAGTTATAGTGGAAGAGGGAGGATTTGAATTCCGAATGTCTTGAAAAGACAGAGATACTAGGTATTTGAACTACAAGACTCTTAGCAATTAATATTCAAGTTTATATAACTTTAGTGTCAATTCTTTATGTCTAATCATATTTAGAATGCGAATAAAGTATCCATAACCCTACTTTAAATGCAGATAAAGAAATTATAATCCAACTTATAGTATAGTATAAGTCATGTAACCCTAGGTTTTCAAACCCACCAAAAAAAAAAAAAAAAAAATATGAAGTCATGTAAACTTAGGATTTATATTATGTTTCATTTGACTGATTTATTGTTATATTTAAAAGTAAAATGTAACAATTAGGACTTTCCATAAATTTCTAGTTTCTTATATTATCTCTTTTTCTCTTCATTCTCTTTTCATATTTTCTTATATAATAGTTCCATAGCTATGCCACATCTTTACTATGTATAATCATTTTTTAATTGGAATCTAATTTTGCACCGTGAGTCCATCTAATTTTTTAATTTTTGTCGCAATTAAATTATTAAATACAAAAACCAAAGAGTCTAAATCCAATTAAATTCTAAGTTATACACACACACACACACACACACACACACATATATATATATATATAAAATGAGAAACATTACATATTTTAGAATTGTATAGTTTAAAAAATGTGTAAAACTAATATTATGTATAATTTGAACCTCATCTCAAAAAAGTGTATAATCTGAACCATATAATTGTGATTGTTTTTAATTGTACCCGTACATATACATGAGTTACACATTAGTTTTACTAGTGCAAGGATGCATATTCACAATGAAATAGATTTGCTACTGTAGCCTAGTTTAAAATTACAAATGTATTAAAAATAATTCTCAAAAAACAAATATTAAAAGTGACATGTGGCGATTGGAAAAATGCTAAATCAATTACTACAAAAATACTTCTAAACTGACGTGGTACCTGGCAATAAATATGGTTGGTGGTAGGGATGACAATTTTGCCCTGCCCCACTTAACCCGCCCTACCCACTTTGCACTATACAGGTATCTCCACACCATAGGGTGGGGCGGGGATGAGATTAGATTTTTTAGACCCGCCCTGCCCTGTATTGATAAGGGTTAAACTATAATTTTTTTCATACCCTAAAACCCTACTATTTAAACAAACATATTATCAGCTTATTTTATTTTACCTAACAAGGCTTTTTGCCTCTTTTTTTTCTTTCTTTTTTCTTTCTTTAGTAAGGTTGGAAATAAGGTACCAATTTTAACATTTTCTTTTGTCTTTATTATAAACAAATTTATATACTATTAAACCATTGATTTTGTATTATGAGATTTTTGTTTTTGTTGTGATACTGTCTTGTTAAATACTTTTGTTAAAAATTAATTTGATTTGATGGGATAAATTTATTTGTAATTTCAAGTATATTTTTAATTAATGAAACATGTTTTATTAAAAACAATTGTAATAGTTGTGGGTAAATTAACAAGAAATAGAGTTTTATGGGGTGGGGTGGGGTTTTGTAGGACACCAAGGGGCAAGAAAAATTTTCCCATCATGCAAGGTGGGGCGAGGCAAGGTGAGAATTGGGTAAGACAAAATCATGTGGGGCAGGGGCGAAGATCCCATCCTTCGGACCTGCCCTACCCCATTCCCATCCCTAGTTGGTGGCATCTTAATAAGATGATAAATAAATATTTAAATTGCTTCTTGTTATTAACAATACATCAATTTTATGACCTATATATATATATATATATATATATATATAGAGAGAGAGAGAGAGAGAGAGAGAGAGAGAGTAAAATTTGTAATATTTCTAATATCACTCAATTTTAAAATTAAAAAAAAAAAGTGCATAAAACCCCCCATTTGGGTTCATTATCTATCAGGGGCACTAGGCCATAGCCTAAGTGGCCTAAGATTAGGGTTGGCCCTAAAGTAGTATGACATCTGTAAAGTTATAATTTTTTTTCTCCTTAATTAAAAAGTTCTTAAATAAAGTTTTAAAAATAAATAAATAAATAAATAAAACTTAGGTATGGTTGTAGAGAGAGAAAATTCCTGACCTATCACAAGCTAACACATCATACTATCAAGTCCACAAAATACAGCTAATTACAAAGCACCACATATTGCTACTAGGTTTTGCTATCACTACTCAGAAACCAACAGAAATTTGCCAAGTGTTATGCAAAAACCAATCACACATCAGTGCGTGTAAGCAATGACATAAGCAGTCCAGCACGTGTAAGCGATGACATATGCAATCCAATGTGTGTAAGCGATGACATAAGCAGACCACTTAGGCTGTGACATGTGTCACCAATCAGACTCCACCATGTGTCACTCACCCACCCATAAATTCCTATAAATAGAAGCCTTCCTAAGGCATTTGAAGAGCTGGGAGGAGACTAAGACACCAAGACATCTTCAGTTCAGAAGTCCAGAAGCTCTGCAAGAATCAAGCCCTAAAGCCTCTAGGAACTTCAAGAACTTCAACTTCAAATACGAAGAACATTCAAAGAGAAATCATCCAAATCATCTTCCTAGATCTTAAAGGTCACTAGAATCAAGCTCAAAAGCCTCCAAAAACTCCAAGAAACCACAAATCGATGAAGCTCAATGGATTTAAGCCTCAAAAGCCCCAAAGAACTTCCACCACAAACCTTCAAAGACGAAGAACACATGAAGAACATGAAAAACGTGAAGAATGAAGGATTTCCAACAAGCTTGTAGCCAGAGATTCATTGTAATTTTGTTCCAAAGATCGTCGATCCATTCTTCAGCCAAACTGAAGTATATTGGGTGTTCAAATCAAAATCGGATTACTACAAATCCAATCAACAAGTCTTTTAAGGAGATTAAATCAAAGGATAACTCTTTTGTAATTACAAAGAATTGTACCACACATTCATCAATACAAATTCGCATTTGTGAAACTATTTTACTTATTTGACTTATTTCGAACTGAGAAATTTAGTTGTCCACAAATTCTAGCACGCTCGGTGGGGCCTCTCTGTCTCTTATCTCATTCTCCTTCAAAGAAAGAAATCTCCATCATCTTGTTACTAGCTCAAATGGCCTCTAGCAAGAATATTCAAGCTTCAACAATAGCTACTTCAATTAGACTTGGTACAGTTTCCACCAACAACTGCATTGGTGCAATCAATTGTAGCCAACCTAAAACTCATAATCAATTTCAATCTTAATCAACCAAGGAAGCCAAGGTCCAGAAAATCATCTCCATAGACCCTCTCACAAGAAACAAGGCCATCAATAAAGACATCTCCATCTTGGAACACCTCAAGAAGTTAATTGCACGATTTCTCTCCCATCAAAGGGAACCCAAAAGATGAGATTTCACATGCTAACTTTAAATCACCTTGGAACACCTTAAGTATAGGGGCAAATCCCCTTCTTCCTTCACAAGAAGTTGGTCGCACAATTTCTCTCCCATCAAAAGGAACCCAAAAGATGAGATTTCACGTGTTGACTTCAAATCACTTTCTTCTCCATCATCTTGGGAAGTTGTGTTAGTCATGATGACTAACACCTCTACCATGGAAGAAAAGTTGGCTAAAATGGAACAAAGGGTTGTCCTTCTCACAAAAACACATGAAGATAAGGACATCCAAATTGCAACTTTAATGAACAAACTTAAAGTAAAAGATCTTGGTGAATCAAGCCATGATCATAAATTCACATCTGCGAAGGATGACGAAGGGAGAGAAATTGAAAACACTCCCCAACGAGAACGATCTACTTCGGTTGCTTCATTGTTAGTCCAACAATTACAAGACATGATAACAAATACCATCCGAGCTCAACATGTAGGTTCTTTTACAAGTTCTCTCACATATTCAAAACCCTACACAAAGCGCATCGACAACATGAGAATGCCAAAGCGGGTATCAACCCCCAAGTTCCTGCAGTTTTATGGCAAAGGAAATCCTAAGCAACACATTGCTCACTTTGTAGAAACTTGTGAGAATGCAGGTGACAGTTTTTAGACCCTTTAAACAATTGATTAAACCTAGGGAATTAGCCAAGTTGTTACTTAGTCCAATTAAACAAGTCTAGGTTATCACAATAATAAAGATCAAATCATGCAAAGCAGCGGAAAATAAATAGCACACGATATGATCACCCAGGAAACCAAACCGGTAAAAACCTGGGGAGGATTTGACCTAGCTATCCTCAAGGTAAACCAGTAAACCTGAATCCACTATCTTGAAAAAATCGAAGTTCATACAAAAGGACTTACAAGCACCCCTGCTCAACTTCCTAATGCTACCAACCAGTAGAACTTACTGACACGACCAAGTACAAGCTCCGAATCCACGGACTCCTTCTTTCTTGGATTCTCCACCAAATACAAGCACACCTACTTGTGTTTTCTTTAAGCTTCAATGGCAGCAACTGAATTGATCATCAAGGCGTAGATAAATCTTCTCCTTGAAAACCCTAAGTTTGTGTAAAGGAAAGCTCCTCTAGATCTCACAAGAGATTTACACAAACCGTAAATATGAGCAACACTAAAATGTGGCTAGGGTTTGCCTTTTATACTCAGGACAAATAAGAAACCCTAAAAACGTTTTAAAACAAATAGGGCTGAGTTGGATGAATCTGTAGAAAAGCTTTCTGCCCAAGCTTCGATCGGTCGAGCCTATTGCTCAATCGATCGAGCTTCGATCGGTCGAGCCTATGGCCGAAAGGCACAAAGCCTCCTTGCTTTAACTCGATTCCAACTTTACATTGACACACAACTTTGAGCTAGCTTTAAACACTTCTAAACACATTGTTTTGATCATGGTTTGCCAATAATACATATTAGAGTTCTAAATACATAAAATTCTAAACTTTAGAACCTAACAAACTCCCCCTTTGGCAATCCGTGACAAAACACAACTTAGAAGCTCAAAGTTTACAAAATAAAAAACCCTTTACAAAATAATGCTCATAAACCAAATTCAATCCTAACTACTATCCATCAGTTGCAAGTGTAGACAGCAGCTCAATCGAATCAACCTGTATATTTCCTGAAACACTAAACAAAATGCATAACCGCATGTGTGGAAATAATACAAGTAAACAAAATAACTTCTTGATTTCAAACAACACACAAATAAAAACATATATCAATGAATAACTCATAAATATAAATCAATAAGCAGTTTGAAACAAGAAACAAATAAAGTACCAATCAAACATAAAACTCTCCCTAATAAGAATATCCCATCAAAAACAAGGTAAGAGCTAAAAATGCATAAGTACAAAGTGGAGCACCTATATACAATCTAAAACTCCACAAGCTCCAACCAAAAACAAATAAACTCCCCCTGAAAACAAAAACCCTACAAAATACTCCAAAGTACAGCAAAGTACTCCCCATTTTTGTGACGGAATGCCAAAGGGCAAACAAGCCATCCATCATTAAAAGGGAGGTGGTCTAAACTGCGCCAACTCCGCACGCAAGGCACGGATCTCATCAAGCACGTCCACCAAAATCTATCCTTGAGCCGCCTGAACGGTCAAGACATGATCCAACGTGCGACGAATGTCTGAATCATCCGAAGCAGTCGGTGGAGGAACATTAGCATCAGTAGCAGTACCTGAAGTCTCAGCAGCAGCAGCACCTGTAGAAGAGGGAGGAGAGGGAACACCACTAGATGACGTACCTCTAGGATGAGAAGGAGCAACTCTCAACTGAGCAGCCCTCTGACGAAGAAAGGTGGCACCTATGGGAGCAATCACATGAACAGGCTCACCAGACGGAAAACCATCTAGACCTAAGTAAAGCAAAATCCTATGTATGAAAATAGGATGAATCAGTGCATGCCCTACGGCAGAACTCCTATGAACCTCGTTCAAAGAACGAAGGAAAAAGTGAGGAAAATTGATAGATGCTCTAGAAACAAAGGCGTACAAAAACACACATCACTCTAAAGGGATGGTGTGGAAGTGAGAGATAGGCCACAAGGAATGACACGCAATTCGAAAGAAGACATAGGCAGTCTTGGTAAGCTCAGCGGATATGATCCGAGGATCAGAACCCCACTGGATAGATGACCCAGTGATGTAAGACATGACAACGTCTAATGAGGGTGACTCATCATAGGGATAGACAGCATCCCGAACAACCGACACCCTAAGAGCCTCAGCTACTACCCGAGGGGTAATAATTAACTCTATACCTCGTATCCAACTCCTAACTAGGGTGTTGGAATCATAGATGTGGCAAGAGAGATTCGAATAGAACTCTCTAATCAGGGCAGTCGGAGGTGGATGATTTATCTCTAAGAGAGGCAACCAACCTCTAGACTCAAAATTGGCCCTAATGGCCGGATCAAGCTCATCTAACACAACAGCTCGCTCAGACCAGATCTTACGCCTACAGTTCAAAGTGTCATAGGCTTCTCTACACTTATCATTCTTAAACAGCTCAACTCTAGTGGGAGACTCAAAGGAAGTGGAAGTGGTCCTATGAGCTCTAGTTTTCCTAGGCATGGTGCTAAGATAAGAATCAAAACACAGAGCGAAAGAACAAAAAATAAAACCAAGGGCAGACTGCAAGTTAGCACAAAAACAAAAATATAGAATAAACATCTATATGATGCATGAACAAGTTTAAATGTTATGATGCATGTTCTAATGCAGCGAATTAAGCCCAAAAGGTTCAAATTACAAAATTGGCTTGAACATTAAGAGTTTTAACACAAAAAACCCAAATTTGGAAAACCACTTGATCAATTTGAAAAATATTGATGAATTGATCACTACACATGATATAATAACAAAAATAATGACCAAATACATCAATTTGATAAGCCAATTTCATCAATTTAAGCCAATTTGACAAAATCCCCAATTCGGATCAAATTCAAAACCCTAGAATTTTCAATTTTTCAAAAACCACAAAGTCGATCAAATTAAACTATAGAGAACATCATTATAGCATCATAGCACAAAAACCCATTGATCAATTTCACAAGAATAGGTTCGAATCATCAAAAACCCCAATATGATGAAAGTTCCGAAAATACCCATGTTAATGCATGAAAAATGCATGAAAACAAGAAATAAACTTGAAAAAGAAGGGCAAAAGGGACTTATCGGCCTCCAAGGACAAAAACCTTGCAAAAATCTTGAAGGAAAATGACAAAAATTTGGATGGTGGAGCCTAGAGCCAATGCGGAGAGAGAAAGAAGAAAAGATCTATTTGAAAAGAACTTTGAAAAAGTCCAAATCTGTCTTTTTAAAAAAGCTGATTCACACGTTTCGATCTGTCGAAAATCATCTTCGATCGGTTGAAACAGACAGAGACTCCCTCTCTTAAATTTTAAAAATTTCGATCGGTCGAAAAACAGAATGGATTGATCGAATTAGGCAGAGGCTCACAATATTTTTCAGGAAAAACACAATTTTTGAAAAACAACATGATTTAACTCAAAGCATTGAAATTTAAGAACAAAAATGCATGAGTATGAGATGATATGATTTTCAAATCAAGAATATTAAGCCCAAAATTCCCAAAAACAAAATTTCTTGCAATCTCCACAAAATTTTCAAGCAACAAATTAAGTTTGCACATAATTCAAAGTATTTGCAATAACTTGGTTGGTCAGACCATAAACACACTCAATAACATGTACAATGTTTAGCAAAGAGTAACTCATGTAGTGTGTGCAACTAGCAAAAACTTGAGATACATGTGAGGTGATATGTGAATAGCAATCAATCACAAAGTCTACAAAATTCATCACAAAGGATTTAAAAGAGACTATCACCTAAAGAGTTACATCATATAACTCCCACATCTCCTAGATCATAAGCTTGCAATCATGTAAGTTTCTTGAATTTATGCCTCATAATATACATTCCAATTTTAATTAAGTGATTTGGCATCAAGCCTAATAGTACACACCAATTTTAAGCATTTAGCAATTAAACCGAGGCTTCACCTTATGTTCTTTTTGAGCATGTACTACACTTTCTCAAGCACAAAATCTTATGATATGCATTAAGGTGTTCATGATTGGCTAGTGAACAGTGGTGAGATGGTTATTTATACCTTTCTTTAAAAGTTCAAGTCCAACATTTAAAAACATGTGACTTCAAGATTAAGACATGGTAATCAAAAACCATAAACATCTTTCCCACACAACATGCACTACAAATCTTCAACAAGTAGAGTGCAATAAATAAGCTCATCAAAGCTAAACAAGGTACAAAAGACATGTTATGTGAAAATAAATTGACCAACCTTATTCTCAAAAACCAAGAAGAATAGTGCAAAACAAAATGTGTTTCCTTTTTCTTCCTTTTTTTATTTTTATTTTTTTTATATTAATAAAAAAACAAACACCTAGAATGAAATGCATGAATGTTATGCTATGCGAATCCTAGAAACAAAAAAAAAAAACAAAGAACAATGGTCACAAAGGGTAGAGCAATGCAGCATAAGGACCATGTCAGAAAGACTCAGTTAGGTCGAGTCTTTTGCATCCAAAAACTTTTAAATGCCCCACGAGCATTGGAGTTCTTATTCACTTGAGAATGATTACCAACTCCAGAATTTGAATAAAGGTTTAAAGCCTTTACCAAATCACCAATAAGTACCATAGGATCAAGTACTTGAGACACAGGTACTTTTGGTTTGTTTACTCTTTTAGTAGCTTGCAGCTTGTAGCAATTTGGACAGATGTGTCCAGTCTTTCCACAAAAGTGACAAACCCATGCAGGCTTATCATGTGTCTTGTCCTTAGATAGCGTAGGCTTCTTAGGCTTAGACTCTTTCAGATCAACCCTAATCTTCCTAGATGATGAACCCTCTATGAATTTAGCTACCTCACTCACAGAGGGTTTGACAATTTCACTCACTATCTCACTCACTGAAGGTTCAGAAGAAGAAGATGAAGGAACAAATTTAGTGGAATGGGCAGCGGACACAGAGATGCTATCAACATAACCTAATCCAGTTTTGTCAGAAGACGACTTTTGAACACTCAGCATTTGATCAAGTTTAGAACTAGCAGATCTAGCAACAGATAAATCAAGTTCCAAAGATTTAATTTTATCAAGCAAAAGCATGTTTTCAGTTTTCACATTGTTCAAAAGATCATTAGCATTAAACAATTTAACAAGCGAATTTTTCTTTTCAAGCTCAAGAGATTCAATTTTCTTCAGGCCAAGTTCAACATTCATAGCATCCTTTGCAGCAACTTTGCAAAGTTTGTTATAGGCCTCTTGAAGATCTGCATCTTCAGAGAGTTCCCCATCAGAAGGGTTCTCTTCAACAGATATGCTCTCATTAACTACAGCAGTAGCAGTGAAAGCAATGAAGTTTCCATTCTCATCACAATCAGACTCATGATCAGAAACTTCACCATCACTAAGGGTTACAGTCATAGCCTTACCTTTAGACTTCAAATAGGTTGGACATTCAGACTTCATGTGTCCATACCCTTGACATCCAAAACACTGAGAGCCCAAGGAATTATTGGAAGATTGACCTACTCTTTCTCTAGGCTTATCATTGTTGTTAACCTTAGTGGGATCATGCTTCCTAAAATTTCTAGGTTCAGCAGTGTTTGTGCCTCTTGCCTTTCTATTGTTATTTCTGAGAAAGTTTCTAAAGTTCTTGGCAAGATAGACAATCTCTGTAGCAGAGAGCTCATCATCAAATCCACCACCTTCAACATCATCAACTGACTTAAGAGCTATTAATTTGGATTTGGTAGTTTTGGGTAGATCCAACTCATAGGATTGAAGAGATCCTACAAGTTCATCAACAGGGATGGAGTCCACATCCTTGCTTTCAGTAATGGCAGTCTCTTTGGGTCTAAAGTCTTCAGTCAAAGATCTAAGAATCTTTTTAACAATTTTAGGTTGATCATAGATTTCACCCAAATTATAAGCAGAATTAACAATATCATTTAGTTTAGCATAGAATTCATTAAAAGATTCATCATCAGACATCCTAATGCTTTCAAATTTGGAAGTTAATTGCTGCAATTTATTAATTTTGACAGCCTTTGTGCCTTCATGCACAGTTTGGAGGATATTCCAAGCAGTATGAGCAACCTCAACATTTGAGATTCTCTTAAATTCCTCCATAGAAACAGCGTTAAAGATTGCATTCATAGCCTTGCTATTAAATGCAGCTGCTTCTTTTTGAGAAGTTTGCCATTCACTAACAGGAGTAGTGGGCTTCTCCCATCCGTATTCAACAGAGTTCCACACCCTCTCATCAATGGATTTCGGGAATGCTTTCATCCTTACTTTCCAATAAGCATAATTATTCCCATCAAAGTGAGGAGGAATAACCAGAGAGTGTCCGTGTTCCATGACAACAGGGGTCAAGGATTAGCTCAAAGATCAAAAGATCAAAAACAAAAGAGCTACCCGCTCTGATATCACTTGATAGTTTTTAGATCCCTTAAACAATTCATTAAACCTAGGGAATTAGCCAAGTTGTTACTTAGTCCAATTAAACAAGTCTAGGTTATCACAATAATAAAGATCAAATCATGCAAAGCAGCAGAAAATAAATAACACATGATATGATCACTCAGGAAACCAAACCGGTAAAAACCTGGGGAGGATTTGACCTAGCTATCTTCAAGGTAAACCTGAATCCACTATCTTGAAAGAATCGAAGTTCATACAAAAGGACTTACAAGCACCCCCGCTTGACTTCCTAATGCTACCAACCAGTAGAACTTATTGACACGACCACGTGCAAGCTCCGAATCCACGGACTCCTTCTTTCTTGGATTCTCCACCAAATACAAGCACACCCGCTTGTGTTTTCTTTAAGCTTCAATGGTAGCAACTGAATTGATCATCAAGGCGTAGATAAATCTTCTCCTTGAAAACCCTAAGTTTGTTTAAAGGAAAGCTCCTCTAGATCTCATAAGAGATTTACACAAATCGCAAATATGAGCAACACTAAAACGTGGCTAGAGTTTGCCTTTTATACTTAGGACAAATAAGAAACCCTAAAAACGTTTTAAAACAAATAGGGCTGAGTTGGATGAATCTGCAGAAAAGCTTTCTGCCCGAGCTTCAATCAGTCGAGCCTATTGCTCGATCGATCAAGCTAGGCCGAAAGGCACAAAGCCTCCTTGCTTTAACTCGATTCCAACTTTACATTGACACACAACTTTGAGCTAGCTTTAAACACTTCTAAACACATTGTTTTGATCATGGTTTGCCAATAATACATATTAGAGTTCTAAATACATAAAATCCTAAACTTTAGAACCTAACAGTAGGGACTTAAGGAGGCCTCCTTGTAAAGCAATTTTTCTGTTCGCTCAAGGGAAATGCCTTTGACTGGTATACAGACTTAGAACCTAAGTCAATCGACAATTGGGAACAACTTGAAAAAGAGTTTCTTGACCGATTCTATAGCACGCGTCGCACGGTGAGCATGATGGGGCTTACTAATACCAAGCAATGGAAAAATGAGCCGATGGTTGATTATATCAATCGATGGCGTTCTTTGAGCTTGGATTGCAAGGATAGACTTTCTAAAATTTCTGCTGTAGAGATGTGCATCCAAGACATGCATTGGGGACTTCTTCACATCCTTCAAGGGATAAAGTCTCGAATATTTGAAGAGTTCGCAACTCGTGCGCATGACATGGAGTTAAGCATTGCTAGCCATGGAAGTACAAACCCTCCCATACTTGAGGAAAGCAAAAATGAAGTAAGGAAGAATGATAGGAATGCAAAAGTCAGCCTCAAAGACCCAATGGCTGTTAACATTGCCAAAGTCAAGGTTCCAAGAAGATGAGCAAATGTAAATGAAAAACGGCTTGAAGGATGGCAAAAGAACGAGGTGCATCGTTTGACTTTTAAGGGACGTGAGCAAAAAGTATATTCGTTCCCTGATGAAGATGTGCCAAACATCATAGAACAATTATTGCAATTGAATTGATTAAATTGCCAGAATGCAAGCAACCAGAAGACATGGGGAAAGTTGATGACCCTAACTACTGCAAATATCATCACATCATTGGCCACCCAATCCAAAAATGCTTCGTCTTCAAAGAATAAATCATGAAGCTTGCCAAAGAAAACAAGATTGATTTAGACTTCAATGAAGTTGTCGGGTCAAACCATGTGACTGTTGCTTATAATGTACTTCCAACTTTCAAGCAGGGGGTAAACACCAACGAAGCTTACAAATTGATTGACAATGATGGCATAAGGATTGGCCCCATCAATGGAAAGTTCCTTAAGCACTTCTATGCTTAAAAATGGAGGAATGCTCCTCGGTAAGAGCTTAAACTACCCACTACAACGCTATAAGGGTACATGATGTCTTTCCATTTGTGAGTGTGGCAAAGTAGTTGGATGCCTTTGTCGCCCTTGAGGCCAAGGTCTCGGGTTTGATTAGTGGTGATACCCACTATTACACAATTGGTACCCATGAAATACCGTGGGGCGTAGGGCAAGGATTACACACATGAACCCTTCTTTTTGTTCTAGAAAAAAAAAAAAAAAAAATCTATTGAACTAGTTAATGACTTAATCCCTCTTCAGGGTACGTAGACAACTTAGTATTTTTCACTAAGTTTAGTCACATGAAAAGAAGAAGGATTGCCAGTCTAGCTTGAAGAGTTTTTCATAGGTCATCAATATGCTTTTGAGATCCTTTTGATTGGCGGGCGTTGCTTAAGATCAGTCAATTGCTCACTACATGATGCTCGAAGATCATTGTGGTAGAAAATGACAGCTGCAAAGAATTAGGAATGAAGTCTGTATGGCATTACTCCTCTTTTGTGGACATCCTCCCATGTCTCTAAAGTATGCCTTGCATCAATTATCTCTTGGGTGCATCTTCTTGTATCTTGCAAGTCTAAGCTACACCATCTTTCTTCTAGGTTGTGCCACTTCACAACTCTGAAATTTAAACCACATCATCTCCCTTCTGAGTGATGCCATTTCACATCATGTCTCTGAAATCTAGACAACATCACCTTCCTCCAACATCTGAAGTTGGTGTTGCATCATCTCTCCTCTAAGGGCATATTTGTGCAATGTCAAAATCTTGGCAGCATTCTTCGCACATCCTCAAAGTCTTAATGAGAACTCCTTACATCTTTAAAGTCTTGTTGGCATCTTTGAAATCTTGATGTTTGGCTACAATGCTATGTACCCTCGATGTCTTGTTGCCACTGAAAATTTGTGCTAATTCAACTTCATTATAAAGGCCAATGTTGGTGCGACTTCAGTACAAATGAAGTGTTGACGCGGTGCCATGGCAAAGATGAATGTTGGCGCGGCTTAAGTGTAAATGAAGTATTGACGTGGTTTCATGTTGAAAAGGCTTCTTTAAAAAAGACAAGTGCAAATATTGCTTTAGTAGACAAAGTAATAGTGATACTTCAATGCAAATGCAAGAGTTGGCATAGCTTCATGACAAAGACAAGTGTGGAGCACCTTCATACAAAAACAAGTACTAGGAATGCTTCATTGCCAACACCAGAGCCAATACGACTTCAAAGACAAGTACTAGCAATAGCATTGTTACCTAGCTGAATATCCTTATGGAAACGTCGTTGCAAAGACGAATATCACTAAAAAATTGTTTTTGCAGAAAAGAATGTAACAACATGAAGGCATATGTCACTATAATAACGTTGCTATCAATGAAATACAAAGCCACCAAATGAAGGCAAACACTTCTATGACAACGTCAGCGTAAAGTTTGATGTCAAAACCCAAAGATCAAGGAAACTATGCTGCAAAACAAAAACAAGCAACAAAAAAAATTTGTTAAGGAGAAGATCTCATAGCACGTTGTAAAAAAAAAAAAAAAAAAAAAAAATCTTGAAAGCAGGAGAAGAAAGCTGAAGGTTGAGCATGTGCCTTAGTGATGAAAGAAGGCAATAACATGCCTTTATATAGAAAACTTCTGAGATAACAGGCAAGAAAAATGAAGAAAGTCAACAAACCATTAAATGGTTCCACCAACTGGCCAATGAAAAAAACTATATTCACATTTCAAAAATGTGAAAACAATTGAAGTTCAAAGTCAAATTTTGCAAGCTCACAGCACTCAGCACTTAAAATCAAAGAAGATTGCACCAAATGTTGAAATGAAAGATGACATACAGAAAATGATAGCTCATCACCTACCTTCTGACCCTTAGGTCTAAGCACAAGCCTTGCCTTGTCAAAGCTGCCTGCAAAAAAGAATAGAAAAGTCATCATAGACAAATTGTCACCCACGACCTTCTCTTCCAAATTTATGAAAATCCAAAGATCATTTCACAAAACTGACCTTACAAAAATCTCAAACGGCCCACGATCTACGAAACCTAAAAATTTCAAGACCAAAAACGATTTCACACGCCCCCACGCGAAGCCACAATCTCTCAATGACCCGCAGCCTAGTTCTTCAAATCTGTGCAAAGCTGGTTGCAATTTTAGAACATGGACAATCCTCGGAGATTCTACAGCCTCCGATCTACAACACCCCAAAATTTCAAGCTTAAGCAACAATCCACGCGTCGCCACGCACCGCCAAAAGATCCGGTGGTGGCTGCCTTCAACAACACGTGCCAACACATGCCTCTATGAAATCTCACGCACTCTCACGCGCTGGTAGCACCCTCATGCGCGTTGCACGCGCCAGAATAGGAAGATGACGTCATTGAAGACGTCACCTTCCACTTCAACTTGACCCGTTTCTTGGACTCGACCTAGAAATCTAACCCGGTCCGAACTACCTGAAACTAAAAAAATAAAAAAAAAATAAAAAGAAAAAAAGAAAAAGCTTTGGCTAAGTTGAACTTTGACTTTGACCAAAAAGTCAAAATTTTCAAAAAGGGTCTGTCCCACTCAATTTTTCGCATACATTCTGATTTTGGAATTTGTTATTTTTTTTTTAGACTCATAAATTGTACAAACTGTCAAATTTCCAGAAAGTTGACTTTTGCACAAATCTTGATCAAAAGTCAAAATTTTCAAGAAGGACTTGTCTTGCTCGATTTTTCATGTAGATTCCGATTTTGGGGTCTATTTATTCATTTGAGAATCCGAAATTGCTCAAATAGTGTGATTCTACAGTTGTTGGCTTTAATGTGAACTTTGACCAAGAATCAAGATGTTCGAGCAAAGCTTGTCCTATTCAAATTTTCACATAGATTTTGATTTTGAAATCTGCTTATTTGTTTTGGACTTGGAAACCACCTATCTGACCCACTTCTCCGAAGTACTAGCACTGTCCAAAACTTAAGCTCCCAAGATCAAAAATTGAGATTCATTCATTTGGTTTGGATTCCCTTAGGGTTATTCTCCAGACTTCATCGAGGCTTTCCTTTCAAAGTACAAATGAACTCTCACAAGTATGTCTTGAACTTGAAATTACATTGGGTCACCAATTCAACCTACCATTCCTGTTCAGTGCCTACCAGTCTCCAACCTACCATTCCCGTTCGATGTCTACCATTCTCATCCACCATTCTCACAAAAAATTCTCAACTACCATTCTTAACTACTCATCTACCGTTCTTCATCTCTCCGCTATAAATAAAAGGGATGGATTCATCAAAAACTCATCAAGAAAAACACACAGAATCATGAAATGAAGATTTGCTTCTTTCAAATTTTCAAGTCCTCCTTCTCATAGCCATTTCTCACTATGGCCTCATCATTCTCAACACCTAGCAACCAATATTGCTTCATAATCAGTTTGAGATCAACTCTCTCATGGTTCGATAGAAACCCTCTTCATAACAACATTGTAGTTTTGAGATCTAAACAAATTTTGTTTCTCCCCTTAACGACCACATTTGTCCATAAAATTACTTATAACAAGGCCGGTATTGTCGTTCCATACTTCCTTAGACTTGGTTGGCCAGGAAATCTAAGTCCAGTAGAGACACTTGTTCCTAAGCTCAGGGCTCCCATAGTTTCTCTCCAATTGCTTGGCCTTCCAGTTGAAGTAGCGGTTCAGAATAAATAGCAACTTGGCTGGTTTGTAAAACCAGGATCACAAGTTAGCTCCACCTTTCATTTTTCTGTGTGTTTTCCAACAAGTGGCATTAGGTAAAGATGGTAAAAAGTGTTGGGGTATCCTACAAATTGTCTCTCATCCAACACTTATGATGACCTCCAAGGTACCAGCTCATTAGAAATCAGCCTTCGGTGTTGGTAAATGGTCGCCAAAGCCTCATTCCATGTTCCCACCATCGTGGAACCCAAAGGTCATCATTGCTGGTACCTTAGAACACACTTTTCTGGAATTACTCCAACTTAAATTCTGCTTGAAGTATTTTAGAAAGTACTTTTCTGAAATTACTTTAACTTAACGTCTGTTGGCATGGTCCCATCACATAGGCACATTCAACGACTTGCCGCCAGACCTCATTCAGCATGCAATAATTCCCGTATCCCAAGGTGTACTTCCCAGAAACATCTACACCAGAGGGTCCCCAACGTATAGGGCCAGCGCCATGGTGGCGTATGTTTCACCCATTCACTTTGCTTCATTTCCATCTTCTTCACACCACCATTAGCATACCCAGAATCCATAAGCTTCTGAAATTACCTCAGTTTAACCTAAGTGATGCGATAACACATGCACACTTAACCACTTTCTCACATGTCCTCTGCGTAATGTGAAGTATATTCCTCGAGATAACTTCACCAAGAGTTCTTAAAAAAGTGAGGCTAACACCATGCCTCTGCATGCTATTCCCAACCAACATCCTCGTGTCTTCCCCATCTTCTAGACCTTGTGATTGCCGCCAACGATCCAAAAAACTCTTTTGAAATTACTTCTATGATCACCACCAACGATCCAAAAAACTCTTTTGAAATTAATTCAACTTAATCTCTGTTGAGAAGGCCTGGTCAAGCAAGTACATTCAAATACTCGCAGACCCCTTTTTGGTCTCAACAAAGCCTTGCATATATGTGGGTCTACTTTTTGGAAATTATCTCATCCTGCTGAAAGCTCCACCACCTTCAACTACTTCACTTGAAGAGTCAAGTGTAAAAATCCGTTTTCAAAACACATTCCCACACCACACTTCGAAACTATATGTGTGAATGAGTCTCAAAGGGTCATTTGTAGAAAGGAAAAATTCCCGACCTATCACAAGCTGACACATCATACTATCATGTCCACAAAATATAGCCAATTACAAAGCGCCAAGTATTGCTACTAGGTTTTTCTATCACTACTCAAAAACCAACAGAAATTTGCCAAGTGTCATGCAAAAACCAATCACACATCAGCACGTGTAAGCAATGACATAAGCAATCCAGCACGTGTAAGTGATGACATAAGTGGACCGATCAAGCTATGACATGTGTCACCAATCAGACTCTGCCATGTGTCGCTCATCCACCCCCAAACTCCTATAAATAGAAGCCTTCCTAAGGCATGTGAAGAGCTGGGAGGAGACCAAGACACCAAGACATCTTGAGTTCAGAAGTCCAGAAGCTCTACTAGAATCAAGCCCTGAAGCCTCTAGGAACTTCAAGAACTTCAACTTCAAATACGAAGAACATTCGAAGAGAAATTATCCAAATCATCTTCTAGATCTTAAAGGTCATTGGAATTAAGCTTAAAAGCCTCCAGAAACTCCAAGAAACCACAAATCAGCGACGCTCAATGGATTCAAGCCTCTAAAGCCTCGAAGAACTTCCACCACAAACCTTCGAAGACGAAGAACACACAAAGAATATGAAGAACGTGAAGAACGAAGGATCTCCAATAAGCTCATAGCTAGAGATTCATTGTAATTCTGTTCCAAAGATCTTTGATCCATTCTTCAGCCAAATTGAAGTATATTGGGTGTTCGAATCAAAACCACATTACTACAAATCCAATCAACAAGTCTTTTAAAGAGATAGAATCAGAGGATAATTCTTTTATAATTACAGAGAATTGTACCACACATTTATCAATATAAATTCACATTTGTGAAATTATTTTACTTGTTTGACTTATTTCAAACTGAGAAATTTAGTCGTCCACAATGGTACAATTTATTTTGATATTCAATCATATTCAAATATCTAGTTGTAATTAATTTGATTGTTCTTTCCTCTTGGGAATAATAACAATGTTTGTATTTTATTAGTCAATACAACCAAGTATTTGAATTTAATTTAGAAACCAAATGTATTGCACCTAAAATATTATATTTTATTTTTCCCCTTTTTAAATATACCTAAGCACTAAGGAATAACAAATATTTGATTAGGAATTGTAATTGACACTTTTCAAAGAGAAAAATACACTTTTTTTTGGGGGGGGGGGGTTTAATTTATCCGTTTAAACTTTGAACCTACAAATTAAGGGATTTTGGTGATTTTTTCTTCATATTTGGGCATATTTTAACTTTATTTTAATAATATAATATAAAAAATAATAAAATGTTAAATGTGCCTTAACTTTTGTTATTACCCACTCACTAATGGTATTTCTTTCTATTCCTCCTGTGCAATACAGTTAGCTTGTTTTTTGTTTTTTATTTTTATTGATAGCTGAATGCAACATTATTAATTAATATGGTCCAGATAAGAGATACTTTTGGGGAATTTGTTAATAGATAATTTTAAGAAAATTTCAATACCACTTTCACAAGAAATATAAAAACCGTGACAAAATGAGTTTGATTTTTTCTTTTTCTATAAAAAAATTATAAAAATAAAATATTTTCTTAACTAATGCATTTAGAGTATTAGTTAACTTTTTCATTATTAATATTTATACTACTATTTAAGGGGTTTCTCTTGTTTGGGTTCTTTTTTTTTTTTTTTTTTTTTTTTTGGGGTTAAAAAATGCCCATATATCCTTATATTTAAGTGGAGACAAAATTAAAGGACAATTTGGTAAAAATACAACTCTAACTCCTACTAAAACATTGCCTAAAAAATAAGGCTATTTTCCTGTTGATTTTCAAATTATTTTATCCACTTATAAATTAAAATTTTAATATATATAAAATAAAAATGATGACACTATAAAAAAAAAAAAAAAAAAAAAAAAGCCTCATCACATGCACGAAGCACGTATAATGAAGCTAGTTATTTTTAATGGTTTTTCAATATACATAAACACACACACACACACACACACACACACATATATATATATATATATATATATATATATATATATATATTTCTGATTTTTTTTTTTAAATCTTCTGGATTATACGATTTTTATTATTGAGAAGGACAAGGAGAGGTAAGACAAAAAGAAGCATGCGTGTAGCTATTATTAATTATTTATTTATTTAGCCCGAGATTGGCCGTATGTAGGTAAAATGTTGGGTGAATAAACTATCAAGAAATGGGTGAAAGTGGTTTCTCAAAAAAAA
This sequence comes from Quercus parvula, assembly GCA_030820535.1. Taxonomy (NCBI): domain Eukaryota; kingdom Viridiplantae; phylum Streptophyta; class Magnoliopsida; order Fagales; family Fagaceae; genus Quercus; species Quercus parvula. Next base: position 33,304,922 of record JAUAME010000004.1, read on the forward strand.
AAAAAAGGGTGAAAGTATAGGGACACGATTTTGACACCCAAGCCCAAAGTGTAGAGGGATGTCAGCCTAGTGAGCCCAATATAATAAATTTGTAGAGAGTGGGTTAAAAAACTAGGCCCTAATGATGTTGACAACAGCTAGTATGGACTTAGAAGATGATCAAGCAAGTACAAATAATATAGAACTGAATGAAATCGTTGTTCGAGGAGGTCAGTTATCATATAATTAAATCAATTAAATATGTTGTAAGTGTAATTTTGATTGCTACAGTGTTATTTCTCTATTTTTTTTATCCTCTCCTCGTGGAGAGTCTCTTACATTATGTAGCTCCTTCTGGGCTATCTTGACCTTACACTTGTTGATTATTTGAGCTCTTACTTAAGTACTTGTCCCATCAGAAACCCTTTCTGTCTTTCTGTGAGTTGTGGTAGCTAAGGCAGTACTGTTCAGGGGTCTCCTCAACATAAATGTGGCCAGAAAAGTATATGCAGTGCATTTAATGCGGTGGTAGTAGCTTTTCCTTAGATATTTCTATGTTCCTATCATTCTTATACGTTTATGATACACGTCCTTATTACTAGAGCTTCTTGGAAGGTCACCATGATAGCGGGAGTACATGTTTGAGCTATAATCATCATGTCCGAGGAGATATTCCTCCTCAGACTACTCTCTCATTTTGTATTTTGCTCACTAGGTCCTGAGTCTGATATACTCATTGCCATTCGTTCGTCTTCGGACTAGTCATACTCTCGGCCAAGCCCATGGCCCAATATATGAGTTGGGTCCTTATCCCTACAATTGTTATAAATATATATATATATATATATATATATATATAAAAGATTTTAACATGTTCTAAAAGACTAAATTGTAACAGCAAACACTAATCATGACAATTGCATATTTAAATATGAAAATTCGGGATTCGATTCTTTCAAATCAACTTTCATATCATATAGTTTCTCAAAAAAAAAAAAAAATCATATCATATATTTTTCTCATAAAAAAAAATTTCATATCATGTATAGGTTTCTCAAAAAAAAAAAAAAAAAAATCAAATCATATATATATATATATATATATTTTTTTTTTTAATTATTTGATTCCTATTTACTACCTGTGACATATATTAAAAAAAAATCACATCATATACTTTTTTTTAAATTATTTAATTCCTATTTACCACCTGGGACATATTATATTGTCTTTTCTAAGCTTCTTGAGTTAAAAAAAATACCGCTCTACATAAAATTTAAAATGTTGTTTATTATTTTATTAATTTTATTTCATATTTTATGTATTACAATCGCTGCTCATAAGATTGATATAAGTAGGTAAAACCCTGGTTTTCTTTTATTCTTTTGAAATTATTTTTGAGAAATTATATTTTAAACCTTATAATTCAAGTTACGTAACAAATTAAACTCCATAATTTTAAAAATAATAAATTAAACTTTGATATTTAAAAAAATAATAAATTAAACCTTATAATTTCAAAAGTAACAAATTTTCAAAAGAAAGTAACAAAAAAAGTCTTTAATCAAATGATATTAATTATACGTTTTTTTTTTCTCCTTACAATAAATATATATGGGAGAGTGATTCAAATAATTTGTCCTCCAAATAGCTAGAGATATTTTTCTTGGCACTTAAGAACCTTTTTTGATACAACAATTATAAATTACAAATATCTAATATCTAATATTGGTCAGACAATTATAAGTGCCAAAACGTTGGTCCTCCCTCTCCAATGATGGAACTACTCAAGGGCAGAGGGGGGTTATGGGCTCCCCTCTCCCCCCAACTTTTTGAAAAAAAATATACTAGTTTGTACATTAACAAAAAGAATTTTAATTTTGGCTCTAAAATTTATATACTTGCCCCCCCACCCCAAAAAATTTACAAATTGACCCAAGAAATCCAACAAATAGATAACTTATAAAAAATGCACATATCAAGATAATAAGAAAAATCTTTGAACAAATCATAAATCCGGTCTAAGCAAAAACAATAATAACAAATCAATTACAAATCCTAACAAAAAAAATCACAAAAACCCAATAACCTTTTTCCCAATTTCTCCCTCTCACTTGAGAGTTCTCTACCCCTCTCAAATGACTCCACCCTTATAGCCACAAAGACAACTCCTATGCCACATACTGATCACTCCATCCACACATCAGTTAGACCTTAAAAATATTAGGATGTGTCAGTTGACTTACAAAACTCTTGATTATAAAATCTTATTATTAATTTTTTTCAAATGAAAAAGTACAAATAATAATTAATAAATTAATGCTAATAATGCAACATTGTCAACCTCTAGTATTGATATTCCAATTTTTTAAAATCTTAGAACAAGGAACTTCAACAACCCACCTCCCCCCCCCCCCCTCCCCCAGTTTGAATCCTGGTTCTGTCCTTGGTCCTCTCCTCAACTTCGTTTTCAATATTTAAATGAAGACATGTTAGTACATGAGAAAAAGTTGCTACAAACACATTTATAAAGTAACTAAAACTGTGACTTGAATTTACAATTTTCAACAAACTATGTGTATCAAACACTATTTTTAATATATTACCATGCTTCATATAGCAAGTAAATGGTAAATTATATGTTGCGCCAAGTGCAACTGCCCTAAAATGATTGCACACCTAACATTTTTTTTTCTTTGATAGAAATATTTATTTACCTTAATTATTAAAGAATGAATAGATCATATAGCAAGTAAATGGTATATTATATGCTGCGCCAAGTGCAACTGCCCTAAAATAATTGCACACCTAACATTTTTTTTCTTTGATAGAAACATTTTCATTTACCTTAATTATTAAAGAATGAATAGATCATATATAGTTTGATACGACTCTATGTATCCATCTATGATTAGGGTTTCAATTTAAGACTTTAGTATAAGAATTGCTTTCTCGAATCTTTGGTTGGGTGGTGGCACATTATCACTGCTTGCCACCCTCAATTTGGTGATCCATAGTTGGATTTAAATTCAATTGAAAAAATTTATATATCTTTAATGTAAGACTAAACAGTCGGATCTTAAATTAAATATAGGCCGTCAAAAATGGTTAAAATTGGTTAAAGTTTGGTCAAACTTAGTTAAACATGGTTAGACTTCATTTTTTATTCTAAAATAATTCTTGGATTTGACACAATTTGAGTAGGTTTAGCCTAGTGGAGGTTTTTGAGTGGGTGGCATTTGGGGTGGAACTAGCTAGGGTTTTTTCTTGGTTTTCTTGCGTTGAGAAAAATTAATTTATGGTAGGGTAAAACGGGGTCATAACACTCCTTTTTTTGAATTTTGTCCAATTCCATTTGCGTATTTTTCTGCTTTTTTTGTTTTGTTTTGTATGACTGTTGTTGCTATCATTTTCTATTGTGATTCAGCAACACCTAAACAATCCATTAAATGAGTCAACACTTTTGTATGTTGGCATTTTTCGGGAGATAGATGTTGAGAACAAAGTTAAAAAATATAGACAAAATTAACACAACAAAATTGAATTAGTCTTAAAATTGAGGATATCAAAAATATGTTGAATATGTCAGCATTTTATGTTAGTTAAATGAGGGTATGTACGTTGAAACAACTAAAGATTAAATTGATAGAATTAGTTTTGTGGCAACTAAAATGAAATTGGTCTTCAAAATTAAGGTCCATAAAGTAGTTTTTGCAAACAACAAACAGAACAGAGGGAGGGTGGTGAAAATTTTCTTTATGAAACAGAATTCTGTATTTAAGCAAGAACAAAACAGAGATTGACTTTGAGTATGAGAGAGAGAGAGAGAGAGAGAGAGAGAGAGAGAGAGAGTTGAATGAATAGAAAAATTGTATTTCTTGCTCATTTACAAATTGAAGCTAATCTCACTATTTATAGTACAAAGCTTATGAGAATAACTAAATGAGAAATGATATGTCTACAACATTTTTACAACACTTTTACAACAAATTCTAAGTGGCAGGTTGTTATTAGTTGTTATTGTTAGGGCAAAAAAGTAATCTTAGTGTTAGTTTCAAATTTGAACCAATAACAACTAACCACCTGTGATTTGTTGTAAAAATGTTGTAGACGTAGCATCTAATATATTTAGGTTCCACATTATATGGATTAGCTCCGTGAAACCAGGGAGAAGAAACTGTTTACTCAATTGATTTTTGCGCCATCTTCAATTGCTCTTCAAAGGCACACACACAACACTGTTTGGGTAGAGTTATACACAATCAAATGCATAAGTGAAAACGGGCATTTTGCATTAGATGCCTTTAGTAGAACGATGTGTTTCATCAAATTAGAAACTGCCTTCAAATCTCAACGGTAACTTCTGCCTTCTTCTTCCTTCTCGGGCTATTCTTCAACCCAAATGAAGCTTCATCTGCAACATCCTCCCTCAAACAACAGGAGGAAGAATCCACCAGGAGTTTACGCTGTTGATGAAGGAAAGAAGGAGTAGGCAAGGGTTTAGTGAAGATGTCTGGGAAATTATATTTACCAGAAACAAAATGAACACATGAATCTTTGTGCAAAACTTTCTCACGAACATAATAAAAATCGACTTCCATATGCTTTATGCGAGAGTGAAAGACAGGATTAGCAGATAACACAATAGCAGAGATGTTCTCTCACCAAAGAACATGCACATGAGGAAGAAAATTTGCAAATCCTTGAAAAAAATTCGAAGCCAAGAGATCTCTGCAGCTATGGTGGCTAAAGCCCAATATTTGGTCTCTATGGGAGAACGAGATAAAGTACTCTGCTTTTTGGCGGACCTTGAAATAGGAAAGGGACCAAGAAACAAGAAGACTAGTGGTCGAGCAACAGTCAATGGGATCACTGGCCCAGTCCATATCTGAAAATGCTGTGAGAGTCAATGGACCAGGTGTAAAAGAAATGCCATGATGCAAGATTCCTCGAATATATCGGAGAACAAGTTTTGCAACTTCTAAGTAAGTAGATGTGGGTCTACTCATAAATTTGCAAAGCTAGTGAAAACTAAAGGCAAGATCATGACATGTAAAAGTCAAGTACTGAAGAGCACTCACCATACTTCTATTCTCAGTGGGATCAAAGAGAGAAACACCATCATGAGGAAGTAATTTGGTGGATGGACAACGTGGAGTCTTAGTAGGCTTTGAATTCTCCATATGAAATCTATAAAGTATATCAAAGGCATACTTGGACTAAGTGAGAGTAATGCCAAATTTAGAGTGAGAAATCTATATGCCCAAGAAATAATTGAGTGATACGAGATCCTTAAGTTCAAAAATAGTACTTAAGGTTGCAATAAACAGAGCAATATGAGCAGAATTGGTCCCAGTTATAATGATATCATCTACATATAGTAGCAGATAGATGATGGTGCTTGTAGAATGAAAAATGAAAAAGGAACTGTCAGCCACAGAAGTAGTGAATCCAAGATGGAGAAGATGAAATGTGAATCTCTTAAACCAGGACCAAGGGGCTTGTTCGAGACCATACAAGGACTTATGCAGTTTACACACATAGCTTGGATAAGCAGGGTGCACATACCCAAGAGGCTGTTGCAAATACACCTCTTCCTTGAGAAATCCATGCGAGAAAGCATTAGACACATCTAGATGTTGTAAAGGCCAATTGCAACTAACAACAATTGCCAAAACAAGCCTTACAGTAGTAGGCTTGATCATTGGACTGAAAGTTTCAGAATAGTCTATGCCTGCTTGCTGATAAAAACCTTTTGCTACAAGCCTTGCCTTGTAACGAGCAATTGAGCCATCACCGTTGAATTTAAGCTTAAAAACTCACTTGCATCCAACCAAGTTTGCATGAGCAGGAGCAGGAACTAAATTCCAAGTGTTTTGTTTTTGTAAGGCCTGAAACTCAGCATCCATTGCCTCACACCATTTGGGGTATTTAGATGCAATCATGAAGGATGGGGGTTATGTGTAGGTGTAGTCCAAAATGGTTTTATAGCATAATTTGGTGTTAGGCTTAGTAATGCCACAATTGGATCTAGTCTGCATGGGATGCAGATTACTAACAGTGGTAGTAGAAACTTTAAGCATGATAGGAGGAATAGATGAAATAGTAGAGGAAGAAATTGCAGGTAATGTAGCAATAGTGACAAGGACAATAGGTAAGGTATCTATAGGAGTATACAATGGAGCAGAGTGAGGGAGAGAAGGGGTAGCAGGCATAGGAGGAGTGGATTGTGTGGTAGGTAATGAAGGAGTGGATGGTGTGGTAGTCATAGAAGGAATAGATTGTGGTATATAAGTACCCAATAAAGAAAGTTTATTTGAAGAGTGAAGATAAATGAGATTTGATAACCAAAGTGAATTTAATATAGTTGAAGTTGGAGAAGATGAAGAAGTAAAAGAAGTAGAAAGAGTAGTGAAGGAAAATTTGGACTCATTAAACAACACATGCCTAGAGGTGTAAAGATGCTGAGATTGAACATCAAGACAGAGATACCCTTTAGAATTAGAGGAATATCCTAAGAATAGACACTCCTTGGTTCTAGGCCCAAGCTTATGAGTAGTGTAAGGTTTGAGACGTGGATAACATGCACAGCCAAAATTTTTTAACCATGATAGATCAGGATGAGAGGAATAAAGCTTGTACTAAGGGGAAACAAAGTTCAAAACAGAAGTGGGAAGTAAGTTTATTAGTGAAATTGCTGTAAGAACAGCATATGACCAGTAAGTAATGGATATAGAGGCTTGAGATAACAGAGTTATTGTGGTTTCAATGAGGTGCCTATGTTTTCTCTCAACCAAACCATTTTGGGTGTAAGGACAAGAGATTTGATGAATAATGCAATGTTGCAGAAGATAGGATTTAAAGGCAGATAAAGTATATTCACCACCTCCATCAAATCTAAATGTTTTGATTTTGGAGGAGAATTGAATTTCAATCATGGCTTTAAAAAGAACAATCTTGGAAAAGACTTCAGATTTAGACTTAAGCTGGTAAATCCAAGTAAATCTTATATAGTGATCAACAAACAAAACATAATATCTAAAGTCATTTACTGATTGCATAGGTATAGGACCCCACACATCAGAGTGTATAAGTTCAAAAGAAGAAGATGCAATAAACTAAGATTTTGGAAAATGAAGATTATGCATTTTACCATACAAACAATGTGTACAAGAATGATTCAAATTAGTATACTTATTCAATACAAACTTGAAATCAGGAAAAAGAAGTTTGAGAACTTGATCATGAGGATGACCAATCTTCATATGCCAAAGTGTTTTATTGAAAATAGTGGACTTAGCAGCATTGTTATAGAATTTAGAAGACAAAGTGAGTTGAGAAGCTTTATGAGGATAGATGGATAGACTCCATCTTCACTCTTGCCTTGGCAAAGTACTTTCCCCTTGGTCAAAGCCTGAATTGAAAGGATATTTTCATTAAAATAATACCAACATTTGTTATCATGACATATTTTATTGAGAGAAGCAAGGTTTGAGGAAATGGAAGGAACTCTTTTGTGCATTGCCAACAGTGAAGTGGTCTTGATCATTGTAAGGCTTGGGAAAGCTGAGTTGATTCAGACTTGAAGTAACATGATTTGTGGCTGCACTATCAGCAAGCCAAGGTTGCTCCTGTGCAAGACAAGCATTGGATGCAACAGTCATTGCTGCAAGTTTGGTAGGTGGATGCTTGCCTTGATAGGCATAACCCATCCTATGATAGCAATCTATTGCTAAATGTCCAAGCTTGCCACAAATCTAACAAGTTGGCCTCTCTGATCTTGGACCAGCAACAGTAGAATTGGGCTGGTTTTGTTGGAAGTGAGTGAATTGATTATACTGAGGTATAGGGTAGTTGATTACTTGGACCTCTACCTCCTCTTCCACCTCTGTTGTTATAGTTCCTTTTGCCCCTTCCTTTATTATATTGATTGTAACTATTTCCATTAGGTTTGAGGTAGCAGTTGCTGCCATAGCAAAGATAGGATCTTTGACATCCAAGCCTTCATTTATAGAGTCCTTTTCTGCATTTAGTATAGTTGAGCGTTCATCAAAGCTTAATTGAGTACTTTTGGTCCTTATACCAGACCAAAAAGCATTATACTCTTTAGGAAGGCCTTTAATTGTAATATGCAGTAGCTTTTCATCATCAATGATTACACCAACTGATAGTAGTTTATCTCTCACTATTTTGATCTTCGGTAGATAAAGATTCACAATATTTTCTCCTTTCTTGAGATTATGAAGTTCACCTTTAAGGTTCATTATGTGAGATCTAGAGATGGAGGAGAACCTGTTTTCCAAGACTTTCCATACCTCCATAGTAGAAGGGCAGTCAACTGTGAGTGCTAAGATGGAAGGAGATAAAGTAGAGCTTATGAATGTAAGCAAAGCTTTCTCCTTTGATCTCCAAAGTAATCAATTTGGATTCGAGATTAAGGTGTATTCACCAGAAAGATCCTTAAGGAATTTATCAAGGATCAATTGTGGCTCTTCTAGTAGTTCAAACATTCTAAAACCATTGAAATTTGATGCTTCCACACAATATAATTTGTGTTGTCTAGTTTGACTATCATCATATTCGCCATGTTAGACAGAAGTAGAAGTGGTTGATTCATCACATTTGCTGAGGAATTCAAAGATGTAGAAGAAGAAGTTGAAGAAGCCATTGTAGACACTCGATTTTGCACCCCTGATTTAACTAAGGAAGATGACTGGAATGACCACCCATATACCCCAAAAATCATAATTGTATTACATGCATTAATTCATTCATTACATATCATAAAAATGATCTTGAGATTCTAACGGTCGCGACAGTATGTCTGGTTTCCAAATTGGACCGTCGGATCGAATGATATCGCATGATCAAGTTTGCATGGTGAACATGCATTGTGTCTAAATGAGTGTTTGGATTCGCATTTGTGTTTGTGTGTTTGCACGTTTTGCGTTTTCTCCTTTTTTTTTCTTTTTCTTTTTAATTTTTTTTTATTTCAGCGCTTATGAACAGTAATCGGTACTGTGCACGTGATTACATTGTGTGGTAGACAAAGTTACTGTTCACGCACTGTTCATGCACTGTTCATGGGACCCACAACCACTTTATTTAGAAAAAAATAATTAAAAATGGGTCCCACGGAACTATTTACACATTTAAAAATAATTTTGCTATAGTGTTTTCAGTTTTCAGTTTTCAGTTTTCAGCAAAATAAGTTGTATCCAAACGGATCCTAAGTAGAGTTGACCACGCATGATTAATTTAAATTAATTCTGATTGGTTAAATAATTAGAATTAATTAAATAATTTTGTGATTAGTTGATAATTAGTGTTTAAAATAGGATTGCTTGCATAGGAAAAAATGGGATAATTAGATAACAATAAAATTGTGGATAATCTAAATTTTATCAAGATTTATTTTAGAGTATTTATCTACAAAGTAATTGTTGCTGAAAAGACCTGAATTATCCAGAAAAGAGATAAAAATCTTAGAATACAGATTGAAAACATGTCTAAGTGTAAGGCCCGGCTCAAGAAAACCTAAAAAATGAGTCCAAAACGCACCCAAACACGAAAGTGTGATCAACACCCAAGAGTACCATTAGGCACTTTTGGAGTGCCAATCGACACTTTCAAAATGCCGAATGGCACCATTAAAGGCTAAGGTCCAACTCTCTTCGAGTGACGATAAGGCACATCCTTTTCGACTTATTCACAAAAGGACGCATCCAGATTCGCATTCTAATCGTTTGAGCTATTTTTTAGAGTCTTCCAGGCTCTCTAAATAGAGACTAGATCTCAAAATTTAGGACACTCTTTTACGTTCTCAAGAAAGACACTCTCACATACCCCTAAATTTCTCATATTTTCAATCCCCATTTTGATATTCTCTCAAGTTAGGTTTTTTAAGTTTTAAAGATAATTGCATAAATTTCTTTGAACCCTAAAATATCCTCTCAAGAAGAAGAGTGCTCCATGCAAGAGGTTGTTTCTTATTAACCTTTTATATATATATATATATATATATTGCTCTTGTTGTGATGATGCATGTTTATTTCTTTTAGTGTAGTTGTGTCAAATATTCATATCATGAATTGTTAACTTATTTTGTTAAAATATGTTCTTGATTCTTTTTGTTATGATCTCTTTCTTAGTTTCAAAATCTGCAAGTTATCAATTTTTTTCTTAAATGAAAAACAGATTTGCATCTTCCTTAGATGTAGATCTGAATTTTTCTTAAATTAAAAACAGATCTACATCTTCATTAGATGCAAATCTAAAATTTTCTTAAATCAAAAATGGATCTGCATCTTCATTAGTTGTAGATCTGAATTTTTCTTAAATAAAAAATGGATCTGCATCTTCCTTAGATGCAGAACTGAACTTTTCTTAAATCAAAAACTGTTTTGCATCTTATTAGATGCAAATTTGCATTTTTTTTTTCAAATTAAAAACTAATCTACGTTTTCATTAGATGTAGATCTGATTTTTTTAACATTGTAGATTTTGAAATAAAAAAAAGGATCATGAATGGTTGTGTTTGTTTTATTTAGTACATATAGCATAAATTTATTTTATTAATTAAATCCTCTTTTCAAGAATTCTTTTTCATTTTTTTACAAATATAAAAATAGATTTGATTTTTTTTTAAAATACACAAATCTGAGTTTTTTTTTTTTTTTTTTAAATTATCAAAAGACAAGTCTGATCTTTTACAAATCAAAATCCATTTTTTTTCTTAGTTCTCAAAAAACAGATATGATATATTTTAAAATTAAAAGATTTGTTTTCTTTAATAAGCACAGATCTGAAATTTTCTTTTCGAAAAGCCAATATTTTTCAAGTTCTCAAAAATAGATTTGATTTTTCTAAACCAAATTCAATTTTTTTACAACACAGATCTATTTTTATTTTTATTTTTTACAAAAAAGAGGATGCATTCTTAAATAAACTTGTGTAATTTATTTTTAGTTTTATTTTTTATGTGTGCAACATATCATTCATGTCATGCATAAAGGGTACATTGGTCACAAGAGTCTAGAAGACCAGACTCTGTTTGGGCAAGATGGATGCCTAAGATCTTCCTATTCCATAACCTAGCCTCCGAATTTAGAGTCTTTGGATAGATAGACCTAGGCTTTATCTTTGTTTTTTATTTATTTTGGGTAGATTGTAACTAAGACAAAAAGCCATGTATTTTTGGTAGTTTGTAACTAGGATCCAAAGCGATGTAATTTTCAATTTATCAAACATGTATTTTTTTATTCAATCAATGAAATGGAACAATTCAATCATATATTTTGTATTTAGTTTTTCTTATTTTTTGTAAAAAAAATAAGTTGCGACTCTACACCACTTACCCAAAAAGAGAGGTGCTCTGAAAAACACTCTAAAAATCTCTCTCTTTTTTGAGAGGCACCAAATTTGGCGGTCTCTCACAGCCATTGTTGAGCTTGATGCTGCCATTGATGAATTCTGAGTAGGGATTGTGGGCTCTGATACCATGAAAACTTTCTTTATGAAATAGAATTCTGTATTGAAGTAAGAACAAAACAGAGATTGACTTTGAGTATAACAGAGAGAGAGAGAGAGAGAGAGAGAGAGAGAGAGAGAGAGAGAGAGAGAGAGAGAGAGAGAGAGAGAGAGAGAGAGAGAGAGAGAGAGAGAACTGAATGAATAGAAAAATTGTATTTCTTGCTCATTTACAATTTGAAGCTCATCTCACTGTTTATTGTACAAAGCTTATGAGAATAACTGAAAAAATTTAGGTTCCACATTATGCGGATCAGCTCCGTGAAACCAAGGAGAAGAAACTGTTTACTCAATTGATTTTTGCGCCATATATCTTCAATTGCTCTTTAAATGCACACACACGACATCGTTTAGGTAGAGTTATACACAATCAAATGCATAAGTGAAAACAGGGCGTTTTTCATTAGATACCTTTAGTAGAACGATGCGTTTCATCAGATTAGAAATCGCCTTCAAATCTTAACGGTAACTACTGATTTCTTCTTCCTCGAGCTATTCTTCACCCCAAATGAAGCTTCATCTTCAACAGTTGGGAGTAGATGTACTAGAGTAAATGACTACATAATATGCTAAGTTTATTGATAACAAAAAGCATATATGTTTTGAAGATGCAGATAATGCTAAATGGCAAATTAACGAAGGAAATTTCTGCTAGTCAAATTAAAGTATATATGATTATAACACTAAGTCGAAGGGAAACTAAACTTTAATGGTAATCATAAATAATAATTTTCTTTTTTCTATAATCCTTCCATGGGTGGGGTTTAGATGGAGGGGGAATCATATTAAATACATGCTTGCTTCGATAGATTTAAACTCTTGAACCATAATATCTCTCACGCATTAAGGAATATTATTACAATTTTCGACTTTATAAATTATAGTTTTAGCCTAATGTGAGAAACATCATAATTTCATGACCAAAACCTCGATCCGTAATGGCCAAAAGCTTAACACCAAATACACACTACAAAATACCTCTCCTAGCCCTAACACATACCCATCAGGAGCTAGTGGTGGTTGCAACTTTAGCAAACTCACAACCAGCGCTGTCAAGTGCACCACCAAAATGGTTGTACCCGGCCCGAAAATTGGGGACTCACTGAAGGTGAATCTTCCCGCTTTAGCATCACTGGCATCGTCATTAGATTGGTCTTTTTGTGTTAGCTAAAGAGCACCTATTAAACTACTTTATCAAACAGAAGAAAAACTAAGAAAACATAGAAGGGAGAGAGAAATAGAGAGAATAAAGAAAGAATCATAGATGTAGATGCAGATCTGTTTGTTGTATTGGTGGGGTAATTTGTTGCTAATGAAAAAGAAAAGTGTAGTTAAAAAAAAAAAAAAAAAAAAAAAAAAACTCAATCTACTGTCAATGCCAAAGTCCCGAAGAGAAGGTTTATTATGATTTTTTAATGAATGAGCAAAATTTTGAAACATTTTTTTCTTCTTATAAAATTAAATATTTTCAAAGTAGTGTAACTAGCATAATACTTTTTTTTTTTTTTTTTTAAATTGCAACAAAATCTAGATAGCAAGTTGTTAAAGGTAAGTAAAAAAGTTATATTAGTTGTGGATCCACATAAAACTAGTTACAACTTATCACTTAAATTTTATTGTGAAAATATTGTGAAAGTAGTACTAAGATAATCATATACAAATTTATTTCAGCTGAGTTTAAAAAAATTTAGGATCAAGGTGTTCAAATTTTTATTTTAAGGGATCAAAACAAAATATATATATATATATATATATATATATATATATATATATATATATAATTTTTTATATAACTTTTTTTGGACTAAGCTAGGGGGCTCATTTTAACCCTCTCACTTGTATGTAACACTACTCCTGGTTGAACAAGTAAAAAAAATCCATTGAAATCCTCTTAAAACTCTCCCAAATACTCTAGAAAATTCCTAAATCCAATTCCCATAATCTAAATCAAGGTCTCCAAGGGTATAATCTCTAAATTTTCCCTTATTGTCATTGTTTTCAAATTCTTTTTTGCTTAATTAAAGTGTTTGTTTGCATGAAGAATGTGATTGAACATGTTTTCATTGACATGAATGGGGATTGCCATGCATGATAGGATTAGAATTTGATTTCAAGCTTATATCTATCATGCTAATTCTTACAATAATATGAATATGTTCATTACTTCATTCATCTTTGCATGCATGAATATCATTTTATGCTTGCTTCACATGTTATTTTGATTATATGGCTTACCCATTATGTTCTATCTAGTTGGCTCTTGGAATAATATGTGATGGTTTTTTGAATAATAAGCTTGACTGATTGGATCGATTTATCTTTACATGTAGCTATTCTCTTGATCTGATCTAATTAAATTTGTACATGGAGACTAGATGGTATTTTATTTGCATATATATGACATGCATGCATATATTTCGATATTGAAATTGCTTGAGTCTTGGTCAGGACTCAAGCAATTCCAATATCTAAATATATTATGCATACATTGCGAACTTAATGTTTGGTTCATAGATCCATTTATACAAGCATGATTTTATACAAATTTTCCCTTCTTTAAATATGGATTTGAGTACTATTTCTTTAGTTAGTATTGTAAATTCTGTAAAGTTGTGATTTACAAATATATATTTTGTTGGCTTTTATTCCGCACCAAATTTGATTGTAATTATATTCAATCTTTTGTACCCTGTATTTATTGTGGGATTTGATTGTAAAGGTTGTGTGTTAGAGAGAGAGAGTGTGAAGACTCAAGCAACTGAAGCCAGAAAAGTTCTCGTAGGTAGCTCGCGACTAAGCATCCCGAGAAGTTAAGCATGTGCCTTGCACATGACTGAAATGCGAAGAGTCAGTACAGATGGAGACAGTTGTGTTTCGCGAGTATCTCGCGGGTAAGGCCTTCTCGCGAGACACCCACGAAACATTCTGTTCTACCAGATTATACTATTGTGGGGGCCTTTTCTGGTAGGATTGGGCTGCCTCCTGCGGTAATGGGCTGGGCTGCCTCCTGCGATGATGGGCCCTAGTGTTTCTGAGTAAGGAAGCTGGGGCCGGTCCAATTGTAACTCAACTTGGGCCGGTTTGTGCGCAAACTTATGCCACGCCTGCTAGGAGTAAGTTTACGGCAAGCAGAATCGTAGCAGGCAAGCTACGACAGGCTAGACTGTTACAGACAAGTTATGGCAGGCTAGACTGTTGCAGACAAGTTATGGCAGGCTAAACTGTTGCAGACAAGTTATGGCAGGCAGATATAATAATGACTAAAACAGAGTATTCCGTCTACTTAAACAGATTGCTATGTATTTCCTATTAGTAACACATGATTATAGTCATAATGATATCAATCACTAAGGAAAATAAAGAGAGTAACACTGATTAATTTGAATAGGCAAAAAATTAAGTTATAAGCTTTGTCTGCCGCAGCAAATCCAAAGAGGGGAGAACGCCTCTTCTCAATGCAAATAATCCCCCAGGAAGAACCCTGTTATGGGAATTAATGGCTTTGAGGGAGTCGGCCCTGAATGGTTATCGTCCCAATGGGAAAGTTCTTGTTTGCGTTTTTTGGAGAAAGGTGAGATTTTGAAGGGGAAGAGAGGGAAGCCGATCTATTGGTGCATGCTCTTTGAACTAACTCTCTTCTTTCTTTCTTAGTTTTCTTTTCTTTTCTCTCTATTTTCGTTCTTATCTTTTTTCTTTTTCCTTTTCCTCTGTTTTTCTTTTCGCGTTGTGAGATATATCCTCTGTTTTTCGATCCCCTCTACAGGGCACGGCAAGGGCCTCTTTATAGTGCCTGTCGTGACTAGTGTTTTACTGTCTTGCCCCTCAACCGCCTTTGTCTGGTCTGGGTGTACTTGCCGACCGTACTGTGCGACACAAAACCCCTGCCAGACAGAGGCGGACTCATTTTGTCCTTCTGTGCGCCGCGGCCTTTCCTGCCACGATGTTAACCTCCTCTCTCCTCACACTCAGAGCATGCACTCAACGGTTCCCTCTCAAATTGCCTCTTTTGGGTGGTCTATCATCCCAGCAGGACATACCTCCCAAAAGAGGTTTGAGCAGGGGCCAAAAATAGATTTTTCCCCTCTCCCCACCACCAAACCACACCCCCTTTACCTCTTACCTCTGGCCCATGGCCCCACCATGTCCTATATTGGCTGGGTACAGGCTGGTGGTGCCTGGGCCTTGCGCGTGCTTTCCTTTCAAATTTGTTCAAGAGTCTGCCTGCTGCTCATGTGTTTGCCGTAACCTGGAGACTCTCCGTCTGCGTTTCCTGGCCTTTCATGCGGGCTTTCTTTTGGTCCTTCGCTCCAATCAGAAGCTGGGCTTCGTATGATGATGGGCTTTATATTTCTTTGGCCCACCTTTGTTTTTCTTTGCTGCCTGCCGTGTTGGCTTGTAATTCCTGCCGTAATGACTCAATCCTGCTAGGCCCCTTTTTGGGCCGGCCGTTTTATTCCTTTTCTCAGTGGCCTATCATAGGCACTGTTTTGTTTCTTTTTACTCATGGGCTCCTATGTCCCTTTGTTTTCTCCTTTTGGGCATCCACGGCCCGTTTGCTAATTCTTTTGGGCTTCCTCGACCTGTTTGCTAATTCCACACTCCCATGGGCTTTGTTACTAACTTCATTGGGCTTCCCCGGCCCAATAACCTTATCCTTATCTTTGGGTTTTATGAGTCTGCCATAAATCCCTTACTCTCTTAGTTTACACTACCTTGGGCCTGCAGCGACCCTTTCTCTCTTTTCTAATTCATACTCTACCCATGGGATACTATTTCTTTCTTTCCTGGCTTCTTTGAGCCCGTTTGCCTTTTCAAGGCCCATGTATACATTGTTGGGCTAGTGGCCCATTATTCCTACCGCTTGGGCCTAATGGTCTTTTTTACTATTTATACAGTCAACTCCATGTGGCCCTCATCATTGGGCCTTTCTTTCCACTGGGCTTCCACAAATGGCCCTCAACATTTAGCCCCCTGAACATATGAAATGTTTCTGCGATTCATATGTGAATGAAAGGACGCTTCTGCCCCTTTCTCATCTTTTCTCTTCTTCTCCTTTTTCGCGGTCTTTTTTTTTTCTTTTTAAGCTGTGGACCCCTTCTTATTCATACATATATCCTCCTTCCTGCTGCGAACAGGGTTGTCTCTTCGAATTTCCCAGTTTGGCAGTTATTTTCAAAACAGAGCCGCCGCTTCATTAACTCCATTCCCTTCTGATGGCTGACCCTTCACCTCTTTTCGTGCGGACATTAATGTGGGTATTTAAAAATAAATCCTTCTGCATTTTAAACACAAATCCTTTTCTCTCCCAAAACGCACGCTCTTCACATCTCCTTCTTCCTTCAAGTCGACCATACCTATTCTCTCCGGTTAAACTTTCCCATCATGTCTCCGGCAAAAAGTCCTAGTTCTTCCCGTCACAAGGGGAAGGCGGTAGCCTTCGACCCCCCTGTCGTTTCTGAGGAGGTGGATCGGTCCAATTCGGAGCGGTCCATTGAGGAGGAGGCGGAGCGCGACCCTGACGGCGAGTGCGCTCCCTTAATCGACCCGTGGTATGGAACCAGCGCTCACTTCCCAAAAGTTCCCGGCGAATATGTACCACCGTCGCCAGGCCGTGTGCTGATTACCCTTATCCGGCGAGACCCCGACGTTTCCTGGGCTCCGTTGGCCTCTTCAATCCCCGATTTGTCCATTCGCCAAGGTGTTTCACTCCCTGTACCCCTTCACTTTGAATTTGGGTCCGGCGCATCCCTGGGTTGGAAGGAGTGGGTTGATAGTGAGCTTTCCGACACAGGCTTTATGGGTTTATTGCAATGGGCCGGCGTTCTGAAGGCCGTGGTCTCTTCTCGTTGTTTGTCAAATTTTCGTGACCTCTATAACCTCCGCCACTTGGTCCGCCGGTGGTGCACTACCACTCACACCTTTTTCTTCTCGTGCGGCGAACTCACTGTAACTCTTGAAGATGTGGCCGACCAGTTGCTCTTGCCCATTCTCGGCGATACTGATCCTGCCGCTTTAGAGCTTTCTCCTGAGGAGGAGGTCATCGAAGTTGAACTAAGGACAAGGATGGCCGGAAACGCCAAGTTATCCTACTGGGTGAGTTCCTCTTCCAAGTTTTCTGCTACCGCCCGCCGCGCGGCTTTTATTGCTTTTTGGCTTAGTAAGTTCGTTTTTGGGTCCCACCCTCATTATGCCATAAAACCTTTGTATTTTCGTTTGGCTATTAAAATATCTGTGGGGGTGAGCCTGCCGCTAGCCCCTATGTTTCTGGGGCATTTATACGTTCAGTTGGACATTCTTCATAACGATGAGCAGCAGGCTGGGTCCTGCCATATTGTCACCTCTTCTGTTCATTCCACCATACTTCAGCAGTGGATGTTTGAGCGTTGTGCTCAATATTTGGCGAAATGTAGACCTGCCCGGTTTACCAGGGAGAAATACCAGAGTTGCCCGAGAGAGATCATCGACTTCTGTGGCAGGTTTGAATCTGACTTTCCGCTTGCTTTTCGTTGGTGTGGTTTGAAGCCGATAGGCTATTCTGTGGTTAAATCTTTCGATGAAGGCGTGGGTTTTTCTTGGCGAGCATATAGAAATTTGGGCGTTGGTTATACTTGTGCGGACTCCGTCATGGGTCCGTTTGTTGATGCTGTTGGGACTACTACCCCATTGGTAGGCTTTGATGAGACTGGGATCACTTATCTCGCCGCTACCAATGCCGGATGG
Source organism: Quercus parvula (assembly GCA_030820535.1). Lineage (NCBI taxonomy): Eukaryota > Viridiplantae > Streptophyta > Magnoliopsida > Fagales > Fagaceae > Quercus > Quercus parvula. The sequence goes on from JAUAME010000004.1 coordinate 33,323,147, forward strand.
CTGCCTTATTTAGCGGATGAAGGTATTAGGTTTGTTCACTATCCTGCCAACCGGGTGAGAAGGCAGTTTGGGCTGGATCAAGACATCCCTGATGACCTTTCTTCCCTGATGAGAGCTCCTACTTCGGTCCATCCTTTCCTGTGGCCTACTGCCTTTGATTTTTGGAGGAAGCGTTTCGATGCCGTCACAGTTCCTGGCTCATTGAGGGAGGGTGTTTGTACTTTTCCCATGCACGGCTACTGGCATGCAGTGATGGATTCATTTGTTGCCGAGTTAGCTGGGAGCCGTGGCTTTTCCCTCATTCCTCCTACTGCTTTGAGTACGGTTGCATTGGCTAACCTTCGCCTGCTGCTTCCTTCCAGGTCTGTTCTGGCGTATGCTAGGAAACAGAGCCGGTCAGCCATTTTTGAGTGGGACGCAGAGAAGAGAGGGTGGTTTTTGCATGCTGGTGACTATATCCCTGGTTGGGAGAAAAAAGTTAAATCGATTAACCTTCCTGCTCCGAGTGAAAAGGTGCCTGCCAAACCCAGGTCTGCTGCCAAGTTCAAGTCTGCTAGCAAAACCAAGCCAGCCACACCACTGCCTCCTGCAGGTGCTCTGCCGGCTGTCAGGACTCGTGGTAGCAAAAGGAAAACTACTCCTCACCCCGTATCTGCCACTAAACGGAGAGTAAGTCATTCTTCCTCTTTTTATTTTTTATTTTTTTTTTAATAAGATTTCTTAATTATCTTGCGGCCAACTCGCCAACTTTTTCTATCTTTTTCCTTTCAGTCTAAGTACAAGGAAGATTCATCAGCTGCTCGCCCCATTTTTCTTGATGATCCTGAGCCTGAGGCGAGTCCCTTTTCTTCACTTCTCTCCCCTTTTTTTTTTTGCATCTGCCACGGGTCTTCTACCCCCCTTTTCTTCACACATTTGTTTTTTAACTTAACAAAAATTTCTTCTTCAGGAGGAACCTGAGCCTTTGTCCGTATATCATCCTACTGCCGAGGAGATTTCTGCCTCCATGGGTGTGCCTATGGAAGGCTTCTTTGATGGGGCCGAGGCGGTATTATCGACGCCTGCCCCTCCTGCTGCACACAAGGCTCCTGCCAAAACTCCCACCCCTTCTGCCGAGCCGGTACCTAGAGAGGGTACTCATGTTGAAGGGGTTGGTGAGACTACACCCTTGCCTGCTGAGAGATTTGCTCCTTCAGAGGGCGCCACTCCTTCCGTCATTGTTCAGACCAAGATTACTCCTCCCATTCTGCCGCTAGTGATTTCGTCCAGCGACCCTTTTACAGATATTTCCCAGGCTGCGAAGGGTAGTGCTTCACTTGTTGTTACTCCTTCTTCCATCCCTGGTTCTGCCACCCGTGGCCCTGATCTGGGCGTATCTTCAGAAGGGTCTGCTAACATTTTTGAGGATCCTGATGATGTACCCGTGTTGAAAAGGACTATTTCTGACTCCGATGAAGAGGGTAGTGCTTCGTCTGAGCCTGACTTGATGGGTATGTATCTCCCTTCCTTTTCATCCCCCTTTTTTTGTATTTGCGCTTCGTTTGCATACTCATCTCCCCGCTTGCAGAAACTTCTAAAGGACCAGAGATTGCAGCAGGTGAGGGAATGACTGCTCCTGCCTCCCCTGTAGCGCCTGCTCCTGCAGCACCTTCAGTACCTGTTTCAGCCGTACCTACTGCCCCTGTTCCTTCTGTGCCTGTAATTCCCCTTCCTGCTACACCCGTAGCCCCCATTCCTGGTAATTTTTTGGCACTCTTTCCTTTTTTTCTTTTCACTTCATCCCCTTTTTCTTCTTTTTTTTTTTTTTTTTATGTTCCCTTGTGTTCCACTCCCCCTTTATTGCAGGTCCGCTTCCTACTATTCCTTCTCAGTTTGAGGCGGGCAGTAGTAGTTATGTCGCCATTCCAGACGATGCTGCATCCTTCTTCGTCTGTTTTGATCAGCCGGAAGTTAATGACCTTGGTCCGACAGAGTTTTGGGCTTCCGGTCCTCCCTATGTGGACTTTTATGGCTTCCGAGTCCCTGGGGACTGTGTTTCTCACTTAGTGATGATCTACAGCAGTCATGGCGACTTTATGCAGGACTTTATGCAGGGAGCATTTCTTGAAAATGTTGGGATGTATGCTGAACGATATTGAGCATAATTTCATCGACACTGTTTCTGCCGAGAGAATTCTGCAGTGGAGGGCTGTGGTTCAGGAGCTTATCAGCGTAGGTTTTGCTGTGGAGTTTATTCTTGAGCATCTACGTGAGATTGCCCGAGCCTTTTTTATGAGGAAAGTCCGTCCAGCCATTGAGGCCATAGATGTCCGCATCGAGCTTTTGAAGAAGGAGGTGGCTGATTTGGAGGGTCGCCGCGAGCATCTTCTTTCCGGCATTAGTGGACCTAGTCGCTTTGGGGATCAGAGTCTCATTTCTGGACTTCACTAATGATAGCACCGTTTCCTGTCCTTTTCTTTGTTTCTCTGTTTATGTCATACAGAATACTTTTATATTTCTAGCCGTAGTTACTTGGCTTGTGTTTGCCACACTTTGAGTTTGTAATGATGCTACACTTTGCTATTTCCTCTTTTCTTTTTACTACTGCTATAACATGATGCTAATATTTCGTACCTTTTCATTGCGCACTCATGAAAGCACGTTACAACTTTTCTTGTGACATAATCACTTGGAGGAATAAAAGGGAAAAAATCAAAAAGAAAAGGAAGACCTAAACAGATAGTTGAGGAAAGGTAGTCAACCACATAATTTCCCTTTCTAAGCAAAATAACGCTTCAGCCATTTTCCATTGATGGGGTCCATCAAGTCCCTGCCATCTATTTGAGTCAGGCGATAATATCCACTTTGATGCGCTTCTCTTATCACAAGGGGTCCTTCCCATTTTGGTGCAAACTTAGATGGTCCTGCCAGACCTCGCCTGACATAATCTGCCACTTTTAGCACTAGTTGTCCTTCCGCAAACACTCGCTCCTTGGTCATCCTGCCTTAGGCTTCAGTCATCTTCTGCCTGTATCTGCGGCTGCGCACCTGGGCTTCTTCCCTCTTTTCATCAAGTTCTTCCAGGTTCTCAAGCCTTTCTGCTGCGAAGACTCCTTCCTCTTTTTCCTTTTCTTGCATCTGCATAACCCTTAGGGACGGTGTTATTATTTCTGCTGGACTCACTACTTCAGTTCCATAGACTAAGGAGAAGGGTGAAAAGCCCGTGGCTGACTTTGGTGATTTTCGGTATGCCCAGAGAGCATCTGGCAGGTGCATTGCCCATCCTCCCACATATTCTTGGCTCATTTTGCTGATGATTATTATGAGAATTTTGTTTGTCGCCTCCGCCTACCCGTTCCCTTGAGGATAGTAGGGTGATGATCTGTGGTGCTTGACTTGGTAGAACTTAAGCATTCTTCTTACATCGCTGTTGACAAACGGTGTACCGTTGTCGCTGATGACCCTGTGGGGCACTCCAAACCTCACAATTATATTTTCTTTGATGAAGTTTGCCACTGCTCCGCCTGTACCCACGTGATGGCGGGTTGACTGGCCCCACCAAATCTAGCCCCCAATTGTGAAAGGGCCATGGGGTGACCATGCTGTGCAAGCCTTGTGGATGGGTATGGATCAAATTGGCTTGTACCTGACAACTGTGACACTTCTTTACAAATTCTGCCGCGTCTTTCTTCATGGTTGGCCAGTAGTAGCCCATCTGCAGCAGGCATCTGTAAAGCTTTTTCTTCCCCTGGTGTTCACCACATTCCCCAGCATGTACTTCTTTTATCATTTCTTTAGCCTCCTCAGGACCTAAACACCTCAAAGGGTCTCCATCATATCCTCTTTTAAAAAGGACTGTGTTGTGCAAGAAGTAACGTGTTGCCAACCTCTTAAGTTTGTACCTCTCGCTGTGTCTTTGTGGCAGGACACCTTCCACCAGGTACTGCATAAAGGGGGTCCTCCAATCCTCGCTAACGAACACAGCATAACTCTCCTTCCTGTCTACCGCAAGCTGGCAGGTCCCACACTGGGTTTGTATTTGATCTGCGTCCTTGCCCATGCCTGGCCAATAGAAGCCTGCTCTCTGGAGTCTGCGGTAAAGACTGACTTCCTCACAGGACCCACAGGTCTTGTCAAGTATTTCCTTTAATTTTCTCTGGGCTTCCTCTAGGCCCACACATCGGGATAAAATCCCACCTGGCATCCTGCGGTACAGCTTTTCTTTTACCAAAGCATAGTCTTTTAACACCTTCAATTCTGCTACGTCGTCCCCCTTCACCAAGGTCTCCTTTATGGGGATTCGCCAATCCCCTTCGTCCTGTTCTTCCTGAAACTTCTCCTTCAATACTTCAATGATCAATTCCTTCCTTTTGCTGACTTCTACGTTGGTGCTACTCCCTTCAAAGATTATCTGTGAACCCAGGGCGGCTAACGCGTCCGCAAACCGATTTTCATTTCTCGGAGCATGTTCTATCTCAAAGGTTGAGAATTTCTCTTCCATCCTCTGGGCCATTGCTCTGTACGGAGCTAGGCTGGGTTCTTTTAAGGAAAAACTTCCTTTGGCCTGGCAGACGACCAAGTTCGAATCTCCCAGCACTTTCAAGTGTTTGACTCCCATTTCGAGCGTTGTGGCAAGCCCAGTTAGGTAGGCCTCGTACTCCGCCGTGTTGTTTGAACAGGGGAATTCTAACTTAAACGATAGCGCCACTGCCTTGTCTTCTTCATGATACAGAACTACTCCTACCCCTCCGGAATGGGCAGTAGAAGACCCATCGAATTTCATTACCCACTGTTCCCTGACCTCCTCTGCTATAGCTACTTCCCCTGGAACTTCATCGTCTAGTGGGAATTCTTCCTCTCCTGGAAACTGCGTTAATAAATCCGCTATAGCCTGACTTTTCACTGCCTTAGGCGTCCCCATTCTCAAGTCGTATTGTGACAATTGCAGCAACCACTGGGATATCCTGCCGGAGAGAATCGGCTGTTGTAACAGAGCTTTAATGGCATGTGACTTAGTCATCAGCCATACTTCGTATGCCAAGAAATAGTGACGCAATGGCGTATGAGTTGGTGGCCAGATAGAGTAACAGCGGTTTTTTGTGAATAGGAGCCTGCACCGTGGGGAGGTTCATCATTATCTGCTGCAGCCTTTTGAAGGCCGTCTGCTGCACTGCCCCCCATTCAAAACTTTGCCCTTTCTTGAGCAACTTGGTGAAAGCAGAGGTAATTGATGCCAAACCAGGGATGAACCTCCGAATATATGAAACTTTTCCTAAGAAGCTTTTCAGTTCTTTTACTGTGGCAGGAGGTCTCATGGTTGCTATGGCTGTGGCCTTGGCTGGATCCACATCCACGCCTCTGCTGTGAACCAGGAAACCCAAAAATTTCCCAGAGGACACCCCGAATGCGCACTTGAGGGGATTCATTCTTAACTTAAAAGCTCTGCATCTTTTGAATACTCTTTTCAACACCCGAAAGTGTTCTTCCCTTTTTCTTGACTTGACCACTATGTCATCCACATAGTCTTCTAGCTCCTTGTGCATCATATCATGGAATATGGCCGTCATTGCCCGCTGGTAGGTTGCACCTGCGTTTTTTAGCCCGAAGGGCATCATAGTATAATAGAAGTTGCCCATGGGTGTCCTGAAGGCAGTTTTCTCTGCATCTTTTGGCGCCATCTTGATCTGATTATATCCACTGAAACCATCCATGAATGAGAACATGGCGTTTCCTGCCGCAGAATCTATCAGCAAATCCATGTTTGGCAATGGAAATTCGTCCTTGGGACAAGCTTTGTTAAGATTCCTGAAATCCACACAGCATCTTATCTGCCCATTCTTCTTTTTCACAGGTACTATGTTGGATAGCCAGCGGGGATGCTGGATAGGCTTGATGAATCCTGCGGCTAGTAACTTCTGTACTTCTTTGACTATTTGCCCTTCTATTTCTGTGTGGAATATCCTGGCAGGCTGGGCCACCGGCCTGGCCTTTGGGTCCACATTCAAAGTATGCACGACAAGCTTGGGATCGAGCCCTGGCATTTCATTGTAATCCCAAGCAAAGACGTCTTTGAATTCTTTCAGCAGTAATATAAGTTCTGACTTCTCCGTTTCCGTTAGGCTTGCACTGATTGAGATGGGCCTTGGTTCTTGCGAATCAGACCCCAAGTCAACCTCTTCTAACTCTTCCTCTGCCATAACCTGGATGTCCCTTTTTGTCGTAACTGCCTCATCCTTCCCTTCTTCTTTTTCCAAACTTCTTTCAACAACGCAACATGCCAAACTCTTGTGTTGCCCCTTTTGGGCGGGACCCACTTGCATTTCACCCGTGGGTCCCACGCACCTTCATAATTTGTAGATAATCTTGCTGTCAAGGCCTCGGATCCTGACGCACTGAGGTACTTCATCCAGCTCTGCGGCAGGCGCTTCTTTCCTTTTCTTCTTTCGTGCCAGTAGCTCTCTTAAGTCAGGTTCTGGGTCATCTTGAACATCTTTCCACCTAGGCACAAAGGTGCCTTGTGGTTTTGCAACCACGTTTTCTCCAGATGGGGCCCATTGATCATAAAACATGGTTTCTACCAAGTGGGCTTCTACCTGCTCGAATGGCGAAGGGTTTGCCGCTATGCGTATCATCTTGCCATTCAGTCTTCCCTTCACACATTAGTGGTAGGTGGACGGGACTAGTCGATGTTTGTGTAACCAAGGCCTCCCCAAAAGTACGTGGTAAGATACTTCCGTTCTGACTACGTGGAAGCGAGCTAGAGAGGCTATAGGACCTACTTTCAAACATAACTGAATGTGGCCTGCGGTGTATTCACCTCTCCCACCGAATCCTGTTACTTCCATCGGGCATCCTTGGATCTTTCTTTCCGAAATTCCTGCGGCTTGTAAGGTGCTTAATGGGATGAGATTTACGGAAGCACCTGTATCCACCAAGGCCCTCTTGATGGGGATTTGATTTATAGATGCTGCTAAATAGAGAGGCCTTCGATGATCTGGGTGCCCTACTTCCATATCTTCACTGCTAAATGTGATTTCCGTTGATTCCTGCAGGAGGGCCCTGTCTTCTGATATCTCCGCTGACAGGCATTCCACCCCTGCGCCGGCGGCGATGCTTACCAAGGCCTCCGTAGCTATTTTTCTTTCTTTTGCCGTAAGCCCCAACTGGTCGAATAGATTTTTGAACTTGGCACTCTACTGAAGGGTAGTAATCGCCGCGGCAGGCAGGGCCAAGTTTTCTTCCTCGTCTTCTCTTGGGTCCGCACATATTACTACGGCTGCCACACCCTTTCCCTTGTGGTTTGGGAGTGGATTTCTTTGAACTTCCTGCTGGGTCAGCTCTAATGTGCCTTCTTTGATCCAGCGGTGCACTAGCCTGCGGAGCGCCCAACATTCGGTGGTGGGGTGCTGCACATAATTGTGCAAGCGGCAGAAGCGAGGATCTCTCCTTTCTTCTTCCGTTGGCTCTCTAGAAACCTGGTTGGGTTTAAAGATCCCATCTGCTATTCACTTGTCAAGTAGCACCTCTAGCTCCTTAGGAGTGCATGGCAGGGGTGGAGGTGTATCATACTCCCTCCCCTCTGTTCTCCTTCTCTGGTTTCCAGTAGACACGGCCATAGCCTGCGGTGCGTTCCGCTTGTCTGAACTGGGTTTCACGGACTGAGCCGTCTTTCTTGCTTTCTGTAATAGCTGCGCAAACTGGGAAATCTCCAGATTTTCCAGGACAGCTCTGAATTCCCGAATCATATTGGTCATGCACATTTCTACCAACGTCCTCTCCTCGCAGTGATCATAGCAATCAAGTGCTATGTCCCTGAACCGTTTGATGTACTCCATTAGATCTTCTCCGTTTCTTTGCTTTGTTGCCTGCAGAGTTGCAAGCGTCACTGTTTCTTCTCCGTGAAAGTATTTAGTGCAAAATACGTCCACCATGTCATCCCAAGTTGGGATTGATCCTGGCTTTAAACCGATGTACCAGGTGTATGCTCGGTCGCATAGTGACTTTGAAAACTCCCGAAGGCATAAGTCTTCATCTGCCGCATAAGGGCCAAGGGTGTCAATGAATTTGCTCACGTGCTCTACTGCACTTCCCTTCCTGCCATCGTACTGGGCAAAGGCCCTTGGTTCATACCTCTCGGGGTATGGCTTGCTGAGCACTTTTAGAGGATAGGGAGGTCTCCTTGAGTAAAATCTCTCCTTTGGTGTTCTGGCTCTCTCTTGCTCCAAGAGAGCCGCTACCTCAGCCATGGTAATGAAACGCTGTCCTGCGCTCCGTGGGGCACCTCCTGCCAGTGTCTCTACTCCGTCTGCCGCATGATCTGGGTAATGCTGGCTGCCTTTTTCCTTTGTTTTGTCCGCCTTCAATTGGCGGATCTCTTCCATCATTTGTTGCTGCGAGTGCTGCAATGATTGCAACACTTCGACGAAGGTATTAACATTGTCTACGGGGACTCTTGCTTGAGGCTGAGGATCAGCCCCCGTTCTGTTGGCACCTTCTGTCTGGTTAAGTTGTTCTTGATGAGGCCTCGTTGGCCTAGATTCTACTTGTGAGGGCACGGCGCTCATATTTCGTGTCGTCCTAGACTTGGGTGGCATTGTTTGTGAGGGGTGCTATTTTTTTTTCCTTCACCCCTGTCTGCTTCCCAACTCCCCAGCGGAGTCGCCAATTTAATGTGGGGGCCTTTTCTGGCAGGATTAGGCTGCCTCCTGCGGTAATGGGCTGGGCTGCCTCCTGCGATGATGGGCCCTAGTGTTTCTGAGTAAGGGAGCTGGGGCCGGTCCAATTGTAACTCAACTTGGGCCGGTTTGTGCACAAACTTATGCCACACCTGCTAGGAGCAAGTTTTCGGCAAGCAGAATCGTAGCAAACAAGCTGTGACAGGCTAGACTGTTGCAGACAAGTTATGGCAGGCTAGACTGTTGCAGACAAGTTATGGCAGGCAGATAATATAATGACTAAAAAACAGAGTATTCCGTCTACTTAAACAGGTTACTTATGTAACTAAGAAAAAATAAAGAAAGTAACACTGATTAATTTGAATAAGCAGAAAATTAGGTTATAAGCTTCGTCTGCCGTAGTAAATCCAAAGAGGGGAGAACGTCTCTTCTCAATGCGAATAATCCCCCAGGAAGAATCCTGTTATGGGAATTAATGGCTTTGAGGGAGTCGGCCCTGAATGGTTATAGTCTCACTGGGAAAGTTCTCGTTTGCGTTCTTTGGAGAAAGGTGAGATTTTTGAAGGGGGAGAGAGGGGAGCCGATCTATTGGTGCATGCTCTTTCGGACTAACTCTCTCCTTTCTTTCTTAGTTTTCTTTCCTTTTCTCTCTGTTTTCGTTCTAATCTTTTTTCTTCTCCTCTTACTTTGTTTCTCTTTTCATGTTGTGAAAAATCCTCTGTTTTTTCGATCCTCTTTACAGGGCACGGCAAGGGCCTCTTTATAGTGCCTGCCGTGACCAGTGTTTTACTGTTTTGCCCCTTAACCGCCTTTGTCTGGTCTGGGTGTACCTGCCAATCGTACAAAACCCCTGCCAGACAGAGGCGGATTCATTTTGTCCTTCTGTGCACCGCGGACTCATTTTGTCCTTCTGCGCGCCGCGGCCTTTCCTGCCACGATGTTAATTTCCTCTCTCCTCACACTCAGAGCATGCACTCAACGGTTCCCTCTCAAATTCTCTCTTTTGGGTGGTCCACCATCCCAACAGGACGTACCTCCCAAAGAGGTTTGAGCAGGGGCCGAAAATAGATCCTTTCCCCTCTCCCCACCACCAAACCACACCCCCTTTTACCTCTTACCTCTGACCCATGGCCCCACCATGTCCTGTATTGGCTGGGTACAGGCTAGTGGCGCCTGGGCCTTGCGCGTGCTTCCCTTTCAAATTTGTCCATGAGTCTGCCCGCTGCTCATGTGTCTGCCGCAACCTGGGGACTCTTCGTCTGCGTTTCCTGGCCTTTCATGTGGGCTTTCTTTTGGTCCTTCGCTTCAATCAGAAGCTGGGCTTCGTATGATGATGGGTTTTATATTTCTTTGGCCCACCTTTGGTTTTCTTTGCTGCCTGCCGTGTTTGGCTCGTAATTCCTGCAGTAATGACTCAATCCTGCTGGGCCCCTTTTGGGCCGGCCATTTTATTCCTTTTCTCAGTGGCCTATCATAGGCACTGTTTTGTTTCTTTTTTACTCATGGGCTCCTATGTCCCTTTGTTTTCTTCTTTTGGGCATCCACGGCCCGTTTGCTAATTCCACACTCCCATGGGCTTTGTTACTAACTTCATTGGGCTTCCCCGGCCCAATAACCTTATCCTTATCTTTGGGTTTTATGGGCCTGCCATAAATCCCTTACTTTCTTAGTTTACATTACCTTGGGCCTGCAGCGACCCTTTCTCACTTTTCTAACTCATATTCTGCCCATGGGATGCTATATCTTTCTTTCCTGGCTTCTTTGAGCCCGTTTGCCTTTTCAAGGCCCGTATACATTGTTGGGCTAGTGATCCATTATTCCTGCCGCTTGGGCCTAATGGTCTTTTTTAACTATTCATACAGTCAATTTCTTGTGGCCCTCATCATTGGGCTTTTCTTTCCACTGGGCTTCCACAAATGGCCCTCAACAGAGGGAAGCCGATCTATTGGTGCATGCTCTTTGAACTAACTCTCTTCTTTCTTTCTTAGTTTTCTTTTCTTTTCTCTCTGTTTTCGTTCTTATCTTTTTTCTTTTTCCTTTTGCTCTGTTTTTCTTTTCGCGTTGTGAGATATATCCTTTGTTTTTCGATCCCCTCTACAGGGCACGGCAAGGGCCTCTTTATAGTGCCTGCCGTGACTAGTGTTTTACTGTCTTGCCCCTCAACCGCCTTTGTCTGGTCTAGGTGTATCTGCCGACCGTACTGTGCGACACAAAACCCCTGCCAGACAGAGGCGGACTCATTTTGTCCTTCTGTGCGCCGCGGCCTTTCCTGCCACGATGTTAATCTCCTCTCTCCTCACACTCAGAGCATGCACTCAACGATTCCCTCTCAAATTGCCTTTTTTGGGTGGTCTATCATCCCAGCAGGACGTACCTCCCAAAAGAGGTTTGAGCAGGGGCCAAAAATAGATCTTTTCCCCTCTCCCCACCACCAAACCATACCCCCTTTACCTCTTACCTCTGGCCCATGGCCCCATCATGTCCTATATTGGCTGGGTACAGGCTGGTGGTGCCTGGGCCTTGCGCGTGCTTTCCTTTCAAATTTGTCCAAGAGTCTGCCTGCTGCTCATGTGTCTGCCGTAACCTGGAGACTCTCCATCTGCGTTTCCTGGCCTTTCATGCGGGTTTTCTTTTGGTCCTTCGCTCCAAATCAGAAGCTGGGCTTCGTATGATGATGGGCTTTATATTTCTTTGGCCCACCTTTGTTTTTCTTTGCTGCCTGCCGTGTTGGCTTGTAATTCCTGCCGTAATGACTCAATCCTACTGGGCCCCTTTTTGGGCCGGCCGTTTTATTCCTTTTCTCAGTGGCCTATCATAGGCACTGTTTTGTTTCTTTTTACTCATGGGCTCCTATGACCCTTTGTTTTCTCCTTTTGGGCATCCACGACCCGTTTGCTAATTCTTTTGGGCTTCCTCAGCCTGTTTGCTAATTCCACACTCCCATGGGCTTTGTTACTAACTTCATTGGGCTTCCCCGGCCCAATAACCTTATCCTTATCTTTGGGTTTTATGAGCCTACCATAAATCCCTTACTCTCTTAGTTTACACTACCTTGGGCCTGCAGCGACCCTTTCTTTCTTTTCTAATTCATACTCTGCCCATGGGATGCTATTTCTTTCTTTCCTGGCTTCTTTGAGCCCGTTTGCCTTTTCAAGGCCCATGTATACATTGTTGGGCTAGTGGCCCATTATTCCTGCCGCTTGGGCCTAATGGTCTTTTTTACTATTTATACAGTCAACTCCTTGTGGCCCTCATCATTGGGCCTTTCTTTCCACTGGGCTTCCACAAATGGCCCTCAACAACTATCTGATTTACACTTTCTGTACCCACACTATATATACCCACATTACACACAAATGATGAGGAGTGCTTCTAATAGAAAACCCTAACCTCAACCTTGAGAGTAAGAGATTATCATACCCATATATCTTTACACATATGCTTGTGGATTTCCTCAACTCCTACCTCTCCATTTCCATACCATTGACAGGTTGATAGCCCAAACACTTACCACACCATTTTAGCGTGTCAAATGAGGATTTGGTGCTGCTGGGAAGCATTGGAAGAAGCCAGGATTTGGCAGATGCAATCGGGTGGATTGCAGGATCCGGAGAGCTAGACAAGACATGGTTCCAAGAAGCCTTGTTGGAGTAGGAGCTTGGAGGGCTTAGGTACAGTGGGTAGATTAGGCTTGGAGGATCTCTTACTAACCCATGTATCCCAACTGATTGTCTAGTGGATCGATTACCTCTTGGAGGGCAGCGGACAGGTTTTTCGCCGAGTTCTTCGGTTTCCTCTTTGATAACACATCAGTGTGTTATTTGTGTTTGCGTTATTCTTTCCTACTTTTTTACATGTCATGTTACTGTTGTGATTATATGAATATTTGTTAGAGTAGCTTGTTTGCTTATCCGCTCGCAATTACTCTATTCCGCACTTAGTATAAGTTAGAGTAAAATCAATCATGCCATAATTTTATCTTGGGGGTCTAAATAGCTCTTGTGTTTTTACACAATTTCGAACTTTCAATTGGTATCAAAGCAAGTACACTTATATTGGTTTCATTACCTTAGTGTGATCCTTGACCCCATATTGAGATGGATCAGCCTTAATCTTTAAATGGTCCACCCTATTTTGATGGTAGCAATTACGCCTTTTGGAAGGTACAGATGAGAGCATTTTTGTGTTCTATAGATGATTCTGTTTGGGATGTCGTTGATGTTGGCTGGACTAAGCCGGAGGAGGGCAAATCCACTTGGGATAAGGTAGCCCTCGCAGCGTCGAATGCTAATAGCAAAGCAATTAACGCTATTTTTTGTGGTGTGTCTCCAAATGAGTTCCACTGGATATCTCACATTACCATTGCCAAGGAGGCATTGCAGATATTGGAGACCACATATAAGGGAACAAAGAAAGTTTAAGACACCAAGTTACAGATGCTGACCACTCGATTTGAAGAGCTGAGAATGGGCGAGGATGAGTCTTTTGACTCTTTCTATAGCAAGCTAAATGAAGTGGTCATTGGTAAGTTCAACTTGGGGGAGAAAACGGAGGACTCAAAAGTTTTAAGGAAGATCCTTCGTTAATTGCTAGAGAGCTTCCGTGCAAGGGTGACTGCAATTAAGGAGAGCAAGGACCTTGACGACATCAAAGTCGAAGAGCTAATTGGTTCTCTTCAGACTTATGAGCTTTCATTTCCTAATCAAAGAAAGAGCAAATCCCTTGCTCTTAAGACTATAAATGAAAAAGTAGAAGCACACGACTCATCGGATGAGGATGTAGTAAAAAATGATGTTGCCTATCTTGCAAAGAATTTCCGTAAATTCCTGAAGTTCAAGAACAATGGGAAATTTGGTGATAAAGGGAAATTCATGAGTTCTGAAAAGGAGAAGGACTTCAAGAACAGAGAAGGAAATGATTCCCAATCTACCCAAGGAGTCACTTGTTTTGAATGTAATGGACATGGCCATTTCAAAAGGGAATGTCCTAACTATTTGAGATCGAAGGGCAAGGCGTATGCCACCACTTTTAGTGACTTGGATTCCTCCAACTCTGATTTGGAGGAAAGCTGTGATGGAGAAGGGAATTACTCCGCTTTTATGACTATTGCTCATGTTGAGTCTTCGGGGGATTTGTGTAAACTTGTTGAAGAGCTTGGAGAGCATAGTAAAGAGGAATCTATGGGAATTGTAGAAGAATCGGATGCTGAAGAAGATGAAGATACATCAGGTCTTCAAGAGAATTACAATCCACTCCTTAAGAAGTCGGGAGAGTATGCAAGGGTGGCCAAGGCAGTTGTGAAAAAGATGAAGAAAGCAGAGGAGGACTATAGAAGTCTCCTAGTGAGATATAAGGAGGCCAAGTGTGAGATTGAGACATTGAATGGTGAGCTAACCGAGGCTTACACAAAGGTGAAATTTCTTGAGCTTGAGGTGGTTCAAGCAAATGCCAAAGTAGACTGAGTCTCTACCAAGAAGCTTGATGATGTCATCTCTTCTAAAAAATCTTTCTCCGATAAAATCGGGTTGGGATATACTGGAGAAAGTAGTTCGGGTGTCAAGGTAACCAAAGAAGTAAAGTTTGTGAAAGCCAAAGAACCAAAAGGAGTTGTCCCTACTGTTAAGAAACCAAATGTGGAGAAGAAGAAGAATATGGTTGACCAATGAGTGCTGAATAAGCCTTGCAACCAATCAACGGTCAGGTCTAAAGCCAAAGGGAGATCACCTCCAAAATCACAAAGAGGTCTGAGAACGAACCATGTTTGGCAAACTTCAACAGCAGGTTTGAAGGTCACAATTCATGTTCCCAATCCTATAGGGATATCACCCCAAACGCACATGATGTGTGGGTGAAAAGGGGTACTCATGCATGATTATCTCCTATGTCAATGCATCAATACTTCCAATGCTTAGGATCATAGGTTCATGCATCATATCATGCATTGCTTTCTATTTATAGCATGTTTCTTTTACAAGTTTTGCTTTTACTTGTTGTTATTGATCTTACTTTTCTTGTTCTGTTTTTTAGTGTGTTCAAAAATTCAAAAACCATAAAAATTGAAAAATCTTCAAAAAGTTTGATCACTTGTTTTGTGTGTATCACATGTGAGTTTGGCCTAGTACCTTCGCACTAATGGCGTAGTGCATTTTCGAGCTTGGCTTGTTATGTATGCACTTATATCTTTGTGGGAGAAATCTTGAAATCTATGTGCGATTGTTGTAAATAGATCTTCAAGCTTGTCATGAATGATTGGTCAATAGTCTTGTTGGTTTTGATACTTGCATAGACTTATGCCTATATATCTTCCCACCTTTATTTTTTTTTCTATAGAGCTCACCAAATGTAAATCTCAAAATAAAAAAGAGATTATGAGCTGCAAAAGCCTGTTGCACATACTAGTATTTGACTAGAAAAAAGGGAAAGTGACTTTTGTTTTGAAATGTATGATGCTCAAAAATCCAAAGGCTAACTATCAATGTTGAAATATAAAAAATTTCAAGCACCAATCTAAAAAAGAGATGTATTATCCAAAAAGAATCAAATGTTATGATTTATGAAGAAGCTAAATGAAAAGCTTCTAAGTTTTGTAATCATTCTCTTGTGGAAGGTCATATATGTTCATTTCTATAATTGAGATAGACCACTTGATTTCGTACTAGTTGTATATGACTTGATTGAATTGATCATTAAAGCTTCGCTCTGGTCTATGGATTATTCCACATTTGATACTCACACACAACACCCAAGACTGTGTTCAGATAATGCCTATCTCATTTATGTGATTGTACATGTTCAAATGTGATGTGTATACTCAAATACTTGTTGATCAAAACCCAAAAAGATTTTTGAGTGTTTTATATGTTTTTGAAAGTGATTTTATACTTTCATGTCTTTTGTTTTTTATCAAAATGTTTTTTGTGTTTTTCTTCAAAAACTGGTTTAGAGGCTGTTTTGCGAGAAACTCACGACTTAAAGCTTCCTGCGAAATGTGCTTAAGGGAAATTACAAAGTCACATTTTCATACAGAAAGTCTTGCTACTGTCTCATGAGTATTTTGCAACTAAACCTTTCTCACGAAATGGTTTTTAGGCAAAAACTAGAAATTGTTTTGCAATTGTTTTGCGACTGTATCACGACTGTATCGCAATTGTTTTGCGACTAAAAGCTTCTTGCGAAAGCTTTTAAGCTTCAGTGGTCCTTTTTGCGATTGTATCGCGAGTGCCTCGCTACTACCTAACCCGTGAAAAACGCATGTTTTTAGTTTTTATGTAGCAGATGTGACATATTTTCAAAATCACTTCACTTCCCTTGCAAAGTCTCTCAAACCCCCTTCAACCCAAATCTCATTGTTCTTCAAAACCCCATCACTCTCAAGCTTATTTTCTGCATTTCCAATTTCAAGGTATGATTTCTAAAACATTTTCTTTATGTTTCTCTGAGTTTATGCAGAAATTTAAGTTAGGGTTCTAAAATTTGGGGATTTTTCGAAAACAGGTTAGGGTTCTTATTTTTATGCAAAATTTTCCAAAATCTTTGATTGGGCTGAGTCCCATTTGATGTGATTGTTCTTGTGTTGGCCCCATGTGGCATATTGAGCTTGTATTAAGGCATTTTTCACTATGTTCATGCATTATTCATAAATGTTGTGCATTGTTGCATGTTAAATGCTTAACAGAATGTCCTAGTGACATTTTTGTGCTAAATTGGATTCAAGTGAATTCCAATTTCTGGGTTTACACTTGTTTTGGTCACTGATTATGTGTTTAACACACTTTGCCCATGTTGCACATTCTAGGCACGTACTAGGGCCCTCTAGGCACACCTCATGCATCTCATGATGCACACACATGCACCAGCACATGCACTGCCTAGGCACACACAGACACAGTTAATTAATTCATGCATTGTGTTTATGCTTACTTGGTTTAACACCTTTAGCATGCTGTTTGAGTTTATTTACTCTGTTTTGAGTTGGTTTTACTATGTTTTAAGCCCTTTTTACTTATACTTTGAACTAACATGTTTCTAATCATGTTTTGTGTTCTGTTTTGTGTTTCCACACTTGGTTCTTTTCTATTTTGTGTTCCTTTGCAGATATGGCTCCTACTAAGCAAGCAGCCACCAAGAGACCAACTTCCAAACGTGCACGCATTGATTCTGATAACTACAAGTCTGTTGAGGCTGATATGAAGTACAATGACTGTTACAACAAAGCCACCATTATCATGGAAAGGGTGGTTCAATTGGAATCTCTTAAGAACACCTTCATCCCTGAGGTGTTCAAAGAAAGGACTTAGACCAAGCTGTTGAACCCAGTTGGGGTTGTCTACTCAGAGATCACAAAGGAGTTTTTCTCCAATGCTGCTTTGGACGGAGATCTTATAGAGTGCTGGGTAAGGCACAAAGAATTTGTGATTACAAGGGAGATCATACAGGACTTTTTGGAGATTCGTCCTCCATCTCAACCAATCTCAGTCCAATATGAAGACAGATTGGGGTCAACTGAGGAGATGGGGCAAATACTTGGGGGTACACCGAAGAAGTCATCCATGAACACAATACCATTTTCACCAGAGATGAGGACTTTGGCCTATATGATGATTCACAACCTGTACCCAGTCACCAACCTCACTACATTGTTAGCTCCAAGGACAATGTTTTTGTACGATCTCTTCACCCACAAGGAAATTGATATTTGTGGACACATCCTCTACTTGCTGAAAAAGAGCATTATAAAGTAGAATTCAAGGACTATAATGCCCTTTCCATCTCTCATTATTGGCCTCAATGCAAAGGAGCGCATTAAAATTTCGAATGGCCTCAAAGTAGTTCAGAGAGACTATCCCATTGGTGCACATACACTCACTCGGAGCACAGCTCACATCAAGGGCTCCAGAACAGGTGTGCACACGATACCACAGTCCCGAGTTGAGGAGGAGGGAGGTGATATAGAGGATGAGATAGAGAGATTTACTACTGCTCCAAAGCCATCAGCTCAGCCTTCAGCTCAACCATCATCCTTAGCTCCCACATGAGGACTAAACAGACTCGATCATCTTCTAGCTAGAGTAGAGCAGATGTACACCATGCTTGACTCCCATGTGCAGCACACCGTGGCCCAGTTTGGTTATATCTAGGGCCAGATCACGGCTTTATCCTTACAGATTGATGATTTATCCATGGACCAGGGATCAGATTTAGAGTCCGATAAGTTCTAGCCTCTTTAGCCACTCCAATCAAAAAAGGGGAGAAAATTTTGAGGGGGAGCTTGCACAGTGTTAGGGGGAGCATAGGTTTAGGCTTAGAAACATTGGTTATTGGTTCACAAGTGGTTTGCTTTTGTTTATTTTTAGCTTTTATAACTGCTGGTTTATGTTTATACTTTTACTGCTATTGTTTAAAACTTCAGTACACTTTGCTTTTATTAATTCAGTCTTATATTTAGTACTTGAGTTTGTGACTTCTCAAAGCTTTGTAGCATTTTTTTTAGTACTTTTGGATATTGATAATATGTCTTGAGTACTTCACACTTGTGCCCTAGTAGGATCTTGTTCCTAGATGCATATACTTCATGTATTTTGCATTGGTCGTGTATTGGACACGCAAGTAATCATAAGTGATTGCTTTTTATTTGCATGTCCGGATGAACACTTACTTGCTAAATGTTCATTGTAGTCATTCTTTAATGACTGAACTTGTTTGATCAAGTTTTTGTTTACATGATATCTAATGTTTACAAACTTGATCGCATTATGCTTGCTCATGTACATACTTTGTATTCAACTTGTCATAAGCTTAATGAAAGTTTTGTTTGTGTGTGAGTGTTTCAAGTTACAGGTGTTAGTTTTTAGACCTCTTAAAACACAATTGGATTAACCTAGGAATTTAGCCAAGTTGTTACTTAGTCAAATTAATTATATCTAGGTTAACACAATCAAATAATCATATCAAGTAAAGCAGCGGAAAGATAAATAACACAAAGATATGATCACCCAGGAAACCAAACCGGTAAAAACCTGGGGAGGATTTAACCTAGCTATCCTCAAGATAAACTTGAATCCACTATCTTGAAAGAATCGAAGTTCATACAATAAGACTTACAAGCCCCCATGTTTGACTTCTTATTGCTACCCACCGTAGAACTTACTGACATGACCATGTGCAAGCTTCGAATCCATAGACTCCTTCTTTCTTGGATTTTCCACCAAATACAAGCACACCTGCTTGTGTTTCTTTAGGCTTTAATGGCAGCAACTGGAATGATCATCAAGGTGTAGAAATCTTCTTCTCCTTGAAAACCCTAAGTTTATGTGAAGGAAAGCTCCTCAAAGATCTCACAAGAGATTCACATAAATCGCAATATAAGCAACACTAAAACGTGGCTATGGTTTCCCTTATATACCTAGGGTAAATTAGAAACCCAAAACCTTTTAAATCACTTAGGGTTGAGTTGGAAATTCTGTATAAAAAACGTCAGACCCGATTTTCGATTGATTGAGCCTAAGCTTCGATCGATCGAAATGGGCTGAAACAGTTTTTTAATTCCTGCAGTAGCTTAATCCAACTTTACAACAAAGAACCAACTTTGAGCAATTCTAAAACAACTTAAATACATTGTTTTGATCATGGTTTGCCAACAGTACAAATTAGAGTTCTAAATACATAAAACTTAAGTCTTTAGAACCTAACAAACTCCCCATTTGGCAATCCGTGACAAAACACAACTTAATAGCTCAAAGTTTACAAATAAAAGCCCTTTACAAAATAATGCTCATAAAACTCAAATTCAATCCTAACTACTATCCATCAGTTGCAAGAGTAGACAGCAGCTTAATTGAATCAACATGTATATTTCCTGAAACACTTAAACAAAATGCATAACCGCATGTGTGGAAAAAATACAAGTAAATAAAATAAAATCTTGACTTCAAACAAACACAGAATAAAGACATATATCAATGAAGAACTCATAAACATAAATCAATAAGCAGTTTGAAACAAGAAACAACAAAATATACTCCCCCTAACATGAATAACCCAACAAGGTAAAACAAATGTGGCAAGAGCTAAAAAGGTAAAGTACAAAGTGAAGCACCTAGATACAATCTAAACAACTCCACAAGCTTCAACCAGCAAAAATAAACTCTCCCCCTGAAAACAAAAACAAGTACAAGTGCCAAAAACTACTCATATGTACTTCCCCTTTTTGTGACGGAATGCCAAAGGGCAATCAAAATCCATCATCAAAAGGAGGTGGCGATGAAGAACTTCGAAACCGTGCCAAATCTACTCGCAAACCACGAATCTCATCAAGAACGTCCACCAAAATCTGTCCTTGAGCCGCCTGAACGGTCAAGACATGATCCAATGTACGTTGAATGTCTGAATCATCCGAAGTAGTCGGTAGAGGAACGTCAACAGCAGCACCAGAAGTCTCAGCAGCAGTAACACTTGTAGAAGAGGGAGGAAGGGAACATCACTAGAAGATGCACCTCTAGGACCCGAAGGATCAACTCTCAAGTGAGCAGCCCTCTGTCTAAGAAAGATAGCACCTAAAGGACCAACAACATGAACGGGCTCACCTGTAGGGAAATTAGCTAGAGCAAGGAACAACAGAATCCTATGTATAAAAATAGGATGAATAAGTGCATGCCCTATGGCAGAACTCCTATGAACTTCGTTCAAAGAACGAAGAAACAAGTGAGGAAAGCTGATAGACACACCAGACATGAAAGCATATAGAAACACACATTGCTCCAGAGGGATGGTGTGGAGATGAGAAATAGGCCACAAGGAATGACACGCAACTCTAAGAAACAAATACGCAATCTCAGATAGCGCAAAAGACGTGATCCAAGGATCAGAGCCCACTGGATAGAAGATCCAATGATGTGTGACATGACAACATCTATAGGAGGAGACTCATCATAGGGATAGACAGGATCGCAAATGACCGGAACCCCAAGAGCCTCACCCATTACCCTAGGGGTAATGGTGAACTCAACACCACGTATCCAACTCCGAACAACGGTGTTAGAATCATAGATGTGACACGAGAGGTTAGAGAAGAACTCTTTAATCAAGGTGGTTGAGGGTGGATAATCTATCTCTAAGAGGGATAACCAACCTCTAGACTCAAGATTAGCCCTACTGGCTGGATCTACCTTATCTAAGATCACAGAACGCTCAGCCCAAATTTTACGCTTACTGTTCAGTTTCTCAAAAGACTCATGAGAACGTTCATTCCTAAACAGCTGAACCCTAAAGGGAGACCCAGAAGGGGTAGAGGGAACCCTATTAGCTCTAGTCTTCCTAAGCATGGTGCTAGAATAAGGACCAAGAGCACACAGCAAATAGAAAAAAGAAACAAAACCAAGGGCAAACTGCAAGTTAGCATAAAAACAATATAGAACAAAAACTATATGATGCATGAACAGATTAAATGACATGATGCATGTGCTAAGACAGTGAATTAAGTCCAAATTAAGTTCAAATTCTCAAAATTGGCTTGAGCATAGAGTTTCTAACTAAAACCCAAAAAAAAATTAAAACCACTTGGATGTTTTTAAAGAAATTGACCAATTGATCATTACACAAGTTAGAAAACAGTTTAGAATGATCAATTACATCAAATCAACAAGCCAATTTCATCAATTTCAACCCAATTGAACAAAATCCCTAAATCGGATTCAAAACAAACCCTAGAATTTTCAATTGTTCACAACACCCCAAATTGATCAAATTAACCAACATATATCATGAATATATTAATATAGAAGCAAAACCCAATGATCAATTTCAGAAAAAGAGGATTGATTCAACAAAAATCCCAATTTTGAAAAGTTCCGAAAATTCCCTTAAAATGCATGAGTTTATGCATGAAATCATGAAAATAAAAACAAAAGGAAGGGTATAAAGGTCTTACCGGCCTTGTGAGAGAAAAATCTTGCAAAAATTTGAGTGAAAAACGACAAAAAATCTTCAGCGGAGCCTTGCCAAGTTGGAGAGAGAGAGAAAAGTATGAAAAAAGTTTTGAAAAAGTGTTTGAATCAGTCAAAACACTGTTTTTTAAAAAACTTGAATCATGATGTTCGATTGATCAAAAAATAGGTTCAATCAATCGAACCAGGCAAAGGCTTACTAAATTTTTTAAATAGGATTTCGATTGATTGAAAATCAAATTGGATCAATTGAAATTCTGGAAAAACAGCTTTTTAGAAAAATAACCTGATTTTTGAAAGCTTACCTCAAAGCATTGAATATAAGAAAGAAAAATGCATGAGTATGAGATGAAATGCTCTTCCAAAACACAAGTTTTAAACCCAATTTTTCCAAAATTTATATTTTAAACAATCTCCCCTTTCTTTTTAAGCAATAAATCAGCTTTGCATAAAACTCAAAGGATTTTTCAAACTTGGTTAGTCAAACCATAAACACACACACTTACATGTACAATGTTTAACAAAGAGTAACTTGTGTTGTGTGTGCAACTAGCAAACGCTTGAGATACATATGAGGTGATATGTGAATAGAAATCAACCACAAAGTCTACAAAATTCATCACATAGAATTTAAAAGAGACTATCACTTAAAGAGTTACATCATATAACTCCCACATATCCTAGAACATAAGCTTGCAATCATGTAAGTTTCTTGAATTTTGCCTCATAATATACACACCAATTTTTTAATTATGTGATTTTGGCATTGAGCCTAATAGTACACACCAATTTTAAGCATTTAGAAATTAAACCGAGACTTCACCTTATGTTCTTTTTGTGCATGTTCTACACTTTCTCGAGCACAAATTCTTATGATATGCACTAAGGTGTTCATGATTGGCTAGTGAACAGTGGTGAGATGGTTATTTATGAGTTTCTCAAAAGGATCAAGTCCGACAGTCAAATAACATGTGACTTCAAGATTAAGACAACGTGATAAACACCAAAAACATCTTTCCCACACAACATGCACTACAAAGCTTCAACTAATCAAGTGCAATAAATAAGCTCATCAAAGCTAAACAAAGTACAATAGACATGTCATGTGAAAATAAATTGACCAACCTTATTTTCAAAAAACAAAGAGAATAGTGTAAGAACATAATGTGCTTCCTTTTTCCTTCCTTTCTTCCCCCTTTTATATATATATATATATATATATAGAATAAAAAAAAAACCTAGAATGAAATGCATGAATGTAATGCAATGCAACTCCTAGAGACAAAAGAGAAAAACACAAAAACTAAAGAATAAAGAACAATGGTCACAAAGGAAAAGCAATGAAGCACAAGGACCATGTTAGAAAGACTCAGTTAGTTTGAGTCTTTTGCATCCAAAACTTTTTAGATGCACCACGAGCATTTGGAGTTTGTATTCACATTAGAGTGATTTCCAACTCTAAGATTTGAATAAAGGTTGAGCGCCTTTACCAATTCACCAATAAGTGCTATAGGATCATGTGCTTGAGGCACTAGCACTTTTGGTTTGTTTGCTCTCTTAGCAGTTTGCAACTTGTAACAATTAGGACGAATGTGTCCAGACTTCCAACAAAAATGACACACCCAAGCAAGCTTACCATGTATCTTGTCCTTAAAAAGGGTAGACTCTTTCAGATCAACCCTAATCTTCCTAGATGGTGAAACTTCTATGGGTTTGACAACCTCACTCACAGGGAGTTTAACAGTTTCACTAATAGCCTCACTCATAGAAGGTTTAGAAGAAGATGAAGGAACAAAGTGTGTGGAATGGGGAGCAGACATAGAGACGCTTTCAACAAAACCTAATCCAGATTTGTCAGAAGGAGACTTTTGAACACCCAGCAGTTGATCAAGTTTAGAACTAGTAGATCTAGCAATAGATAAATCAAGTTCCAAAGATTTAACTTTATCAAGCAATAACATATTCTCAGTTTTCACATTGTTCAAAAGTTCATTAGCATCAAACAGTTTAACAAGCAGGTTCTTCTTATCAAGCTCAAGAGATTCAATTTTCTTCAGGCCAAGTTCAACATTCATAGCATCTTTTGCAGCAACTTTGCAAAGTTTATTGTAGGCCTCTTGAAGATCTACGTCCTCAGAGAGTTCCCCATCAGTAGGGTTCTCTTCAGCATAAATGCTTTCATTCACTACAGCAGTAGCTGTGAAAGCAATAAAGTTTTCATCCTTGTCACATTCTGACTCATTATCAGAAACTTCACCATCACCAAGGGTTATAGCCATAGCCTTACCCTTAGACTTCAAGTAAGTAGGACATTCAGATTTCATGTGACCATACCCTTAACATCCAAAACACTGAGGACCCATAGAATTATTAGAAGATTGACCTACTTTTTCTCTAGGTTTCTCATTATTGTTCACCTTAGTGGGATCATTCTTCCTAAAATTTCTAGGTTCAGCAATGTTCGCATCTTTTGCCTTTCTATTGTTATTCCTGAGAAAATTTCTAAAGTTCTTGACAAGGTAAGCAATCTCTGTAGCAGAGAGCTCATCATCAAATCCACCAACCTCTACATCATCAACTGACTTAAGAGCCATTGATTTGGATTTGCTAGTCTTGGGTAGGTCCAACTCATAAGATTGAAGTGATCCTACAAGTTCATCAACAGGGATGGAGTCCACATCCTTGCTCTCAGTTATGGCAGTCACCTTGGGTCTAAAATTCTCAGTTAAGGATCTAAGAATCTTCCTAACAATTTTAGGTTGATCATAGATTTCACCCAAGTTATAATAAGAATTAACAATATCATTCAGTTTAGCATAGAATTCATCAAAAGATTCATCATCAGACATCCTAATGCTTTCAAATTTAGAAGTTAATTGCTGCAATTTGTTGATTTTGACAGCCTTTGAGCTTTCATGCACAGTCTAGAAGATATTCCAAGCAGTATGAGCAACCTCAACATTAGAGATTCTCTTAACTTCCTCTATAGAAACAGCGTTAAAAATAGCATTCATAGCCTTGCTATTGAACCCAGCTACTTCTTTTTGAGAAGTTTGCCACTCATTAACCGGAGTAGTGGGCTTCTCCCATCCGTATTCAACGGAGTTCTAGACTCTCTCATCAATTGATTTCAGGAATGCTTTCATCCTTACTTTCAAATAAGCATAATTATTCCCATCAAAGTGAGGAAGAATAACCAGAGAGTGTCTGTGTTCCATGACAACAGGGGTCAAGGATCAGCTCAGAGATCAAAGGATCAACAACAAGAGAGCTACCCGCTCTGATACCACTTGTTAGTTTTTAGACCTCTTAAAACACAATTGGATTAACCTAAGAATTTAGCCAAGTTGTTACTTAGTCAAATTAATTAAATCTAGGTTAACACAATCAAATAATCATATCAAGTAAAGCAGCGGAAAGATAAATAACACAAAGATATGATCACCTAGGAAACCAAACCGGTAAAAACCTGGGGAGGATTTAACCTAGCTATCCTCAAGGTAAACTTGAATCCATTATCTTGACAGAATCGAAGTTCATACAATAAGACTTTCAAACCCCCATGCTCGACTTCTTATTGCTACCCACCAGTAGAACTTACTGACACGACCACGTGCAAGCTCCGAATCCACAGACTCTTTCTTTCTTGGATTCTCCACCAAATACAAGCACACCCGCTTGTGTTTCTTTAGGCTTCAATGGCAGCAACTAGAATGATCATCAAGGTGTAGAAATCTTCTTCTCCTTGAAAACCCTAAGTTTATGTAAAGGAAAGTTTCTCAAAGATCTCACAAGAAATTCACATAAACCGCAATATGAGCAACACTAAAACGTGGCTAGGGTTTCCCTTATATACCTAGGGTAAATTAGGAATCCAAAACCTTTTAAATCACTTTGGGCTGAGTTGGAAATTCTGCATAAAAAATGTCAGACCTGTGCAAGTGCTTACAGTTTCTAGATTAGGTGTGAGTGAGTTTTGCCACTGTTCCCAAACTCACGTTTAAGTCTAGAGTCTATTTTAGGAGTTTTGTCACGGAATAGCCAAAGGGAGAGATTGTAAAGTTGTGATTTACAAATATGTATTTTGTTGGCTTTTATCCTATGCCAAATTTGATTGTAATTATATTCAATCTTTTGTACCCTGTATTTATTGTGGGATTTGATTGTAAGGGTTGTGTGTTAGAGAGAGAGAGTGTGAAGACTCAAGCAATTGAAGCTAGAAGAGTTCTCACAGGTAGCTCGCGACTAAGCATCTGGCGAAGCGAAGCATGTGTCTTACACATGACTGAAATGCGAAGAGTCAGTACAGATGGAGACAACTGTGTTTCGCGAGTATCTCGCGGGTAAGGCCTTCCTACGAGACACCCGCGAAACATTCTGTTTTGCCAGACTGTACTATCTGATACACACTTTCTGTACCCACACTATAAATACCCACATTACCCACAAATGATGAGGAGTGCTTCTGAGAGAAAACCCTAGTCTCAAACCTTGAGAGTTAGAGATTATCATACCCATATATCTCTACACATATGCTTGTGGATTTCCTCAACTCCTACCTCTTCATTTCCATCCCATTGAGAGGTTAATAGCTCAAACACTTACCACACCCTTTTAGAGTGTCAAGTGAGGATTTGGTGCTGTTTGGAAGAATTGAAAGAAGCCAAGATTTGGCAAATGCAATCAGGTAGATTGCGGGATCCGGAGAGCTAGACAAGACACAGTTTCGAGAAGCCTTGTTGGAGTAGGAGCTTGGAGGGCTTAGGTACAGTGGGTAGATTAGGCTTGGAGGGCTTCTTGCTAACCCATGTATCACAACTGATTATCTAGTGGATTGATTACCACTTGGAAGGCGGCGGAGAGGTTTTTTACTGAGTTCTTCGATTTCCTCTTCGATAACACATCGGCGTGTTATCTGTGTTTGCATACTTCTTCCCTACTCTTTTACATTTCATGTTACTGCTGTGATTATATGAATATGTGTTAGAGTAGCTTGTTTGCTTATCCGCTCGAATTAACTCTATTCTGTACTTAGTATAAGTTAGAGTAAAATAAATCGAGCCGTAAATTTATCTTGGGGGTCTAAATAGCTCTTGTGTTTTTACACAATTTTGAGCTTTCAAATTCCATAATTCCCACACCAAAAAGATTGATCTAAAAGAAGTTTTCAAAGTGATTTTAAAAGCTTGTTTTTCAAATGATTTTCGAACACTTTTTGTTTTGAAAAGTATTTCTCAAAGAGTGTTTCCAAATCACCTAAAGCTGCTTGTATTGTGAAAATGATTTTAATGGAAAAGTTTCTTTAAAAGTTTTCATGAAATCCATTGTTTTAACAAATGAACAATCAAAACCCTTGGGTCTTCCTTTTAAAAGTCCTTTTCCAATAAAATAAAAAACTTTTTCCTAAAAACCGTAGGAGGTCTTATAAAAATCATTTGGTCTTAAAAGTTAAGGCAATCTACCATGAACAAGTGGAAAGAAGAGAGGGGGGAGAGGGTGGGGGGGGAGACAAGTAACAAGTATGAGGCACAAGTAACAAGTATGAGGCACTGGAGTTAATGGCTAGCTTTATAAAATTATTAGCTACATTTATTTATAACAACGAACATGTACGTCGTATAGATGCAAATAAAGCAAAATGGAAAATTAAAGTATGGAATTTTTGCTATTCAAATTAGAGTACATATTTTCATCAAAGAAAATTAGAGTACATATTATTAAAACACCAATTCGAAGGGAAACTAAACTTTATTGGAAAGCATAAAGGAAAAAAAATCTATAATCCTTCGGGGGTGGGATAGGGATGGAGGGGGAACATGTTAATACATGGGCTCCTACGTAGGGTAGATTTAGTCTCTTGAACCATAATATCTCTCACATCAAGAATTCATACAAGTTTTGATTTTCTAAATTTGAGTTTGAACCTACTGTGAGAAACATCATAATTTCATGACCAAAACCTCAATCGTACGTGAGAAAAGAAAATAATTTCATGACCAAAGTCTCAACCTATTGTAGCCCTTCTACAAAAGTACACAAAAAGTAACGCTAAAGCAGTTGACTTGCATATTGTAGATGAGGGAATCCCATGTCTTCCTTTCCCAAATAATCCCTTCAAAAATGGCCAGAAGCATAACACCAAATACACACTACAAAATACCTCCCCTAGCCCAGACCCATGCCCATCACGAGCTGGAGGTTTCAACTTTAATAAACTCACAACCAACGCTGTCAAGTGCACCACCAAAATGGTTGTACCAGGCAAGAAAATTGGGGACTCGTTGAAGGTGAACCTTCCCGCTTCAGCATCACTGGCATCATCACTAGATTGGTCTTTTTGTGTTACTTCAAAGACTGTCTCGGATATTCCTAAGAGCTTAAATATCACACCGAGAAATCCGAATAACCATGCATTCGTTGTGTTTATTCGTGACATTCTTTGATTATTCCACCATGCTCGAACTGATTGGCCGCTTCTTAGGTACTCGGATAAAGTGTATACGTTGTAAATGATGAAAATAGCAGCTAGTACATATAGTGTTGGTTCTTGCACCTGAATATACATATGCACGTTTTAAGGATGGAAAAACAGTTATAAAAAAAATTAAAAATTTAAAAATTAAAAAAAAAAAAAAAAAAAAAAAAAAAAAAAAAAACTTAATTTTGAATATATTATAGTTTCATGCAAGGTTGGAAAAACAGTAAAAAAAAACTATAAACTTAATTTTGAATATATTATAGTTTCATGAGCTTCATCATGCAAATTTTGGACAAAAGGAAAATTTATTACTTCGAAAAGAGATTACCATATGCACATGATTTTTGTTTTGGTGAAAGTGTGGAACACATTTGCAAAAAATATAGAAGCAATAATGATGACAAGCACAAGATTTATACAATGCAAAGTTTTGGCATGACATAATCGTAGCTCTATATGTCTTATTATAAATGAACATCGACGTAATGGTTTAGGGTTGCCAAGTGACTTTTAAATGCATTTTTTAAGTTTAAATGATTAGCTTCTTTGTTTTTTTTTTTTTTTTTGGATAATTCTATAGTAGATGGAAGGACTTTAATCTTGACACATGAGTTCGAGCTGCAAACTGATTAAGCTATAATATTCTTGACAATTAGCATTTTATTCCTAAATTTAATAGCTAACAAATGGAGATTGTATATTTCTTTCTATAAGGTGATACTTTTTTTATTAAAAATTACTCTTATTATTTTCCATCTAAGTAAGAAAATGTCAATAAGGGGCTTAATTTTGCCACACCAAAATTAGAGTCTTAAGAAAAAGAAAATTCCCCACCCCTCAAAAAATAAGCTATCATTAATTTATTTTAGTGGCAAACACGAACAGAATCATGCAATAAAAAGACAAATTAGTTAGTCGACATTGTAAGGTGCATATATGCAAAAGTAAAATTAGAGGCTTGCTGTGGTTTGTCCTCACCTTGGGCAAGAAATGGGAGTTGGTGATGAGACAATACGCAGGCAAAGCAGCATAGCATAGCTCGGGGATGAAGCGTAGGCCCCACATCTGGACCCATAAATATGCCAAACATTGCCTAAATTGAAGCTCTCCAAAGAGAGTAGCAAATATAGGACAACTTTTGCTAAAAAGAATTTCAAGTAGGCCTGTAGCCCACCTCTTTTGTTGGGTTGCTGCGGAAGGCCCACCTGAGGGTGCGCACCCTAAAAAGGCCGGTGGGTTTGGTGATAAAAGGGCAGACCTCCAACCTCTTTTATGGATCATTAGTCCAGTGTGGACATCTTCTACTGTCGATCCATATTTCCAACCAACCTGAAATGGGGCACCCACAATCATCAGAGTTGGACTGTAAAAATAAAAAAACTAAATAAATAAAA
Organism: Quercus parvula; assembly: GCA_030820535.1. NCBI lineage: Eukaryota > Viridiplantae > Streptophyta > Magnoliopsida > Fagales > Fagaceae > Quercus > Quercus parvula. The sequence continues at coordinate 33,352,614 of JAUAME010000004.1, forward strand.
AAAGAATAAGGGAAGTAATTAAAAGTGCACCTTCCAATACATATTTAGTGAAATGTACTGGCTCAATGCCTTATCCAAAAAAAAAAAAAAAAAAAAAAAAACACTGAAAGAACTTAACGCTTAAAATTGATCCATGCAGTGGGCTAAACTTCAAATATTTTTTAAAGTAAGGTTTACATATGTTTAATGGTCCTCCTAATTCGTGATTTGTATATATTTGTTGAAAAAAATTAGGGATTAAATTTTTTTTTTAAATTATTGGTAGATACTAAAAATAGATTTAGTAACGGCCATATAATTACAATTTATTTAGCACTGTAACAAGTTTTGAAAAAAGTGGCATATTTAGTATTGGTGTTTTATGTTACTGACCTTTGTACCCCAACCAGTACCATACTCATAACCAGAACCACTGACTTGGTATGATGCCTGAATAGAATTTGAAAGATTGGGTGGTGGATCTGTCTTCCCTTTCAAAGCATCAGCACCTGATTTGATCAACTCCTTTGAACTCCCAAAATTTGAAAGAATATTATTAGCCGTTTTTTCTGCCAAAAGGAAAGAGAAAAATAAAACATTAGTAGTACAAAAGGGAAAATCTCCACCATGATGATGAAGTGATTGTCAAATGGACCCAAAAGTTCACGTGTTGTCACTAAAAGTTAGTTGCTTATTGAAGTTGATGAAAATTGAAACAAACATGTATTAGTTTGTAGCCCCATTATGTATTTTTTTTTTTCCATTTTTTTGCTAGGTTAAAATCCAAAATTAATTTACTTACCATTTACTGAATCTACATCATCTGGAGATAAACCATAGATAACTTTCCGACTGTGAAAGCATCCTGTTCCACTATAGAAAGGTCCTTGAAGTCCTGCTATTCCATGCCCCATATACTATATATGCATATAAAAGGCAGTTAAGTACTTGACTAATCAAATGATAACTTTCTTCATATTATTAAATTTCCTTTATTCATGTACGAATCCATGAAATTTGATGTTTATTTAATTATAGAGAATGAAAGAAAAAAGAAAAGACTTATTTCGTAAGATTAAGATTCAATTTGACTCACTTTAAATAAAACCACCAATTGATTGCCGTATGGGTCATCCTTTAATCCACCATAGAACACTTGTGGGAATTGAGAAAATGCAATTTTGTTTTCACTCTTGGAATCCAGTAGTGGGCACATTGCATGAAGAGCAGTTTTCGGATTGTTAACAAACATATCACAGTCTACATTCAGCATATAGGGAGCATTCGTCATCAAACCAGAGACTCTGGCCTATAAATGATACAAACGGTTCCAAAAAAGGGGAAAAATGTGTTAGCCAATTAGAATACATCAATAAAGAGTGATAAGATTTATTAAAATAAAATCCTATAAATTTTGTCGTCCGTAAAGCATATCTTACAAGAACATTCATGGCTCCTGCTTTGTAATGATGTGGATGATTCGGTCGCTTCTCTCTTGATATATAAACCAAATGTGGCAATCCATTTGGAAGACTTGTCTTGTTCTCCCATATAATCTATTGTAAAATAATATAAATCAAAACAAAGTATCATACATGTATCAAACATATACATATGTAACATTTCTTTCACATGGAAATGGTTTCATACTTATGATATTTATTCTTATGTTTTAAGGTATCTTTCAAAATTTACTTATAATTTTAATAGAATCCGGTTAATGTATGTTTTTAAAGCATACATTAATCATTCATTTTAGAAAAAATTTTATGAAAAATTGAAAAAATTGTAAAAAAAATTAGTTTATTTTTCATTTTTTTAATAAAACATTTTTTTAAAATGATTTATTAAAAAAAAAAAAAGAAAGGGAAACACTGAAGTCTCACGGTCAGCAAGGCTAGACTACGGTAAAGGTCAAAAATTAAATTCTGACAAACTACAATAGTGATAGCTGATCAATAGTCAAAAGTGGCGGCTGCTATTTGGAAATCATTGGTTAATTGATTTCTTTTTTTGATGGAACGTTGGTTAGTTAATTGATACACTGAGTATGTTACCTTGATAATAGCTGGATGGTTTTTGCGTTCTATGTTCGAGAATTCTGCAAAGTCTCCAGTAAAATCACTTGGCACGGACTTTTGGACCGCATCCTCAATTTTGTGGCTAAGTCCCTCATACTCATCCTACAGAAGAAAAGGACAAACAAATTTGCATATAAATTGCAGGCAAAGATCTCATCGTTGTCCCATTTAACAATTGAAAAATGCTATACTATTTCAGATTAATTTTTAAAAAATTGATCTGTCAAATAACGTGATTAATAGACTTAAATAATATAATATATAACTTTTGAATTTTTTTTCATAAATTTGTGATTGTCTGATTGATGATATACGACTTCATAAATTTTATGTAACAAAATTTGTAATAATCTTACCATTTGATTACTGCAATATAGCAAACGAAAAGTTTTTTTTATAAGATATACCAATTTTGTAATTTAAGATGGAAAATAAATTTTCAGACACAACTCCAGATTTGGATTACCTTCATTCTCTTCCATTCCTGTTGAAAATCACTTGAACTACCCCCGAAAGTTTGGGGGTTACTAGAAAAGTATCTAAAGGGGGCTCTAACATGAATATTGTACTTCTTACAGAATGGAACCCAAAGCTTGGCAAACTTTGAGGCTTCCACGAGAGAGTAGTAAGTGATTGGAGAACAACCATCATCTGATACGTAACAAGCTAGCTTGTGAGCTGGATAATCAATTGCCCACAAAGAGAGCACGGTGTTTACTGTGATGATAGGTGGTTCTAGCACAGGGTCCGCAGTTGTCACAAACATGTCCACAGATGGAAGTTCAGGTACCCTATATCAAAGTTACAAACATGAATCAATCATGTTAGACACCTGACCATGTAATTATAAAGAGATTGTAATAAAAATATATAGATGAAGAACAGCCAAATACAAATTGTAGTGGCAACTAAAATTAAGTAACGTATTATTGGCACAACATGTTATAGGTTACCGTTGTAAGAGTCGGTCTGGATGCGTTTTATAATCAACAGGATTCCATTTGGTGCTGATGACGAGAGCCCAAGTGAAGGTGAACCATGACTCGCATAGGAAGGCAAGCAACCAAGTGAGACCATGATTTTTGAGGAAAAGAAAACGATAAATTAGAAGAGAAAGGAGAAGGAAGAAGATTAGGATATCAAAGAGTCTTTGTAAAGTGTTTTTACGTGGGATTTTTTCAAACAGAGGGAGAGCGATCGGGTTGGCCATGGAGTAGATAGGAATACAATTTTATCGGCACTACTATGCTGGTCTGGTATTTGCAATGATGGCCGTGTATATATATATGTGGCAGAGATAGGTGAGGACATCGTGTTTATTGTGGTCCCTCTTACATAGACGTGGATTTCACATGCATGGGTCCCTACTCCATGTTACTACATGCATGGGTCGCTACTCCATTGTCTTCAAACTCTTTGGAATGGAGTGTGGAGAATCCTCTAGATATCGATTTTACTCTTTCCCTTTTTTTAATATAATGGAGTGGACAATTTTCATTGATCCAACTAGCTTCCCACGTTGATACCCTTATTGTGGATACTTAAGATGTGTAGGCATGCTTGCAACGCCCGAGGCATACTTGGCAACGTCCTCGGCTGACCTCGACATGCTTTGCAACGTCCTAGGCATGCTTGGCAACATCCTTGGCCGACCTTGGAATGCTTTTGCAAGGTTCTATGAGTCTCACATCGAAGAGAAACCCTCCTACTTGTTGCTTTATAAGTTGTGAAGCTAAGGAAATAGTGTACCACCAAACTTCCAGATATGAAACTTGGTGGTACACTACTCCCTTGGTTTCACAGTTTATAAGGCAACAAGTTTGGGGGGGTTTCTCTTCGATGTGGGACTCCTAGGACCTTGCAAAAGCATGCTGAGGACGGCCAAAGACGTTGCAAAACATGCCTAGGATGTTGCAAAACATGCCGAGGTCGGCCGAGAACGTTGCCAAGCATGCCTGGGATGTTGCAAGCATGCCTACACATCTTAGGTACCCACAACATCATTTAATAATTTATTATTTAATGTGAATTTTAAAAATTCTGCCATTGGAATACATTATATTCATATATTCTCCATGCTTATAAAATTTTAAGATGATCAAAAATCAATTGTCATATTATCAATCAATTATTTAAATTTAAGTTTTAGTAATTTAAAATAATTCATAAAAGATGAGTGTATGGATTTCATAGTAAATAACATTTGATTGATATAAAAATTAACATGCATGTTAAGTGCATATAAAACATGTAATTTAATGGTGAGATTTTAAAATATGAATTTAATAACAAGTTATTGGGTAGCGTAACATTGTTTAGAGTTACACCAAGTGTAACTTGAACCCAACTCTCTCTCTCTCTCTCTCTCTCTCTCTCTCTCTCTCTCTCTCTCTCTCTCTCTCTCTCTCTCTCTATATATATATATATATATATATATATATATATCAATAAAATCTAGGAAAACAAGTTTACCATAGGATTTTATTGATTTTAGCATTTATAAAGATAGATAATAAAGTGGAGAGTCATTCATTGCTTGCGTCATTGCATGCATAAGCTTTGCGAATTTGTCAAACATATTCCAAAAGTGAAATGACCTTTTTAAACCTCTACTTTTTGTTTCCTTAATTAAGGAGTACCCAAGAACATGTTTTTTTCCTTATTATATCTAAGCACATTGAAAAGTTTTCTTAAAAAAAAAAAAACAATTCTTTCTTTAAAAAAAAAAAGATAAAAGAAAAGGAAAAAACCATTATGCATTCAATTTAATCATGATTAAGTACCACAAGAAAACTTATGAACTCATTCCTAGGAAAATTCATTACAGGGTTTAATCCTGACCTCAAGGAAATTTTTACTATTTAGAATTAAAGTATTACAATTGAGATATACATAAATCCCTAATTGCTATCCAATAAATTTTTATAGACATGACCCCACAATCTACTCTGAGTCATTTGGACTCTTCTATATCATGAGACTCTCTCATCATGAATTGCATTGTGACAAACAATGAAGGTTTGGTGGTTTAAGCTTGATCACCAATAAAAAAACACATCATCTTAGGATTATCTATTTTAACTCAAGGGTTGTGATGAAAAGAGAGGTTTTGTGATTTCCTCTTTTTAGATTAAAAAAAAAAAAAAAAGGCTTTCTGGCCTCTTTTTTAGTCAATTATTATGTGCTCTTTTATACTTTAGTACCAACTGAGACCTAATTAAAACTTAGGTTTCCCATGTCTTAACCAAAAAAGTCTCAGTCAAGAGACAATCAATAGGTTGATCTTGATTAATTGAGAGATGATGAGAGTCAGTTGAGAATACAATGACTGCCCTCTCTTGAGCTAAATCATGAAACATAAATGTTATATTTTAGACCCCTGAACAAACAATGATTAACCAATTTTAAGGCCAAGATGTTAGTTATATTAATTATGCAAGACTTAGGTTAAAACAACAATCAATCATATCATGCATAGTGGAAAAGTAAATAATGCAATGATATGATGATTTAGGAAAATTAAGAAACAAACTAGTTTCATAGTAAAAAACCTAAGGGGACCAATCCCAAGAAGAACAATCCACTATCAGATAGAAGTTTACAATCAGAATATTTAATTCATAGTAAACCTAATTAGAGTTAACAAACTTAGCTCTAAATTCCACAAACTTCTTTGATATAGATTTGTTCCAAACGTGAACCTCTAGTCCACGACTCCAAGACCACCCTTGAAGATTTTGTCTAACGTAAACCTCCAGTCTATGACTCCAAGATCACCCTTGAAAGTTTAGATCTAGCACCTTTGATGACTGGTTTGTAGCAACTTCAGGTCTACCGGTTCAAATTGTATGTAGATTAATTGATTTCCAGTAGTGAATTTGAAAGGAGAAGGCACATAACCTTTTAGATCTCAAATGAGAAACTCCCAAGTCTCTAGAAACTTGCCTTAGTGTTTCCTTTAAATACTAAGTGAATTAAAACTGAAACCATAATCATCTGATGAGCTAATGGGCTGAAAACTGATTTTGCAAATACGACTTTCAATCATTCGAACTTAAGTTTTGATTAATCAAAATTGATGAAATTTCAATTCTTGAATAAGTAGCTTTCCTATTCTTGCACACTAACTAGCCACACCTTGAACATTGTCTAATACCCATATATAGACCTAGTAATCTATATTTAGACAAGTTTGTACTCACGTAAATTGCCAACAAATCTATACACACATAGAAACTAACAAATCTAGTTTTTGAAGTTGAATTTGTTGAATAATTTTCTATTTCATATTTGATTAATGTATAAATAATGGGAAATGCTAGATATAAAGAAAAAAGTGGGGTAAACATTTTACAAATGTCTGAAATTTTTGGGATCAAATAATAAAGCGCGAAAAGTTTTATTAACCAAGTTGGATCATTTTATATAAATTTAAGGATTTGAGTGACATTTTTGAAACTCTAGATACCAAACTAAAAAATTGAACAAACTTTCTTTTTGAGAAAGGAGGAATCCCCTAGGGCAGATTTCTAGAAAATTTTCTATTCCATATTTGATGAATGTAAAAATATTTGAAAAACACTAGAGTAAAAACGTAGACAAAAAGGTCCATATTACAAAAAAATTATATAGTAATAATCCAGGTGGATTAAAAATACTTCGTGGCGATTAAGATGGTTCACTAAACCACCATTACCATGTTGCGTTGATGCGTAACAAACAATGAAAGTTTTCTAGTTTCAGAACTTGAATTTGTTGAATAATTTTCTATTCCATATTTGACTAATGTAAAAATATTGGGAAAATACTAAAACATAAAAGGGAAAAATGGGGTAAGAATTTCACAAATTTTTGAAATTTTAAGAGCCAGATAATAAAATGGGACAAAATTTAGAAACCAAATTGGATAATTTTATAAATTTTTAAATATTTAAGTGTTATTTTTTAAACTCTATATAATTAAAAACCAAGCTGAAATTTTTTACAAATTTTAATTTCTTTTAAAAACAAGTTTAAGAGTGCCCCAAGATGTAAGTTAGAGATTTCAAATATAGGATCTTATGGATGTTATAAAACTTTAAAGAAAAACATTAAACCAACCCCTTTGAATTACAAATAGAATATTCTTTTTTTTTTTTGAATAAAAAAAATAATAAACTTTAATGGCTAAAGAAGTAGTGTTATCAAATTTTTCATAAATTATCTCAACTAAAATGTTATTAGCTAATGATATTAAACTACCCTACAATTTAATTAAGGCACACCTGTTAATTTAAAAGACCACCAAATCCTTTGAGAGAACTGATGTATGTAGTAACAATTTTTGTCACGGTCTCATTAGGATTGTGATTTGTGACTAGTAAACAAAAAAACAAAAAACAAAAAATTAGATTAATGTGAAAGTGATATTCAATCATTTATCTCACTACCCTCCGAAGATTAACTGGGGAGACTCATTTTTCAATGACTTATAGGACTGAAGCAATAATTCCCTTTGAGTTAGGGTTCCCAACCCTAAGAACTGATAAGTTCACCATCAAGGAGAATAATCGCTTGGTCTCAACCAACTTGAAATTGGTTGAGGAGAGAAGAGAAGTGGTTGCATTGAAAATGACACATTACCAACAGAGACTTAAATAGGGGTATGACAAAGGAGTGAAGTTAAGACCACTAGCCCGGGGAGATTTAGTTCTAAGAAAGGTGGTTGGAATAGCCAGGAACCTAGCCTGGGGGAAGTTAGGCCCCAACTGGGAAGGTCCGTACAAAATAACATCAGTGGTGGGCATTGGGGCTTATTATTTGGAAGACCTAAATGAAAATATGATTCCACGACCTTGGAATGTAAAAATCTGCGACGTTATTACTATTAATGATATGAAGTTCTCTTTATTCATGTCTAGCTCATTTATGTCTCACTATTGTTGCAAGTTGTACTATAAGCACTTTATACAAAAAGTTTCTAAGTGTTAAACAGAACCTCGGTCTTGTTCGACTCCTTGGGTCACAAACCTTAGGTAAATTAACCTTTATACAAAAATTTTCTAAGTGTTAAACAAAACTTCAATCTTATACGACTATTTGGGTCACAAACCTTAGGTAAATTAACCTTTATACAAAAAGTTTTGTTAAATAGAACTTCGGTCTTGTTCGACTCCTCGGGTCACAAACCTTGGGTAAATTAACCTTTATGTAAAAGTTTCTAAGTGTTAAACAGAACCTCGGGTCATAGACCTTGGATAAATTAACCCTTATGTGAAATTTTCTAAGTGTTGGATAAAATCATAAGTCTTGCCCACCTCCTCAGATCACAAGTTCTGGGCAGATTGGTCTTTTAGCATCCTAAGTCCGAGATAAGGTAAGTCTCACATGAAATTTTTACTAAGTGCCAGAATATTATTTCAAGTTACATTAAGTTTCAATCCAACAACTTTATTAAGAGTCATTCAAAATTGGATGGAATAGTGTTGGGAATAAATTAAGTTAAATATAGGTTAGCACATTTCAGATAATATTAAAAAACGAAATAATAGAAATTATACTTAGACAAATTATACTTGGATGAGTAAAAAGTGCGAAGTAAAAATTGGATATTCATTGATGCTCAGGAATGGGTTTACAAAAAGAGAAAGATAAGGGCATCAACAAAACTTGGCTCGGGTACAAAATTTCATGATGGTTCTTAAACTAAGACTGAGCTACGCCGAGGCCTCTTTCTCTTTCTCTTTCTCTTTTTCCTTCTCTTTCTTCTTCCTTTTTAGTTGCCCAACTTTAGTAGCCTCCTCTGAGTCCACATCCACAACAGATAATGGAGGAGGCTGATCTTGCTCTTTTTCCACCATGGGTGTAGCAGCTAAAGCAATGGTGGGCTGGGCTGAGGCAGAGACAAAGATGGGATCAACTGCAAGTTGAGTGGGATTAGGGGCAAGGTGAAGAGCTGGAGGATAGTATACTTTATCTGGAGCCCTAAGCTCTGATTCAATACTAATTCCAGCTATGGTTAAGGCCTGACCCCACACCTCGAGGCAAAAGGCCTAAGCAACATCCTAGAGCTAAGCTGTCAAACTCTAGGCAGTATTCGTCATCCTTGCGTCATAGGCCGCTTGCTCGACCTTAGCCTTCTCAATGTCCTTGGCCTCTAGCTGTTTCTATTGTTGTTTGAGCTTCACCATGGCCAAGGCCAGCTGATTTTCAGCCTTTTTCTAGGCAGCCCCAACCTCATCAACCTATTTCTCATAACCGGCCAAAGCAAATTCAGCATTCTTATGAGATTTCTCTACCTCGGCCAGATGGAAAAAGGCATCTTTAAGCCTCTTCTCGAAATCAGCATGGGCTTTCTCAACCATTTCTAGCTTGCCCTTAACTTCGCAGGCTTGACCTAAGGCATGGTCCGCCCATTCCTCAGCCATGAAGGCTGCTTGCACTAACTGCAAAAATGTTAAGTATAAGTATCTGTACAAATTTTGCATAAGTGTATAAGAGTAATGGATAGGTATATACATTAGCAAGTTCTCTCTTAAGTGAGATAAAGACCTCGCACTTCCTCAAGGATTGCAGCTCGTGCATATCCTCAGGAAGGAGAAAAGCCTTTTCAAGGCATTCTGAAAGGACGCCTGACCTAACCTTCTAGGGATCCCTTAGGGTGGAATCCTTCATAACCGGGTCCCTGGAATGGCTTCCATATGGAAGCCTTTGAAAGTTGTCCCCCTTTAATGCCTTTAGAAGCTCCAAAGGGAGCACTCTTCATCTGTTGAGCCTTAATCATTTGAGCCTCCTCGGCTGGGGGCTGCTGTAAAGGGCGTGTGACCTCTCCCTCTTCAACCTTCTTTTTCTTTTTTTATCAGCGGCGTCACCAGAGGACGCACGCGTGGGGGTAGGAATTGGTGGTTGGGGAGCCACGGGAATTGCTAAGGAGGCACCCCCAACGTGGACTGTGAGTAGGGTAGGAAGTAAACGACACTGGGAAGGGCCAAAAAGGTCTTCGAGGCCCTCTTGCCTGTAATAGACTTCAAAGTCCTTATCTGTCACCTCTTGGGTGGCTTCAGGAGTGCGCTCCTCAGCTTCATTTTTTAAAGGTATGGGCGGCTCCTGAGAGTAAAGGAGTTTGGTTATGAACGAGGCTGGAAGTTGGGCATCTCGTGTTCTAGATGGAGGAGGAGCTGTTGTTAGGAAACCTGGAACTGCTACGTCAATTAGAGCTAGCCTTGGGTCCTTAGCTTTGATTATGTGTTTAGGGCTTTGGAAACGTTTGGAGATAGGGTCGAAACTAAGGATCACGTGCACCGCATGAAGTTAATCATCTTTGTGAAGAAAAATTTCTGACTTGAGGATGTGATTTAGCTCGGGAAAATTTACTAAGCTCTTATTCGAGGCAGTGTGATGTTCGTCTGCCAATAAACATGCAACATAAGTCATAGCTTAGAAAAAATCCTTATAAAAGTTTTCTTTATCTGAATGTGAAAATCCTACAGGCATCTAATGTCTGTGGGAACCCTACTTGGTTCCCCATCTTGGGTGGGATAATGCAACCCATCATGCTAGTCTCTTGAGACGATAAGAAAGTCCTCATCCATGCCCTTCTTTAACTCAGGCATACAAGAAATTAACCTAACAGTTGGGACCTTACATTTGATATAGTAGTTGGTTTCCCTCCTTCTTTGGCAGTTGTATACCCAATTCACATCATGCCATGTGAGGTTGGTCCCCATCTTATAGTTTATCATATCTACGCTACCGAGGACCCTGAATATGTTGGGGGAGCATTGTGTGGGGGTCAACCTATAATTCATAAGGAAGTCTCTAGTAACCCTACCCATGGGAATTTCCATCCCGCCTTCTATGAAGGCGATCATCGAAATCACTATTGAGTCAAGAGGTCTTTTTATGACCAGCCATTCACCTAACTCACAGTGTTGGAGTTCAACACTGTTAGGAATCCTATATTAAGCTCTAAAGGCGGCCATGCCTTCGGGGGTATCCACTAACCTAGCAAATCTACCTATGGAAATTTATGGTGTAGGTAACGAAGAATCTACATATAAAAGTAAATGAATCTGGACACACCTACAAGCAATAGAAGAATCTCTCCTCGGACTGCTGTTTTAACGAAAAAGTTGCAAAGTGAATAAATGGAGCAAAATCAACCTCAACCTCTCTTTATATAAGGGTGAAAAATGAGTGGTAAAATTCCCACTTGTAAATATGTACCGTAGGATCATCATCGCACCGTAAAACGTGGGGGGACAAGTACCCCCTGACACAATGAATATGAGATCTTAGATACCGAAGCATCAGGAACGTGTTGAAGACAGATGAAGAGACATTACCATGTGGGAACGCGTCTGGCACATACCAATTAGGGTTGCATAACTAAAACCTTAATTTTTATCTCAAGGCTAATAGCAAGGTTTTAGGGGACTATTGTGGGGACTCGAGGACTGAGGAAGGATACAAGCTGTGACTATCATTATAAAAGCATTCTAAACTTGAGGAGGGGATTTGCTCGAGGATAAGAGGAGAGAGGACAAAATACTTCTTGAAGGCCGAATGGAGAGGATGGTGTTCAGTGAAAGTCAAGGTAGGTAAAGGAAGTTTCCAGTGAAAGCACACCTGCTGCCTTTGCATTAAATGACTGGCAACAGCTTTATCAGTTGTATTGATGAGGAAGTGACCTGAACAGTAGAATTCATAGTTAAGTATCTTCTTCTACCACCTTCAACAGAAGTTTAAAGGGACAAGTGTCATAAGGAGAGTCTAGTGGATTGTAGATGGAGGGCTAGGATACAATAAACTGAGAAGTATATAAAGAAAGATGACTTCTAAATGAAAGGGGGTCTTTAGAAAATCAAGAGAAAGAGATTAAAGCAAGAATAGAGAGAGAAAGAGTAGAGAGCAAAGAGCAAAGAGCAGAGTGTACATCCTTGTGCAAGAACATCGTCCTCAGGTGAGATTGTAAAGAACCATTTATATACTTAATTTTTGGCTTTTGTTCATGGCTTCTCTATTTGAATCCTCGGGCTAATCCTAACTTGTTTTACCCCACTCTCTTTACAAATATCTATTGATTTGGGCCTAGTTGGATAGCACAAATTTCACTATTTTAAATGAGTTTGGGTCGCTAGATTTTTGTGTCCTTAAAGATTCTATTGTGAAATAAAATATCACGACATGCGTATCTAGAGAGAATTTGCTTTACAGCAACTATTCCCTGGATGCATCTCTGCAATAATTCAATTTTAGATCAATTCCAAGTCAGATTGTGCTAAAAATTTAGAATTGATTCCTTGGATGCGTATCATGACATGCATAGGGTTTTTCTTTTGCTTTTTATTCTATAGGTTGTGTTAACGGCACCCGTTAACAACAATTTTTTTTACTTTTTTCTGGCAATTATTTTGTCTTTTTTTTGCAGTTTTATGTCATTTTTTCAACTTAATAAGTACTTTTATGTTTTTCTTTTATTTATCTCATTCTCTTGTTACGTAGAATTCACATTAAGGAAACCGCATGGTGCTTGTTAACATTTTCTATACTCTATTATTTTTGTTGTTTTATTAAACTAAAGGCCAAGGGGAGCTCAGAAATGATTTCTTATTTTCTGCAACTTAATTCGTTTCTTGTAGGGCAATTGATTGGTATGACATAACCAGTGATGCTTCACTCTCCTGGACCATACGATACAAACAAGAAGAAGCGTCTAGGTATCTTTCTCAAACAGAATTTCTCATGCGTGTTTTACTATTATTATTAATTATTGACTTCTTCCGTGAGTGACAAGACAGTATGCTGTAAGGGAAACCCTAAAGATACATACGGGTCAAATTAACAAATCTCTTATGTTCAGTCAATATTCATGGTCTGGAAGACGCCAAATTCTTATTATACTGCAACTTCTTTTGACCTGTTCTTTATTTTACTTATTTTTTTTTTTAGAATACTTTTATTTCTTTTCTACTCAAAGCTTTTGAATTTTCACATATTCCAAAACACTATAAATTGTACCAGCAAAGCAAACACTTAAAAATTTAAATTTGATTTTATAAATCAATTAAATTTCATATTTGTTAATGTATATTATGTTATGGGCTTTAGGCCCAAATTACTTTACTTGTACAGCACACTTATACTTGTACTGCACTTTACTTGTACCGCACACTTATGCCTCCTATATAAGGCACTGATGTATATTTTCTCATTAGGAAATACAATACAAATCCTTTAATATTTCTAACATGGTATCAGAGCCACTGCTCTAATCCTTTGGTGTGCCGCTCTTAAGCAGTCTTGTCTTCTTGGGTGTCATCTGCAGCCGTTGTTGTGAGCAGCACCACTGCCTCCACCGCGACTTCAGTACATCAAAGACCACTGCCTTGCCGCCACCACTGCTTCCGCTTCTCCGATCAGACCACAGATTACACCATCGGAAAGAAATCTCTCCGATCTCACTTTCTGTGAAATTTCGTCTTCATCGGACCTCCCACGCGCCCCCACGCACCACCAGAAGTCTCGGCGTCACAGTCACGCGCCTCCAGCTTCCTCCACGCACCGCCACGCTCTGCCACGCGCCGCCACGCGCCAGTGTTCCTCTGCTGACGTCAGCCCTAGGTGACGTCATCTGCCACGTCATCGACACATCATCTGCTGACGTCATCCGCCACGGCATCCGCTGACGTCATCTGCCACGGTACCTGCTGACGTCATCGTTGACCAGACTGTTGACTTTGACCGTTGACTTTGACTCGGGGTTGACTTTTTCAGTCCAGGTTCTTCTTACCTAGTTTTTCGCGTAGATTTCATTTTTGCAATCTATTTTTGCATATTGTGTCTCTAAATGGATAAAAAGGATGTTTTTCTTCCTCGCCCCATCAATACTGTGTTGGAGGGGTGTAAGAATTACTTATCTTGGTCTCAAGCTATGCGCAGTTTTCTTAAGGGTCGCATGCTCTGGCATTATTGTACTGGTGCACTCACTGTTCCTGTCAAGGGAGCCAATGAAGAAGATGCTGCCTTCCTTGGTCGCATGATTGAATGGGATAGTTACAACCACATGATCCTCACATGGATTAGGAACACTTCCATTCCCTCCATCTCTAACCTGTTGGGCAGCTTTGATGATGCCAAGTCAGCGTGGGATATGTTGGCCAAAAGGTACTCCACTACTCATGGCTCCATGAAATATCTATTAGTGGTTGAATTGCATCAACTCCGACAAGAACCAGGGCAATCCATCAATGACTACTACGATCAGCTTCTCTTCATTTGGGACCAAATTAACCTTTCTGATCCAACTTGGGCATGCTCAAAGGATGCTCAACAATATGCTTCCATCAGAGATGAATTTCGCCTCTATGAATTCCTGATGTCCCTCCACAAGGACTTTGAACCCATTCGAGGTCAGTTTCTAAATCGCAGTCCTGCTCCCTCTCTTGACACTGCTGTGAACGAGTTGGTTAGAGAAGAAGCTCATTTTGCAACCCTTCAAGCTCAGAATAAGCTCAATGTTTTGGCCATTACACCTTCTGCTCAACCCTTAGAGCAACCTCAGCAATCAGGTGATTCCTCTGGCTCTAGCAATCGTCGTAAACAGACCAACAAAAAGTTCTGCAACTATTGCAAGCGTCCTGGCCACACCATTGAAACTTGCTATCGTCATAGCAAATCTACTGCTGCTATTGCTAATACTGAGCCCACTCCACCAATGGCTTCCATTTCAGCTGATTCCCAGTCTTCTGGATCCACTATCAACCTCTCCCCCACTGAACTACAGGAGATTATAGTTCAGGCTGTTCGTATGGCTGGTAATGCATCTCTTTCCACTGCTCTCTCTATTCTACCCGGTAAGTCTCAAACTTGGCTTTTCGATTCTGCCTGTTGCAATCACATGACACCTCACTCCTCCTTATTCTCCAAACTTGACCCTGCACCACACCCCCTAAATATTCATATAGCTGATGGTTCCACCATGCATGGAAATAGTTTAGGTTTTGTTTTGACTTCCAACCTCTCTGTTCCTGGAGTCTTTCATGTACCTGACCTATCCTATAATTTGTGCTCTGTGGGACAATTAGCTGAATTAGGTTATCGCCTTATTTTTTACTATTTTGGGTGTATTGTGCAGGATCCGAGGACGGGACAAGAGCTTGGGACCGGCCCTAGAGTTGGGCGTATGTTTCCCGTGGACAATCTTCATCTTCCACCTGTTGCTCCTGTTTCTGTTGCTGCTGCAGCTGCTGCAGTTTCTTCCTTACCATCTCTTGCACTTTGGCATTCTCGTCTTGGTCATGCATCATCTTCTCGGGTACAACAGTTAGCTTCTAGGGGTTTGTTGGGTTCTGTGTCCAAAGACAATTTTGATTGTACTTCATGTCAGTTAGGAAAACAGCCAGCTTTGTCTTTTAATAACAGTGAATCCATTTCTAATAGTATTGTTGAGTTAATTCATTCTGATGTTTGGGGACCTTCTCCTGTTGCTAGTATTGGTGGATCTCGATATTTTGTTGTTTTTATTGATGATTATTCTCGTTATAGTTGGATATTTCCTATGAAATCTCGTTCTGAAATTTTACCAATATACAGCAACTTTGCAAAAATGGTTGAAACCCAATTCTCCAAACGTATCAAAACTTTTCGTTCTGATAATGCTCTTGAATATACTCAATATGCGTTTCAAGCTCTGTTACATTCCTATGGCACTGTACATCATCTAACTTGTCCAGGTACCTCTCAGCAAAATGGTCGAGCCGAAAGGAAACTTCGTCATATTCTTGACACTGTTCGTGCTCTTCTTCTTTCTGCCAAAGTTCCTGCCCCTTTTTGGGGTGAAGCTACTCTTAATGCTGTTCATGCGATTAATCGCATTCCAAGCCCTGTCATCCATAATCAGACTCTGTATGAGCATCTCTTTGGGTCACCTCCTGACTATCATCACCTTCGATCTTTTGGATCTGCTTGTTTCGTTCTTCTTCAGCCTCATGAACACAACAAACTTGAGCCTCGATCTAGACTTTGTTGTTTCCTTGGTTATGGCGAAACTCAAAAAGGGTATAGGTGTTATGATCCTGTCTCTCATCGTCTTCGTGTTTCTCGTAATGTTATCTTTTGGGAACACCGATTATTTGTTGAACTCTCTCACTTTCGTTCTTCCCTAACTACCTCCTCTGTTTTAGAAATTTTTCCAGATGAGTCTCTTATTCCTTCTACAAATCCTTTTGATCCTCCTTTGGACCTTTCTCCAGATACTTTTGATGCTTCTCCTAGACAGGTTGAAGATGAACAGGTTGATGACGAGCTACCCCACTTAGAGCCTGGGTCCCCTGCTCCTCCTCTGCCTGAAGATCCTCCACAAGACATTCCACCTCGCCACTCAACACGGGTAAGATCCATTCCTACACACTTACTTGACTATCATTGTTACACTACCCTTGCTACACTTCACGAGCCTCAAACCTATCGTGAGGCCTCCACTGACCCTTTATGGCAGATTGCAATGAAAGAGGAACTTGATGCATTAACCAAAAACCATACTTGGGATCTGGTCACTCTCCCTCCTGGACAGTCTGTGGTTGATTGTAAGTGGATCAATAAGATCAAGACTCGCTCTGATGGGTCCATTGAGCGCTACAAGGCCCGTCTTGTTGCAAAAGGCTTTACACAGGAGTATGGGATTGATTACGAAGAGACCTTTGCTCCAGTTGCTCGTATCTCATCTGTTCGTGCCCTCTTAGCTGTTGCTGCTGCTCGTAAATGGGACCTTTTTCAGATGGATGTTAAAAATGCTTTCCTTAATGGGGAGTTGAGTGAAGAAGTCTACATGCAACCTCCTCCTGGTCTCTCTGTTAACTCAAACAAGGTTTGTCATCTTCGACGTGCACTTTATGGTCTTAAACAAGCTCCACGAGCTTGGTTTGCCAAGTTCAGCTCCACTATCTTTCGCTTGGGTTACACTGCTAGTCCGTATGATTCTGCCTTATTTCTTCGTCGTACTGATAAAGGCACCATTCTGCTTCTTCTATATGTGGATGATATGATCATAACTGGTGATGACTTCAGTGGCATTCAAGAACTCAAGGATTTTCTCAGTCAGCAGTTTGAGATGAAAGACCTTGGACATCTCAGCTATTTCTTGGGTCTTGAAATTACTCATTCCACAGATGGTCTTTATATTACTCAAGCCAAGTATGCTTCTGACCTTTTATCTCGAGCTGGACTCACTGACAGTAAGACGGTTGACACTCCAGTTGAGCTTAATGCGCATTTGACACCCTAGGGGGGGAAACCATTGTCTAATCCTTCTCTTTACAGACGATTGGTTGGCAGCCTAGTATATCTCACAGTTACTCGTCCAGACATCTCCTATGTTGTTCATCAGGTGAGCCAGTATCTGTCTGCTCCACGATCTACTCACTATGCTGCTGTTCTGCGCATTCTTCGATACCTGAAAGGCACTCTCTTCCATGGCCTTTTCTACTCAGCTCAGTCTCCTCTTGTGCTCCGTGCATTCTCTGATGCTGATTGAGCAGGGGATCCCACTGATCGCAGGTCCACTACAGATTATTGCTTTCTCCTTGGTTCTTCTTTAATTTCTTGGCGAAGTAAGAACCAAACCTTTGTGGCCCGCTCCAGTACTGAAGCAAAATATCGTGCCCTTGCTGATACCACATCTGAGCTCCTTTGGCTTCAATGGCTTCTTAAGGATTTAGGTGTGTCCACATCCTCTGCTACTCCCATTTACTGTGACAACCAGAGCGCCATTCATATTGCTCACAATGATGTCTTCCATGGACGGACTAAACACATCGAGATTGATTGTCATTTTATCCATTATCATATTGTCCATGATGCTCTCAAGCTCTTCTCCATCTCCTCCAAAGATCAACTTGCAGATATTTTCACCAAGTCACTTCCTAAGGGACGCACTCGTGATTTGGTTAACAACCTCAAGCTGGTCTCACATCCACCTTGAGTTTAAGGGGGGCTGTTAATGTATATTATGTTATGGGCTTTAGGTCCAAATTACTTTATTTGTACAGCACACTTATACTTGTACTGCACTTTACTTGTACCGCACACTTATGCCTCCTATATAAGGCACTGATGTATATTTTCTCATTAGGAAATACAATACAAATCCTTTAGTATTTCTAACAATATTAATTATATTTTTTTCTAAGAATTGATTCATCTTTATGTCACCGGCCCCGTATATATATATATATATATACAGGTCTCTTTCTTCAAGAACAAGTCTCTTTCTTCAAAATAGTGATAATAAATATTATTTTTGGAATAATATCAAGTATCTAATTAGTACCAAATTTGATATATGTCAAAAATAAATAATCTAATAGTAAGATTTTTGAAATATTAATTCAATAAAAAGTTATTAAGTAATATAATATTGTTTAGAGTTATATCAGATGTAACTCTAAGTTATGTTATACTACAAAATATTTTTTATTAGATGATAAATTCATAAAATTTATCTTTGCATTACAATTTTTTTCTCATAATTTATATGCATGAAAATTTTCAATATGATTTGAGATCAATAACTATGTCATTCATCCAATATTTAGATTTCAAGTTTTTGTATACAAAATTCTGCATAAAAGTTAGGTTTCTAAATTGAATAGCAAATAGCATTTGATTGACATAAAACTTGTTATGTGTGTTAAAAATATAGAAAACATGTTATCCAACGATGAGATTTTTTAGAAATTAATCCAATAAAAATATATTAGGCAATGTAACATTGCTTAGAGTTAAATAAATCAGTTGTAACTTGAATCCAACTCATTAAATAAAAGAATATTTATTTAAAATAAATTGTTGCAAGAGGTTTCAAATTTCAATAACTCATTTATTTTATTTATTTTATTTTTATATTGAATTTCTTTAGTCTTCTATATTAATTACACTGAAAAATTATTATGTTAATACATTATTTATTAAAAAATATTAAATATAAAAATTTATTTTTTCAAAAGTTTGTGTAATATATTTTTACTGGTAATTATTTCCTATGAGATATTATTATATTGTCATTTTTAAAACTTTTTTAAAAAAATTCACAATAAATGAGGCCAAACAAACATTGTTCTACATCTTATCACAATTATATCATGCTGGATAAAATTTAAAATGTTGTTTATTATTTTCTTAACTTTACTTCATATTTTACATACTACAATAGGTACACATGAGGTGGATATTTAGTATGTAGAATCCGGTTTTTTTTTTTTTTTTTTAAAACAGAAATTATTAAAATAGTGAACTTAGAATAATAAATTGAAGAATTTATGTGTTAGTTAAGAGAGACTATACAAAACTCAAATTTTTATTTATTTATTTATTTTGCAAAAATTATATTTAAAATCTTATAGTTTTGGGATGTAACAAATTCATAATTTCAAAAGTAATAAATTAAACCTTGAGGTTTTAAAATGTAACAAATTAAATTTTATAGTTTTAAAAGTAAGAAATTAAAACTCGATCTATAATTGAACAGAAATTATATTTGTGCATTTGTGGTTTAATATAGCTTGATGAATGTTTGATTTGTGAAATTTGAAATGGTTTAATGGTCCCTCTTCCCTTAATGTACATATCAAATTATCAAAAAGAAATGACAAAGAGGTCTTTAATAAGGCGATTGATTATGATTTTTATATATTTTTATTATAATCAAGGAAGAGTGATTCAAATCAATTTGTCCTTCACATAAAGACAAAGAGCTATCCTGGCACATACAAACTTTTCCTGACACCATTATCACAAATTCCAAATGCCTAATCGGGATATTATAAGTGCCTAAATGTTGGTCCTCTTCAGCTTAATTTTAAATATTTAAATGAACGCACGCAACTATCTACAATATATATGAAAGCCAAACATAATTGAAAGCAAAATATTGTCTTGACCTCATGAAATTATGTAATACAAGTTTTTTTTAAGACTTCACTATTTTATATATTATTATTTTAATATAATATTTTAATTGTGTTTAAATTATATTTTATATATAAACCTTGTTATATCATATTTTCTTTAAATAGTTTTTAAGACCTCATAAGCTGTATCTGACCAAATAAAACCTAAGCCCGACTAACTCTAAGTATAGATACAAGCCATATCTTTTATTGTTGTACTTATATACTTTGGAGTGATTAAATTACTACGAGCTAAGAGCCTCAAATTCCCCTTCCCTCAATGTAATTACCAAAATGAAATGACAGAAAGGTCTTTAACAAAGTGATTAATTATGATTTTTATATTTTATTATCATAAGCAAGTCTAGTGTGATTCAAATCAGTTTGTCCTTCGCATAAAGACAAAGAACTATCATGGCACTTACAAAATTTTCCTGACACAATTATTACAAATTCGAAGTATCTAGTCGGGAAAGTTGGTCCTCCCCAGCTTATTTTCAATATTTAAATGAACACATGCAGCTATATGAAAGCAAAAGCGAACCATATTATGTATCGTAACTTTTTGATACTTCACAATTTTATACATCATTATTTTTATTTTATATTTAAACCTTGTTACATTATATTTTCTTTAAATGATAAAATATATAATTTCACATACAAAAATATTTTCTATTAAATTTAAATTCTCTATAAATCTTGTCACATCGTATTTATTTTAAATGATAGGATAATAGTTTTATTAAATCATAATGAATGTATATTACTAATTATTAAAATTATTAAAATTCATATTTAAAATTAATTAAAAGATAAAAAATAATATTTTCTAAAGTTTTTTTAAATGCATTGAACGGATTAGTGGTCAGTATTAATATATTCACTATCATAATTATTAAAATTCATGATATCTATTAAAGAATGTATAGATCATGTATGGTTTGACACGCGTCTGGTTTGGTGCAGTCAAGATTTTGAAAAAAAAAAAATTCAAGCTTTTGGCTTTTTCTATGTGGAGTCTTTCTTTTTGTCTAGCGGGTACGTATTATCACCAAAAACAACCTCTGCTGGATGCACGGGCGACTCTAGAAAATTTTATTTTTTCAAGGTGTTACTCAACCAACATAAATTATATAATTTAATAAAAAGAAAATTTTATATATTGACAACAATAACAATAAAAAAACATGTAAATACATAAAATTTACAATTGCCTTCAAATATAGAGCAAAGACAAATTCAAAAGATAGAATTGACCTCATAATAGATTAAGTTTCAACTTTTTAGTCGGAGTCATATTCTTCAATAATCTTAAGTACATCAACAATAGCAGAGAACATCCAAAATCAAGTTGAGAATAGTCTCATAACATAATCCCCAACATGTATCACCAGCGCGTTTAAGAATGTCTCTTGATTCAAATCTTGCTCACTACTACATGCACCATTCTCTAAATCTTCTTTAATTTTGGCAAATTGTGCATCTCGAAGAGCATCTCATCTCTTACAAGAGCCTTCAACAACAGTTACTAAATTACTAACCACATAAAAAAATTTAGCAATGTTAATGTGATTTTTAGCAATGGCAACAAGTGTCAATTGAAGTTGATGAGCAAAACAATGGACATAAAATGCTGACGTATTTTCTTTCAAAATTAAAGTTTTGAGACCATTGATATCACTTTGCATATTACTAGCCCCGTCATAACCTTACCCACGTAGGTTCGATAAACTCAAATTATGTTCACAAAGTAAACATTCAATAGCATATTTGAGTGACAAAGTGGTGGTACTTGCTACATGTACAACACCAAGGAACCGCTCTATAATAATTCCTTTTTTGTTCACATAACAAAGAACGAGGCTCATTTTTTCTTTCACTGAGATATCATGTGACTCATCAACTAATATTGGAAAGAACCCATTGTCAAGATCCTTGATGATGACATTGGATGTTTCACGTGTAATTACATTCACAATATCATTTTGTATATCAGAGTGGGTAAGCTTGCAATTTTACGGAGTGTTTTGTAACACTTCATTGATAGATTCATTGTGATATCCCAAAAATTGTAGAAGTTCAAGGAAATTTCCTTTATTACTTGAACCTTGAGATTCATCGTGACCACGAAAAGCTAATCCCCGGCAAAAAAGGAATCTTATGCAATCAACTATTGCATTTAATTGAACCCGATATTCAAATTTATCTTCATTTGATTGCTTAATCAAAACACTTTGAATGTGTTGCTTTTCCTTCAGTAGATCTTCACTCTTCTTGACAGCTTGGTTATGAGCACTATTAACTCCTCAAACATAGGAATCTAACTTCGCAAGCTGATTCCAAAGTTTGAATCCCTTCGTTACAAAAGTCTCACCTCCTCCTTGCTTACCAACATCTTGCCCAAATAGGTAGCAATAAATAAATAAATAAAATTTAAAAAAAAAAAATGCCGCATCCTTGTCTATACTATATTCCAACCACTTTTTATTTACATACCATTCGGACCTAAATCAACGGGGCTTTCCAAAAAAATATGAAATAGGGTAATCATGAATAAGTTGACAAGGGCCTTTTATTAAATAATATCTTCTTATTTCATCATGATTATTAGGATGATAAGATGATATCTTTTGTCGTACCCTAGGATCTGACGAAAGATTTTCTAAGTTAAAGTCAACACGAATTCGCTTAGAAGATGAAGATGAATCTTGCACAAGAAATGAATCTTGCACATGAGATGAATCTTGGGTACGTGGTTTTCTTATCAAATATTTGTCCATAATTCTAGTAAAAGAATAAACAATAAACTATAAGTTCATTTGAAATATTAATAAAATTATTAATTATTGTTGTTTAGTTGTTTCATTAATGTGTTTATCTTTTATAAACTATAATTTGTTATATTGTTGTTTCATTAATTACAAAATTATTAATTGTTATTTAGCCTAACATAATTTAATTTATTTGTCTTTTATAATGTATTAGTTAATTATAATGTATTGGTTAATTATTAATTATATTTTATAATTGTTAATTTATTTAGCCTAACACTAAAAAAGCCAGACATTACACATCCCATGTGTAGCACAATAATTAAAGCAGTGTAATGTGCAGCACATTACACTACTTTAATTATTGTTTACCCAGCCCTATGAGCCCATCTACCCCTTCCCCACTCAACAGACAAGCACAAGCCTCATGCCTGATGCCCCAATCACAATAGCTAGTTGCCAATCGAAAAATTGCACAATCACAAATCACAATACACATTACACTAAAAGACAATCAATATCTCACCAACACCAACACACACTGACCAACACCAACAGATAAGATAAAAACCAAATTCAAAAAGACAAAAAACAGGCAAAAAGCAAATATATAAATAAAGCTAATTCGGCCAGCCAATCAAAGACTCACAGTTCAAAAGAGAGAGAGAGTTACTGAGTTAGACTATTAAAGAATAAAAGAGAGAGACTCATTCATTAATTCCATTTCACAATTTTCATTTTAGTGAGATAAAGAGAGAGAGACTGAGAGACTAAGAGAGAGTCAGAGAGAAATACCTTAAGGGAGGGAGCATCGAGCACTAGAGTAGAGCAATTTGCGATGAGAGGCGAGCGACGAGCGACGATGACGAGGTGCGAGCAATGACGATGAGGCGTGAGCGAGCAACGACGACAATGAGCGAGCTGCGAGTAACGTGACTGTGGGTTTGGTTTGCTCTATATTGGGTTTGGTTTTGGTTTGCTCTGTATCAGGGTTTTTTTTTATAAAAAAAAAATTATAAACACCTCTGTATTGGAGTTTGTTTTGCTTTTGCTCTGTATAGACTATATTGGGGTTTGGTTTTCTCTACCAGCGATGTGACCATGGGTTTGATTTCTGATTCTCTATATTGGTTTTTTTTTTTTTTTTTTTTTTTTTTTTTTTTTTTTGAGAATCCATGGGTTTGCTACCTCTGTAATTTGTTGGACTCGCCGTGGGCTTGGCTCAATTACAAATTTTTTTTTTTCCAGATTTTAGTTCAAATTTTTTTTTTGGGCTTTTTTTTTTTTTTTTTTTTTTTTTTTTTTTTTTTTTTAATTTGAGGTTGTTCCTAATTTTAAGATTCAAGGTGTTCCTAATACATATTAAATATAATTTTTTTTCAGGTCAGGGTGTTCCTGTACATGGCGTCGCCACTAGCTAGATGCTCTATCACAAGTGACAACTAGAATTGGTTAATAGTAAATTAATTTTAAAAAAAATGAACAAATGGAGGAGAGAATAAATACTACATAGTCAATATATTAACGAAAAAAAGAAAAAGAAAAAAGAAACATGAAAGTTCACTTGGTGTATAAAACACTAGTCAATGTTTAGACCCCCAATTTCAAATTAACAAACACAAGCTTATACTTAAACAATAAATGTGCAAAATGATAAGTACAAGCAATGCATAAATAAACAAACTACTTTAAACCATAATTAATCACAACACAGCAGGAATTAAAAGGTAAGAGTTAGAGAGAAGCAAATACAAAGATAATACCAACACGTGTTATCGAAGAGGAAACCGAAGAACTTGGCGAAAAACCTCTCTACCACCCTTCAAGCGGTAAAATGATCCACTAGAGAATAAAGTTGGGATACACGAATGGCAATAGACCTTCCAAGCCTAATCTACCCAATACACCTAAGCGCTCCAAGCTTCTTGCTCCAACAAGGTTAAGCCTAACCGTGTCTTCTCTAGGGTTTCTCTCTCAAAATTCTCTCTAGGAGCTCTCTACATTTCGTGGGTATAAGGGTATTTATAATAGGGTACGTGAGGACTGTGAAAAGTCATTTTTCTACAAAAACAGGGTGTTCTAGCTACTAACTCATGACTGGGATGAGTCACAAGATTTAGTCGTGAAATAACTGACAGGTCAGATTGTCCTTTTTTGTCTTGTAGTGCTCCAATTGTCGTGAGCCTTCAGCTTTCTGCATGCTTCACATGTGTGGCATTTTGATGAGTTATCAGTCGCGAGTCACTCACGAGTTCCAGTCGCAAGAAGCTCTTTGAATACACACACAATTGAATTCTTCACACTCTCTCACACACAACCCTTACATAATTCTCACCTAAATACAAGGTATCTAATTGCTGAATTACAAGCAAATTTGGTACGAAATAAAGTCAACACATGGTTGAATAAATTCAACCTTACAATCTCCCCACTTGGCTATTCCGTGATAAAATCCTAAAAAAGAATCTAGACTTAAAATGTGAGTTGGGAATAGTTGCCAAAACTCATTCACACCTAACTCTAGATTCTGCAAAGCTCTTGAACTATACAGACAAGTTCTCCTAAAAACAATATCACAAAAAGTTCATTGTAAGCAGAAATCTTGAAATGCATATGGAACAAACACAAAGTGATCAAGCAATAAAGAATATAACAATAAAGCATAACTGGACCAAACAAGAACAATCACCATAAACCACAATGAACATTCACACAATGAATGAACATTCGGAAATGCAAGCTAATAAGCTCAATGCAAAGTATCATTTGCATGTCTAACACTCAACTGATGCAAGAACACTAAGATAATTGCATCAAGGATACAAGATCCAACAAGGGCATAAGAGTACTAAAGATAATGCAAGACATAATCTAAAAGTACTAAATAGCTACAAAGCAAAGGTACTAATCAAGCATAGTTTAAATATCTAAAATATTCAAGCATCCATAACACACAATATCCAAGTATTTTAAAACCAAAGTATTAGAGTCATAGAGTACTTAAAAACCAAAGTACTAAAAACCATAGAGTACTAGAATAAGTGCTATGAAAAACCATAAAAACTATGAAAAACCACAAGATAGCTATAAAAACTTTAAACTTTAAACTGTTCTCCACCTTAAGATAGGCTCCCCCTCAAGAGCTACTCCTTTATACTACTCCCCCTTTTTTACCGAAATAGGCAAAGGGCTAAGGTTGGTTCGTGAAGCTATCAAACTTGGCTGTGAGCAAGTTGATTTGATCCTGAATGGTTGTAAGCCTATAGGAGTGTTCAGTTTGGACTTCTCTTAAGCCGTTAATCCTTTTAAGAATAATCTGAAACACATTTGAAGGCACTGATGAAGACGATGAAGCTTCGCTCCTACCTCAACCACTAACTCTTGTTGAAGAAGGTGGTTGTCCTTCCGCTTCAGTCTCGGTATCTGCAGGAGGTGCTTGTTTCAATTCATCTGCTTCTTCATCACCCGGAAGACAAACTTTGCTCCTTAGGATTGTTTGAGTGTTGATGGAAGGAGGTACACTCCTGAGGCTTATGTCTTGTGGAGTCTCCATAACTTTTTCATGGAGGATTCTCATGAGCAAACTTAGGAGAACAAGCTTTGGCCTTGAGGTTGTTCTTGTTGCTTTAGCAATGATGGTGAACATATGAGCCTCGATGTCGATGTAGGTTCCCTCACGAAGCTCCATGAGGAAGATGACTCTAGCATTTTTTATGGTGGTCATCTTCCTTACCAGATATAGGTTGAACAACATAATGTATGTGAGGCATCTCAAATTTGGAGGGAAAGTGGTTATGTTGAGACATTTTCCTTCCCTAGCAGCACCAATACGAGATTTAACTATTTCTATGGAAAGCATTTTGTCCTTGAAAGGAGTGAATTCTTCTTGATCTAGGTCTCCATGTCCAAGTACACCATCAATGTCCCCTATTTCAAGAGTGAATTCATGGCCTCTAACCCAACAGTCTAGGTAATCGTTTCTGCGTATGGCATTGGCATAGAATTCCCTAATCAGTGGCTCACAAACCTCGTGGAGATCACCAAGAAGCTTTTCCCAACCTCTTTTTGCAAAACATCTAAAGATAAAGGATTCCTTAAGGTCGACAAGATCCACAAATCGCTCCTGAATGATTGGAGCCTTCTCAAATTGTTGGTTGTATCACTTAAAATGTTGAGTGGAGTGAAACTGGCTCTCATCCATGCGTTTCCTCTTGTCACCACGCTGAGCAAAGGTTTTTCGTAGAGCTATTTGCAAAACAGAGCAGCAAATACCACAAAACAAAGCACAAAATCCGGTAATAAACTTGATTAGTAACAAGTTAGTACCAACACATATGCTTTGAATTAAAACCCTAAAAATTGAATTTAAAGAGTAATTCAAAAAGAAATGACATATAAATAACCTAATCAACACAACATGATAGAATCATTGGCATTATTCACTCAACATGTCAAAGTGTGTGTGTGTGTGTGTGTGCATCATATGCAAAAGTGTGCATCTAGGGCAAAATGTAAAAACACATAATCATTTGATGTTTCAAAAACAAAGAAACATGATTATCACCATAATCTTTGTACTCAATGGAGTCCAAAGAAACACACAAAAACATCTAAGAGACATTTTATCATGAACATGGTATGCGCAACACAAAACAAAGCAAAGTACAATGCATAAAAATGAAGAACAAACATGTGAAACATGTAAAATAAGCATTATACTAACAAAACCAACAAAAACCATATATCATACTCATCAAAACATCAAAGGATCCATATTCAACAACCATATTTTCAAATCTCAACATAAACACAAAATCCAAGAAAACTAAGGCTAAAAACTTGAAATAGAGTGAAAATAAAAGAAGAAAACGGAGGTTTTATGAGAGACAATGGAGGTTTTGGGAGAGGGAGAGGCAGAGAAGACAAAGGGTATGCATGTGATGCAAGGAAAAACTAAAAAGTTTTTTAAAACTGTCTGAGATTTAACCTTATTGTATAAAACACGCGATTTTTGCGACTCAAATGACCCTCGAGCAAGTCGCCAAAACGAGTCGCCAAAAACCCTTCAACAAAATTTGGAAATTTTGTCTAAGTCTTTTTCGCGACTGGGACATCCACCTGCTAGTAAGTCGCGAAAGCTTCTAAGTAAGCTTGCAACTGGAACTTCTACTCGTGACAAAGTCTAGAAAATGACCAAAACCCAGAAATTTTTTAAAATTTTCTAAGTGATTTTTACGACTGGGGTACTCACTCGCCAAGGAGTCGCGAAACCTTTTGAGTAAGCTCGCGACTAGGGCTTCATGACTGGCTTGATTCACGAGTAAGTTGCCAAAAATAGAGTTGTAAAATTTTTTTGATTTTTTGAAATTTTTAAAACAAAACACTTTCCAAAAACAACTAAAAATACTCAAAAATCTTTTTGTGTTTGATCAACATATGATTGAGTATATACAACACATTTAATCAAGTACAATCACACAAATGAATAAGGCATTCATTGAACATAGACATGAGTGATGTGTGTGGATATCAAATGTGAGATGGTCCTTAGTCTAATGTGAAGTTTCAATGATCAATTCAATCAAGATATACATAATTAGTACTAAGTAGAGTAACCAATCTCAATTACAAAAATATGTAAAAGTTCAAACTGTGTACAAAACACCCTTGAACGTTTAGACCCCCAATTTGTAAAATACCAATTCAAGCTTAATGTCAAACAATTAATGTACGGAATATGAACATAAGCTTAACACAAAATTGATAAACAATCTAAACCAAATAAAATCACATTCATAACAGAAATTAAATGGCAAAGATTAAGGGAAGAAAGATGCAAACACAAGGACAACACAAGATGTGTTATCGAAGAGGAAACCAAAGCCCTCGGTGTAAAACCTCTCCACCGCCCTCCAAGCGGTAAACAATCCACTAAAGAATGTAGTTGGGATACATGAACAGCAAAAGACCCTCCAAGCCTAATTTACCTAATGTACCTAAGCCCTCCAAGCTCCTACTCCAACGAGGTTACGCCGAACTTATTTCTTCTTTAGCTTATCGGATTCCGCTACTTAACCAAGCATCTACCAATATGAAATTGGTCCCTTCTGAATTGCTTCCCAAACACCAAATGGCCTTCTCACAGATATGAGTATGGTGAGAAAAGGTTTTGGTAATATACCTCTCAAGGATTTAACAATGGAAAGGAAGAGAGTTGAGGAATTTAAAGAGTCTTTATGTGAAGATTGTGAATGAATTAATCTTGTTTTTCTCTAGGGTTTCTCTCTCAAAATTCTCTCTCGAAGCTCTCTACATTAAGTGGGTATAAGGGTCTATATATAGTAGGGTGAGAAAGGAATGTGAAAAGACAATTTTTCCCAAATAGGGTGGTCTGACGACTTGACCTCGCGACTAGGATGAGTCGCGAGTTCAAGCTGCGAACTAACGGCCTGGCTAGCCTAGGACTTTTATCCTGTAGTGCAACAGCTGGCATGACTCTTTAGCTCCCCCGCATGCTCCACACATGTGCCAACTTTGGCAGCTTGCCAGTTGCAAGTCACCCGCGAGCCTAGCCGCGAGTCTCTACATCCTTGCACAATCTTGAGCATTTCTTCACACTCTCTCTCACTACCCTTACATGATTCCCACCTAAATATAGGGTTACTAATTGCTAAAATACAAGCAAATTTGGCATGGAATAAAGTCAACAAGATGGTTGATAAAATTCAACCTTACAATCTCCCCCTTTGGCTATTCCGTGACAAAACCCTAAAACAAATTCTAGACTTAACATGTGAGTTGAGAACAGTTGAACAAAACTCACTCACACCTAACTTTAGAATCTGTGCAGTTCTTGAAAAATATGAACAAGAATCTCCTGAAACACAACAACACGATATGATCATTGTATGAAGAAAAACTTGTAATGCATATGAAGCAAGCACAAAGCGATCAAGCAAAAAAATGGAATTAAGTAATAAACCATGGCTTGACCAAACAAAAAATAACTATAAAATAGTGATCACAATGCTCATTCACACTTGGAATGAACATCCGGACATACAATCCAATAAGCTCAATGCAAATCACTTGCATGCCCAACACTCAACCAATGCACAATACATATAGTATATGCATCTAGGAACAAAATCTTACAAGGGCACACGAGTGAAAATACTTGAAGAAAATACATAACATTAAGCTAAAAGTATTGGCAACAGAACATAAAGGCTGCATAGCATGGTACAAACCATAAAAGCCTACAAATTCTCATGGAAACAAACCCTAAAAGCTTACAAAAGCAACATGGGCACAAAACACACCAAACACATGGAAATAAAATTATAAAAAAAAAAAAAAAAAAAAAAAAACATAAGATAAGTTCTGAAACAAAATATTAAACATAGGACATAGGCCAAATGCTTAAATCTCCCCCTTTTATAGTGCTCCCCTTATCATCATAATCTCTCCCTTTTTGTCATGGAATAGCTAGTCCTCATTCTTTTCTAGCTGTCTTTGAATCTGGTCCAACTGTGTTCGAAGAAAAGTAAACTTCATATCACACCGGATGGTATAATGGTGCACGAGAGAAGCGAGTCTAGACATTTAAGTGCTCAAATCATGGACAAATGTAATAATGGAATCTAGCTTTTCATCAAAGAAGTATAAGGTAGAACATGATCCACTGTGTGAAGGTTGTGAATTTGATTTGACCCCCTTCTTGCTATGACCAACGCTAGCATTTAGCATTCGAAGATTGATTGGACTTGGCTTTGGATGAGAAGACTCATCTGCTGATGGATAGATGCCTTTAAGTTTCAAAATCCGTGAAATGAGGTTGCAGAAAGGAATGCAGATCCGTGAATCAGTCCGCACTACATTTTTTCACAGGATATGAAAGATATGAGCACAAATGTCAATCTTTACATCAGATATCAGATCATGAAGGAACAAAGCTCTCCCTAGGTTCATATACCCAATGCTAGATAAAGGGTATAGATTGTGGAACATGATGATTGTGAGCACCCTCAATTCAGGAGATAGAGAGGAAACATTGATTGAGTTTCCATTTGGTGAGAATTCCAAGTCTTTATCAAGTGCTTCCCGAAGCAAATCTTCTTCTTGGTACAAATCATCATAGACTGGTGGTTTCCTCAGTATCAGCCTATTGATGTGAAGTATTTCTGCCAAATTGGCAGGAGTCACGGAGAAAGTCATTCCTCAAACCCAGCATTTGAATTCGTCCTCTTCAACTATTGCATTAGCATAGAATTCTTTCACCAAATTCTCATAGGTATCATCAAGTGTGGAGAGTAGGTAGTTCCAATCTTTTGTGTCAAACCATTTAGGGATGTCAGTGTTAGATAGAGATGACTGATCAAGAGCCCTTTCAAGTAGAAGTTTGGCGTCTCTGAAATATCTTTCATGTGTCTGAAAGGCAGCATAGGTCCTGAATTTGTTGGGATCATATATGCCTAATGATGACCTGTTCCTTTTTAACCTAGGAAAGAGATCATCAACATTAATCACATGTTCTTTGCCTTTACTGTTTCCTCCTTTTACAGTTACTCTTTTGAAGGGAGACATTGGCACACTGCATCATGTTACACAAAGGTACAAGAAGAACCACACAAAACAACAAGCTTTATTAGCACAAGATGGCCCCAATTCAGAAAACTGAAATAAAGCCCTAAATTCATGGGAATTAGGTCCGAATCATGTCAATGTGTGTGTGTGTGTGTGTGTGTGTGTGTCTCAATTTAGACAATATACATGTAGATCAAAGAGAGTCACTACATAAATACCAACAATACACACCAAATCCATAAGAAATCAAATACCCATATTCAACTATCAGATATACAACAAAAACACACAATCCAAGAGGTATATAACAAGATATGTAACACATATTGAGAAAGAAACGGAACCCATACCTTTACTTGAAGATTGGTGAAGGGGGATAGAGAATATGGAGAATATGAGAATTTTTGTGTGAACACTGTGATTTAGAGAGGGGTTCAGACAAGAAAGACAATGAATAGACATAAATGTTCGAGGGAAAACTAAAAACATTTAAAAACTGACCTATATGTGCAAAACACGCAATTTTTGTGACTGAGTCAAGTTGTGAGCAAGTCGCCAGAGCCAGTCACTAGAACACTTAAGACAAAAAATTTTGAAAAATTTATCTAAATGTTTTTCGCAACTGGAAGTTCTACCCGCGAAAGAGTCGCGAGGTAAGCCACGAAAATCTCTGACCCCTCTCGCGACTTGACCTTCTGCCCGTGAACAAGTCGCCAGACTGAGTCGCGAGAAACATTAAAAACCCAAATTTTGAAAAATATTCTAAGTATTTTTCGCAACTGGGGCAATGACCCGCCAGTGAGTCGCGAAAAATCTCTATGTGGGCTCGCGACTAGACCAACCCGCGATTGAGTCACCAAAACAGGGCAACATTATTTTTGAAATTTTTGAATTTTTTGTAAAAACAAAAAATCTTTCCTAAAACAACTAAAACACTCAAAAATCTTTTTGTGTTTGATCAACAAGGATTGAGTATGTGAAAACACATTTAATCAAGTACAATCACACAAATGAATATGACATTTGTTGAATATAGACATGTGTGTTGTGTGTGAATATCAAAAATGATATAGTCCTTAGTCTAATGTGAAGCTTCAATGATCAATTCAATCAAGGCATACACAACTAGCACTAGATAATGTGACCCATCTCAATTATAGAAATATGCATTATGACCTCCCACAAAAACTTGAGTACAATATCTTTGAAGCTTTTCATTTGGCTACACGTTCAACATATCATTTGATCTTTTTGAATTAACATATCTCATTGTGAGATCGATGCCTGGAATTTTTTATATTTCACTTTGATGAGTTAGCCTTTGGCTTTTTGGGCATCATACAATTTTAATTTTGGTGGCTTTCCCTTTTTCCAAGTCAAATACTAGTATGTGCGACAAGCTTTTGCAGCTCAATATCTCTTTTCATTTGGAGATTTAAATTTGGTGAGCTTTTTAAGCAAAAATAAAAGAGTGGAAAGATATATAAGCACAAGTCTATGCATGTCTCAAGATCAACAAAATCATTCACTAGTCATTTATGACAAGGTTGAAAATTTATTTACAACAGTCACATAGATTTCAAAATTTCTCCCACAATGATATGAGTGCATAGGAAACAAGTTATGCTCATAGATGCACAAAGTCATTTGCACAAAGGTACAAGGTAAAACATATTTTGAGACAAAACTCAACAAAGTCGCTCAAACTTTTTGGATTTTCTCTTTTTTATGTGATTTTGGATTTTTGACACAAAAAAAATGATAAAAACCAGCAATGAAAAAAATTTAATGCAAAAGCAAACAAACATTCAACAAAATAGTGTGTGCTCAAGACAAAAATAATCAACTTAAGACAAATAAACAAAACACACATCACACATGAGATTCAAGGAATTGTACCAACACCGATGCTCTTACGAAGTAATTCAAACCGTGGACCATCGAAAGGCTTGGTGAAGATGTCCGTCATTTGGTTGTTTGTATGAATGAACTCAAGACATACAACTTTATCTTCCACTAAATCCCGAATGAAGTGGTATCATATCTCTATGTGTTTAGACTTGGAATGTTGAACATGATTCTTAGAGAGATTTATGGCACTGGTGTTGTCACAGAAAACACACATTGTATCTTGTGGAATCCCATAGTCATGAAGTAGCTTTTTCATCCAAAGTAGTTGTGTACAACAATTTCCAGCAGCTATATATTCGGCTTCAGCTGTAAAGAGAGACACAAAATTTTGTTTCTTGCTCATCCAAGAAACAGGATTGTTTCCAAGATAGAAGCAGCCACCTAAAGTGCTCTTTCTATCATCCACACTTCCAACCCAATCGACATCTGAATACCCAGCAAGACATGCATTAGAGTCCTTTGAGTACCACAATCCATAATCCAGAGTTCCATTGACATATCTTATAATTCACTTTACCGCAATCAAGTGAGATTCTTTCGGAGCAGCTTGATATCAAGCATAAACACCCACACTAAAAGCAATGTCTGGTCTGCTTACCATGAGATAGAGCAAACTTCCTATGATACTCCTATACAATATTGGACTCACTTCTACTCCAGAAGAATCAACATTGAGCTTTGTAGATGAACTCATAGGAGTAGAGGCATGTTTCTTGGCGTCTAGTTCAAACTTCTTGACTATATTTCGAATATATTTTTCTTGAGAAATAAATATGCCTTCCTTCCTTTGTTTAACTTGAAGACTTAAGAAGAATGTAAGCTCCCCCACCAAACTCATCTCAAACTCTTTTTTCATTTCCTTAGAAAATTCTATGGCTCAAGTGTCAATAGTAGCTCTAAAGACTATGTCTTCAACATATACTTGAGCTACAAGAAGATAATCTTCATCATTCTTGACAAATAGAGTTCAGTCAGCATACCCTCTTTTAAATCCTTTATCTAGGAGATATTGAGTAAGCCGATCATACCAAGTTCTTGGGGCTTGTTTCAAGCCATAAAGTGCTTTCTTCAATCTCAGCACATGGTCTGGAAAGTGAGGATCTTCGAAGCCTTTGGGTTGTTCAACAAACACTTCTTCATTCAGATAGCCATTTAGAAATGCACATTTCACATCCATTTGGTAGTGTTTGAAGTTCATGGTGTATGCAATTGACATGAGAATGCGAATAGACTTAAGCCTTGCCATTGAAGCGAAGGATTCAACAAAATCAACTCCTTCTACTTGAGTGTATCCTTGAGCTACTAATCGAGATTTATTCCGGATAATCTCTTCATCTTCATCGGTCTTGTTTTTAAAGATCCATTTGGTGCCAATAACATGAACACCTTCAGGCCTAGGAGCTAGTTCCCATACATCATTTCTCACAAATTGATTCAACTCCTCATGCATAGACTCAACCTAATTTTCATCTTGAAGAGCTTCTTCTACCCTTTTTGGCTCAAATTGAGCTAGGTAGTAGTGATATGTCACATGATTGGCCAAGAGTATGTTTCCTTTTCTAAGGTAAAGACCTTCATCTAAAGACCCTATAATGTTGCTATTTGGATGATTCTTAATCACTCTTGATGATGGCTTCTTTGATGTGGAGACTTCATCATTTCGAGAGATGTGAGGATGAATTTCCGGGGGAGTGAAAGGACTTGATATTCTAGATGTTGATCTTGTTTCCATTCTTGGGTTCATGGGAGTAGATTCCTCTTCTGGTGTAGATTTTTCAACTTCTATATCAAGAACTTCGACCTCAACAGTGGGTTCTTTGGTGCTTGCTCTTTCTTCATCATCAACCATTTCTACCTTTGCTATGGCATCATCAATTTTAACATTGATGGACTCCATTACTGTCTTAGTTCTCTTGTTGAAAACTCTATATGCCCGGCTAGTAGTAGAATACCCAAGAAAAATACCTTCATCACTTTTTGCATCAAATTTTCGAAGGTTCTCCCTACCATTCAGAATATAACACTTGCTTCCAAACACTCGAAAGTACTTTACTCTCGGCTTCTTTCCATTCCAAATCTCATAAGCGGTCTTCTTTGTTCCCACTCGGAAAAATATTCTATTACCAATGTGACATGAGGTGTTCATGGCTTCTCCCCAAAACTTTTGAGGAATTTGCTTGTTTAATAACATAACTCTTGCCATCTCTTGAATCACCTTATTCTTTCTCTCTACCACTCCATTTTGCTGAGGAGTTTTGGGAGCTGAAAATTCCCTTTTGATTCCATTCTTTTCACAAAATGACTCAAATCTTGCATTTTCAAACTCCTTGCCATGATCACTTCTTATCTTGACAATAGGAACTCCTTTCTCGTTTTGTAGTCTCTTGCAAAGAGTTTCCAGTTTCTCACATGCTTCTAATTTTTCTCTAAGAAATTCAACCCAAGTGTATCTAGAGAAATCATCAACAACAACCATAATGTACCTCTTTCCTCCTAGACTGTCAGTTCTTGTAGGCCCCATTAGATCAACATGAAGAAGCTCTAAACATCTTGAAGTAGCAATCACATTCACCTTGTGATGACTTGCCTTTGTTTGTTTTCCAATTTGGCATGTTCCACAAATAGTCTTCTTCACCTTTCCAAACTTTGGAAGTCCCTCAACTGCTTCAAGTTTAGATACTTTAGCTACTTGTTTGAAATTTGCTTACCCAAATCTGTGATGCCATAGTTCCAACATGTCAGCACGAGCACTTCTACATGAAAATGGGTGCCATAGGAACTACTCCATAACAATTATCGGTAGTCCTATTTCCCTCCAAAATTTGAATCCCTTCTTCATTAATGAGTATGCATCACTTCTTTGAAAATTGGACAAGGAAATCCTCATCACATATTTGAGTAATGCTTAAGAGATTCGCCTTCAGCCCTTTGATGTATAATACATCTTTCAAAAGAGGTAATCTAGGTATCTCGATAGTTCCTTTGCCTAGAACTTGAGCATGACTTCCATCACCAAACGTCACATAGTCACTGATCTTCTCTTTGAGCGTCTTAAATAGAGATTTATCTCCTGTCATATGACGAGAACAGCCATTGTCAAGATACCATAAGCATGAATTGAATACCTTTAATGAGGTGTGCACAAATAAACAAGCATGAGACAAACACTCTTGACCTTTAAATAAAGATTTATCTTCAATTTTCATGCTTCTGTTAAACTGAATTTTCTTTTTCAGATTATTAACCTTCTCACACAATATTCTATTTTTTCTTTTATACTTCTTAACCAAAGAGTTAGATTCAGATAGGCTATTGTGTAAGATGTGATTCTTGTTCTAAAAATATTTCAGCATGTGAACAAACATCCTAGCATGTTTTTTTGTTTTTAATAACTATAAGAGTTCATTGTTAGGACACTCTTCAAATACACTCATAGAGTCATTATCACAAACATTTAAATCACAATTCAACATGGCCTTTTCCATAGTTATGGGGTCTAGGATCGCACTTAGGTAATTAAACCACAGTAAATGCACCCGCTCTGATACCAATTGAAAGTTCAAAATGTGTACAAAACACCCTTGAACA
The DNA here is from genome assembly GCA_030820535.1 of Quercus parvula. Lineage (NCBI taxonomy): Eukaryota > Viridiplantae > Streptophyta > Magnoliopsida > Fagales > Fagaceae > Quercus > Quercus parvula. Next base: position 33,389,457 of record JAUAME010000004.1, read on the forward strand.
TTTAGACCCCCAATTTATAAAATACCAATTCAAGCTTAATGTTAAATAATTAATGTGCGGAATATGAACATAAGCTTAACACAGAATTGATAAACAATCTAAACCAAATAAAGTCACATCCACAACAAAAATTATATGGCAAAGATTAAAGGAAGAGAGATGCAAACACAAGGACAACACACGATGTGTTATCGAAGAGGAAACCGTAGCCCTCGGCGTAAAATCTCTCCGCCGCCCTCCAAGCGGTAAACAGTCCACTAAAGAATGTAGTTGGGATATGTGAACAGCAGAAAACCCTCCAAGCCTAATCTACCCAAGGTACCTAAGTCCACCAAGCTCCTACTCCAACGAGGTTACGCCAAACCTATTTCTTCTTTAGCTTACCGGATTCCACTACTTGATCATAGCATCTACCAATATGAAATTGGTCCTTTCTTAACTGCTTCCCAAACACCAAATGGACTTCTCACAGATATGGGTATGGTGAGAAAATGTTTTGGTAATGTGCCTTTCAAGGATTTAACAATGGAGAGGAAGAGAGTAGAGGAATTTGAAGAGTCTCTATGTGAAGATTGTGGATGAATCAATCTTGTTTTTCTCTAGGTTTTCTCTCTCAAAATTCTCTCTCGAAGCTCTCTATATTTCATGGGTATAAGGGTCTATATATAGTAGGGTGAGAAAGGAATGTGACAAGACAATTTTTCCCAAACAGGGTGGTTTGGAGACTTGACCTCACAACTGGGCTGAGTCGCGAGTTCAAGCCGCGAGCTAATGGCCTAGCCAGCCTGGGACTTTTGTCCTGTAGTGCAACAGCTGGCATGACTCTTCAGCTCCCCCGCATGCTCCAAATGTGTGCCAACTTTGGCAGCTTGCCAGTTGTGAGTCACTTGTGAGTCCAGCCGCGAGTCTCTGCATCCTTGCATAATCTTAAGCATTCCTTCACACTCTCTCGCTCACTATCCTTATATGATTCCCACCTAAATACAGGGTTACTAATTGCTAAAATACAAGCAAATTTGGCATGAAATAAAGCCAACAAGATGGTTGATAAAATTCAACCTTACAATATGCATATATGAACTCCCACAAAACTTGATTACATAACTTTGAAGCTTTTCATTTGGCTTCACACAATACATAACATTTGATCATTTAAGAAAAATATATCTCTTTTTGAGATCAATGCTTGAAATTTTTTATATTTCAATTTTGAGAGTAAGCCTTTGGCTTTTGGGCACCACACATTTTCATTACAAGTCACTATCCCTTTTTCCTAGTCAAATACTAGTATGTGCAACGACTTTTGCAGCTCATTATCTCTTTTATAGATTTGACATTTGTTGAGTTATAAAGCAAAAACATAAAAGAGTGGGAAGATATATAGGCACAAGTCTATACATGTCTCAAGATCAACAAAACTATTGACTAATCATTCATGATAAGTTTGAAGATCTATTTACAACAATCACACATATGTCAAGATTTTTCCTACAAAGATATAAGTGCATAAAGAACAAGATAAGCTTGTAAATGCACAAAGCCATTTGTACTGAGGTACAAGGCTAAACATGCGTGTGACAAAACACAATCATGCCGATCAAACTTTTTGTATTTTCTACTTTTTATATGTTTTTGGATTTTCAACACAAAGTAAGTAAAGATTGATAAAAAAAGAACGAACATTCAAAGCTTTTAAAAACAAACAAAAATAGTAAAAACATGCTAGAATGAAAACATAAGCAAACAACCAAACAATGTCATAACATATTGAAAGAATTGATGCATGAACATGCTCTAATGCTTATGCATGAGTACCCTTCTTCACCCATACAGCACGTGTTTGGGGTGATTTCCTTAGAGGATTGGGTACTTGAGTTACGATTCTCAAACCTTAGGGTGAAGTTTGCCAAACAAGAAGTTATGGTGTCTATCATCCTTATCATATCACCAATAATGGGATTGACTTCTCGCCCTTTTGACTGCTTGTGATTTCCCTTGCCCTTTTCTTATCCTCTTGGCCTTTGAGAACCCGCATTCTTCAATGCGTGAAGCTTGTGGAAATTTGGCCTAGTATGTCCTCGAACTCCATAATGATAGCAAAAATGATGAGTTTGAGGACCTCTTTGTGACTTCAGAAGAGACTTTCATTTTTCTTTGGGTTTGGCCACAAGTGAATTTGGAGGCTTTGTCAAAACCTTTTAAGCAATCACATTTGGCTTCTTCTCAACCTTTTCATTCTCAACAAGTGGAGTTGGTACCATTGGTTCCTTGGTTTTAACAAACTTTGTCTCCTTAGACACATTAGCACTTGAGCTACTTTCTCCGGTGTATCCTAAGCCACTTCTATCGGAGGAGGGCTTTTGATAAGTAAGCACCTCATCAAGTTTCTTTGAAGCAGCCCGCTCCACTTTGGCATTAGCTTGAATAACCTTAAGCTTAAGAAACTTGATCCTAGAATAGGCATCTGTTAGCTCTTTATTCAGCTTCTTAACTTCACATTTTGTCTATTTGTACCTAACAAGTATGCTCTTGTAGTCTTGTTCTACTTTCTTCATTTTTCTAATAGCTGCCTTAGCCACTGTAGCATACTCTCCAGTCTTCTCAAGAAGAGAATTATAGGATTCCTGCAATCCCTTTGCTCCTTTATAGATGTATTCTTCATCTTCATCATCAAATTCCTCTTCAACCTCCATAAACTCCACTTCGGTGTGCTCACCGAGCTCTTCCACTAGAGTGCTCAAATCTTCCAAGGAGTCCACGGGTGTGATATCCATAAATGAGGAGTAGTTTCCTTCTTCGTCACAACTTTCTTCCAAATCCGAATTGGAGCTGTCTGAGTCACTAAGGGTACTAGCAAAGACGTTACCCTTTGCCTTCAAATAAGTGGGGCATTCTTTCTTCACATGCCCATGCCTTTTGCACTTATAGCACAAGACCGCTTAAGATGGAGAAGAATCTTTGAAATCCTTCTTCTTGAAGTCTTTCTTATCCTTCTTGAAATTTGAGAATTTCCCCTTCTCAAAAGACTTTCCATCCTTTTTGAATTTTAAGAACTTACGAAAGTTCTTTACAAGGTATGCCACTTTCTTTTCAACCTCATTCTCATCCAAGGAGTCTTGAGCTTCCACTCTCTCACTGATTGTCTTAAGCGCAAGAGATTTGCTTTTCCTTTGTGAAGGTAGAGATAGCTCATAAGTTTGAAGAGAACCGATGAGTTCTTGAATCTTAATCTCATCAAGATCTTTGCTCTTTTCAATTGTGATGACCTTGGCACGAAAGCTCTTCGGCAATGATCGTAAGATCTTCCTCACAACCTTGGAGTCCTCCGTCTTTTCACCCAAGTTGAATTTGCCAATCACCACTTCATTCAACTTCCCATAAAAGGAGTCAAACAACTCATCTTCACTCATCTTTAGTTCTTCGAAGCGAGTGGTGAGCATTTGTAACTTGGTGTCTTTCACCTTCTTGGTGCCTCATATGTGGTTTCCAAAATTTCCCTTGCCTCATTGGTGATGGTAGCATGTGAAATCCTATGGAATTCATTGGTTGAGACACCACAAAATATAGCATTCAAAACTTTACTATTAGCATTAGCCGCTGCAAGGGCTACCTTATCCTAAGTAGATTTGACAGCCTTTGGCCTAGTCCATCCATTCTCAACTGCATCCCATACGCTCTCATCAATAGAGCATAAGAATGCACGCATATGCACTTTCCAAAAGACATAATTGCTCCCATCAAAGAAGGGAGGTGCATTTAGGGATTGAGATCTATCCATTATAGGGTTAAGGATCACTCTTAAGATATAGAAATTCGACAAAATGTAGTCGCTCTGATACCAATTGAAAGTTCACTTGGTTTATAAAACACTAGCGAATGTTTAGACCCCCAATTTCAAATTAACAAACACAAGTTTATACTCAAAAAATAAATGTGTGGAATGATAAGTACAAGCAATGCACAAATAAACAAACTACTCTAAACTGTAATTAATCACAACACAGCAGCAATTAAAAGGCAAGAGTAAAGATTGTAAAGTTGTGATTTACAATTATGTTTTATGTTGAATTTATTCTATAAAAAAAAAAAGTGTTGTAATTGTTTTAATTTTGTTCCTTGTATTTTGTGAGATTTTATTGCATTGGGTTTAGTATTAAATTGGTGAAAACTCAAGCTTTATTGAAGATCAAGTGGATTTCGCGAGAAGCTCATGAGAAGCTAACCTACAAAGTAGCCACGTGAGAAGCACATGACTGGAAGCTGAAAAGTCATGTTAGGCTGTCAGTTTTGAGAGTGCCTCGCAGGTAAGGCCTTCCCACGAGGTAGTTGCGAAATATTATGCCTGGAGGATTTTTTAGAGTGACTTTCTTACCTTTCACCTATACTATATATACCCTCATTACCTACAATTTTTAAGGAGGCTATTCAGAGAGAAAAACCCTAGATAGGTTTTCTACAACATACACACCCATCTTTTAGAGAGAGAGCAACTCATCTCGAGTGAGAAATCATTTTAGTCTCTTCTCCTTCCCTCTCCCATTGTCATACCTTGAGAGGAGATTTGTACCCAAACACAACTCACACCTTTCAGAGTGTAGAGAGTGTTTTGGAGCTTGGGAAGTTTTGGGGATTTGCCAAAAGAAATCGGTGAGGCTTGGTGGATGCAATCAGGCGTGTTGCGGGATCCGGAAAGCTAGACAAGACACGGTTCCGAGAAGCCTTGTTAAAGTAGGAGCTTGGAGGGCTTAGGTGCATTGGGTAGATTAGGCTTGCAAGGTCTCTTGCTATTCGTGTATCCCAATTGATTGTCTAGTGGATCGATTTATTGCTTGAAAGGCGGCGGAGAGGTTTTTCGTCGAGTTCTTCAGTTTCCTCTTCGATAACACATTGCCGTGTTATCTTGTGTTTGCATTCTTCTTCCCTACTCTTTTAGCTTTCATTTTACTGTTGTGTTTTGATGATTATGGCTTAAAGTAGTTATATTGTTTATCCACTCGCATTTACTCTATTCCGCACTTAGTTTAAGTTAAAGTAAAATCAACCGAGCCGTAATATTTTAATTTGGGGTCTAAACAAGCTCTTGTATTTTCACACAATTTCGAGCTTTCAAGGGTTAGAGAGATACAAACACAAAAATAACATCAACACATGTTATCAAAGAGGAAACCGAAGAACTCGGCGAAAAACCTCTTCGCTGCTCTTCAAGGGGTAAAATGATCCACTAGAGAATAAAGGGGGATACACGAATAGCAATAGACCCTCCAAGCCTAATCTACCCAATGCATCTAAGCCCTCAAAGCTTCTTGCTCCAACAAGATTAAGCCCAACCGTGTCTTCCTTAGCTTTCTAGATCCCACAATAAGCCCATTGCATCAATCAAATGAATTGGTCATCTCTGAACTACCTCCCAAGCACCAAATAACCTCCTCACTGATATGGGTATGGTGAGATAATGATTTGGCTAATGAACCTCTCAAGGGTATGTCAATGGAGAGGGTGAGAGTAGAGGAATTTGAGAATCAAAGGTATAAGATTGTGGATGAGTCAATCTTGTTGTTCTATAGGGTTTCTCTCTCAAATTCTCTTCGGGAGCTCTCTACATTTTGTGGGTATAAGGGTCTATATAGTAAGGTACGTGAGGAATGTGAAAAATCATTTTTCTACAAAATAGGGTGTTCTAGCGACTAACTCACGACTGGGATGAGTCGTGAGATTCAGTCGCAAAATAACTGACTAGCTAGACTGTCATTTTTTGTCCTGTAGTGCTCTAGCTGTCGTGACCCTTTAGCTTCTTGCATTCTTCACACATGTGGCATTTTGGCGAGTCATCAGTCGTGAGTCACTTGCAAGTTCCAGTCGCAAAAAGCTCTTCGAATGCACACACACTTGAATTCTTCACACTCTCTCACACATAACCCTTACATAATTCCCACCTAAATACAAGGTATCTAATTGTTAAATTGCAAGCAAATTTGACATGGAATAAAGCCAACACATGGTTGAATAAATTGAACCTGACAGAATAGTTCAAAAGAGAAGGAAGAGAAATCGAGGAGAATCATCGATACGTGACATACTCTCACCAACATGCAGAACCCATGTAGAAGTCAAGCGCAATATGCCTAGATATTTATATAATCACTGTTTATTTTGTTTGATACGACTCTATTCATTTGGTTTTGAATGCATTATCTAATTTGAATCAGGGCTGTAAACAAGCCGAACTTTGTCGAGTAATGCATGTTCAAGGTTGGCTTGTCAGGAAAAATTAAAAGCTCAAACTTGGCTCAAGTTTGTGACAAGCCTAAAAATAATATTTGAGCTTGAGCTTGTGGGATGGCCAAAAAGCTTGAGCTTGACTTGGCTTGGCTTGATTTAATAGTTAAGCCAAGATCAAGCTTAATATCAAGCTCAAACTTGAGCTCATATTAAACTTTTAAGCTTGGAATTTAAAAAGATTACATTGTCAAATGTTTAAATCTCTAAAATTAAGGGAAAAAAAAATAGTATACTCATTTTATCATACGTCTAATCCTACCTATTATTAGCCATTATTCAAATTAAAATTTTACATAATTAAATTCATTCATTCATCCTTGTCTATCGTTTCAACTATTATTCAAAATACAATTTTTACAAACACATTAAATGAAAAAGAACTAGAAAAATACTTGTATATAATTATAATGAATGGGAAAACACTAACATGTTTTATAACTTTACATATCATCGTGCACTCTTAGTGCGGTGGTCACTCCACAAGTATAAGTGCTGGTGAGATGTGAGGGGCAAGGGTCAGGGTTCAAATCTCTAGGAGGGAACTTCACACACATATATACTTAGATGATTAATGGGAAAGGATCATTTGTGACCCACTTAATTAATTTATTTAACCAAAAAAAAAATATTTATTTATTTTTTAGTGTAACTAAAGTCTAAAGTGGTTCTTGGTCAATTTAGAGGGAATGAAAAAAATTAAGGTAATGGGTAGTAGATCCCATATTGGTCATCTTATTATTAAAATATGTGTAATGAGTATATTTAGATAACACATATAAACTTATAAATGAGTCTATGTTTGAATTGTTTTGTATCAAGCCTTATATCTCACAAGTTTGTTTGTGAACAAATTTTTTTGCTTGGGCTTGGCTTGTTTATTGAACAAGCTTAAAACTAAGGTTCAAGCTTCGCTTATTTTTAAACAAATAAACGTGAACGAGTTTTTTATCGTGCCGAACCCGAGTTGTTCATGATCGGCTTGGTTCATTTACAGCCTTCAATTTGATGCATTCGAGCCGATATATTAGGACTAATATAAAATATTATAGCTTCCTTGTATTCATAGAGCTTTTTTTTTTTTTTTGTCTAAGAGGTAATATTATTTAGAACTCTTAGAAACATCATTTTATTTTAAAAAAAAAAATTCCAAAAATACTAATATATTCGATTGTAATTGAAGCAACATTATTATTATTCATATATCCCTACCCAAATCCGGCTTTAGCTGTATGAGCCTTCCTACACAGGTCGATATACACACAATGCCTAGTATCCATCATTTATGGCTAACATTGGAATTAAAACTGAAATGAAAGGTATAAACCATAAATATTGAAAATTTTATTTTTATTTTAGTGACAGAAATTCATTTCATTTAAGATAGTAATTAGAGTAATATCAAATTTGAATGGTATAAAATTAGAGAACTTGTGCTTCATTATAAGAATCATCATTATGTGAATAATATTTATCTATTTGTATATTGGTGTTCTTATATATATATATATATATATATATATATATATATATACACATATATATAGTCGAATCACCCTTCCACCTCTCTGGTTCTTTTGTCCAACCCACTAGCAACATCGTACGCTTACCTTTCTTTTCCTCTTACATTTGATTTTTGATGCATTTGATGCTCTATGCCCATAACCATTATTACCATGTATTTAAATATTGACAAAATAACTATGCAATTTATTATTAAAAGTTGATAGGAAACTATTGTAGGGATCATCCTTGCCAAATAACAATAAATATAAAAAAATTTAGTTAGTTGTCACGTTTCAAAACAATGTTGAAAACTAGCATCTCGAGTGTCTAAAACTCGAGTTCCAAGATAAAACTCGAGTTTTTAAGTCTCGATTTGTAAGAGGATGGATGTGATGTGGAAAAAAATCCACGTAAAAATCGAGTTTTAAAGACTCGATTTCCATAAATTGCAGAAAAATGCCGCTATAGGGCTTTAAAACGTTACTATAGGGCTTAAAAACGCCACTATAGGGCTCCCAAACCTGGTACTTACAATTTTTTTTTTTTGCAAGAAAACGCCGCTATATGGCTTTAAAACGTCACTGTAAGGCTTAAAAACGCCACTATAGGTGAATTTTTTTTTGCATAAAACTCGAATCTTAAAGACTTAAGATCTATGTGGCATTTTCACATTTGCAAAGCGAGTCTTTCGGACTCGAGTTTTAATATGGATCTCAAGTTTCTAAAACTTGAGATGCTATTTTCCATTATTCTTTCAAACTACCTAACTTACTACATAGAAAAGCTGCACAATACTAGTTTGCTCATTCCCCCTATTGTAGGGTTCTAAAATCTAAACACGTAACTTTCAATCTTCTAAAACTAGTACAAGTGCGTGTATAAATAGTATCTCTAATTCATTTCAATTATTTAAGCATTCTCATTTTTGTACATATATATAGTCACCCAAATGTGCATGAAGATTGTGCTTCTTAGAGCATCAGAATCCCAAAAATTCAATTCTACTCTATTTTACCATCCCGAAAAGCCACTTTATTATTATACTATACCATTTTACAATACCTTTAACATCCCAAATTTTTATTTTACAATACAACACATTAAAATAATATTTCTACGTAATAAAATAATATATCCCAAAAACCAAATAAAAATAAAAACCCAAATCACCTCAACCACCTACTGCCACCGCCACCACCACCACCACCACGAAGAACATACCCAAACCGAAACCCATGGTCATGCCACCACCCCACGGCAACCCCAGAAATCTCAACCCCAAAACCCATGGCCACCACCATCACCACGGCAACCTCTCACCTTCACCACCATGAACCCACATATGACCCATAATAAAAACCCCACCCCCTTCCACCACCATCACCACGGTAACCCCTAACTCCACCACCATGAACCCGCAAAAAAAAAATCCATCCCAAAATCAAATCAAACCAATAGCAAGTTCCGAATCCAAAAGATGACCCACAAAAAAATAAAAAAATAAAAATAAAAATAAAAATCAAGTCAAAATTTACACAATCCCCACTACAAACCGATCTCGTTGTTGCAAATCACGCCAGAAACCCATGAACACACTGACGCAGACCACCATACCACACCACCGCATACCCATGAACCCAAAAAACGTACCCAGAAATCGCCACCATACCACGCCGATCTGACTTCCCCAGTCTCACCTCCACGCCAAACCACCAAAAGCGACTTTGCCACAATCCAACCTCCAAAAACCCAACTCAAGAAACTCCAAGCAAGTGGAGATCCTCTTCGATGAACTATTCTAATCTCTTTAATCTTGGTTTTGAGGGATGTTTTTCAAAGCTGAAGAACCGGGTTGGAACTGGTTGTGAGAGAGAGATGTGATGAGAGAGAGATGCCGTTGTGGAGAGAGGAATGAGATGAGAAACAAACAAGAGCATAAAGTGAGAGAGAGAGAGAGAGAGAGAGAGAGAGTCATAAAATGTGTATAAAAATGTATTATATGTTTTAGAAAATATTATAAAAAAATTTGCAATACTTGAGTTTAGCATTCCCTGATACTAAGCATTTTGAGACTTAAAATGCCAAATTCTCCTTACATTTGTCATTTGCATTCTCCAATGCTGTTGCTCTTATGTGTGTTGTGACCATTGTATATTAGAAAACAAGCACCCATACAAGAGACTCAAAACACAATTTATTACAGACGAAATATGTCTTAAGGAAATAGTGACAAGCACTATCTTTGATGAGATTATGTTTTTATCGATCTATGTCTATGAGTATACTTAATTGCTCTTATTTATTTACACCTCATTCTATTTTCATCAATTATGTGAGCTAGTATTATTAATTTTTTTAATATATTAACACATTAAATATTATTTTTAATATTTGTTGTTTATGTTTACAAGTCACAAAAGTCTTCTTTTTACTTTTTCTTTTTTTTTTTTCTTTTTTTTATGCATTATGTCTTCTCCTAAAATATAATTTTCAACATCTTAAGGACGAATTATTTCTTAAGGAAGTCGCGCAAACACAATCCCATATTAGGTTTGCATTAATTATTCTATTTCATCCAATTTATGAGTATATTTAATTGTTTTCATTTATTCACACATCATTCTGTTTTTATCCATTCTCTGTGAGTATTTTTAATTTTTATTTATTTATTAAAACATTAAAAAAAAATTTGTTTTGTTTGTTGTTTACAAAATCACTTCTTTTTTTTTTTTTTCCAACAGAAACTTGCACCATCAACAAGACAAAATACTCCTACAGAACTCAAGGTTTAGAGGAGGGAATCAAAATAGAGCAACCAAATTTAAATTTGAAATAGCTACTTCACATATATAATGGTTTTGATGAAACATCAAAGTTCCTACATAATACTTAATGCTCTTACTTTTGCGAGGTAACTATGAGGTTATTAGTGTTACAGGATCCATGTAAGTACATGAAAGTAGTAGCAAAGTTACTTGATAGCATATGATGCATGATAGCACATAATATACATTCAGATCCCGTGAAAGTAAAACAGTAAAGAAATTTTCGGGTAGTTAACCTCAAGTTGTTAGATTTGAGTACATATGAACAAGAAACAAGTCAAATGGGACATCGAGTTTTATGATACCAACATGTAAGAGAAAATTATTACCACGATTCTTTGGAGGGGCATTCAGAACCTATGAACCAAGGATAAAGACTTAATCCCTATTCCAGCTCAGTGGATTGAACAAATCCATACTTACCCTTAAAAATACCTTCCTCATCAAGGAGGAACATACCCTAAATCACCTACTTCAATGACTAACGACTTAGTACAGCTTTTGATTTTCTAAATTAAAGTTTCAATCCATTTTGAGTTTATAATTTCAAGGACAAAGTCTCAACCCACTGTGAGAAAACAAAATAATTTCACGACCAAAGTCTCAACACATTATAGTCATTCTACACAAGTGTAGAAATAATAACACTAATGCAGCTGACTTGCATATAGTGGATAAGGGAATTCCATGCTTTCCTTTCCCAAATAGTCCTTTCAAAAATGGCCAGAAGCATAGCACAAACCACACACTACACAAGACCTCGCCTAGCCCTGAACCAAGCCCATCATGAGATGGCGGCTGCAGATTTAACAAGCTCACAACGAGCGCAGTCAAGTGCACCATTAAAATGGTTGTGCCTAGCACAAAAATTGGGGACTCGTCAAAGGTGAACCTACCGGCATCTACATCATGAGCGCCATTACTAGAAGTGGATTTGTCTTTCTTTGTAACTTCAAAGACTGTCTCGGATATTCTTAAGAGTTTGAGAATGACACTTAGAAATCCAAACAACCATGCAGTCATTGTGGTTATTCTCGCCATTCTCTGATTGTTCCACCAAGCTCGGACTGAGAGGCCAGCTCTTAGGTACTCGGATAGAGTGTAAAGGTGGTAGATGACAAAAACAACTATTGCTACATAAAAGGCTTGCTCTTGGACCTGCATGAACACAGTTTTAGCTTCTAATAATGTAAATAGCTATATATCAAGTTGATTGACCTCTATTAATGACATGAAAAATGAATGATTTAAGGTGTGTTTAGTACATGTTTTCAAACAATAATTTTCAGTTTTTAAACAATATTACATGTATTTTCATATACTTTTTCATTCACTCATATTTCTACACATATTTTTAGATAACTATTTTCAGTTTTTAAATGCATGTATCAAACACCTTCTTATATTTTCATTATCACAGCATTATGATCCGTCAAATTTGGACTTATTCCACATGTATTCTATTACTATATAATGAACATGATCATTATTGCATGATATAAGATATTAAACTACTTTTTCTTTTTCTTTCTTTTTTTTTTTTTTTTTTTTTTTTTTTTTCTGAAAAGATATTAAACTACTTAATTATTAATTTTATTTTATTTTATTTTATTTTATTTTATTTTTGAAAAGATATTAAACTACTTAAATGTACATAAAAAGAATAAAATGCATGGGAAGGTACCTTGGGCAAGAAATGGGAGTTTGTGATGATACAATACGTGGGCAGAAAAGCATGGCATAACTCTGGGATAGAGCGTAGGCCCCACGTGAAGATCCATAGATAGGCCAAGCACTGCCTCCAATGCAGCTTTGCGAAAAGGGTGGCCAATATGGGACAGTCTTTGCTTAAGAGAACTTCAAGCAGACCAGTAGCCCACCTCTTCTGTTGGGTCATTACGGCAGGCCCACCAGAAGGTGCACGCCCTAAAAAGGCCTGTGGGTTGGGCCTTGGAAAAGCTGACTTCCAACCTTTACTATGAATCCTTGGCCCAGTGAGAATATCCTCTGCTGTGGATCCATATAACCAACCCAGCTAGAAAAAATAATAATAATGATGAGAGTGGCCCAACCAAAAGAAAAAATTAACAAAAGTATGAATAATATCATGTCAAACTAGATTTCAAAAAAAAAAAGAAAAAAATTGAATGTTTACAACAATGAGAGTGGAGGAGTCGACTCTAAATCTGTTTATATAAAATACTAATTGGCAATGGCACTAAACTATAAGATTTTTGACTAAATTAATTCCACCATAAAATAGAAAGAGATTTAAAAAAAAAAAAAACTATCCATTAATATAATGAGGACTACCAATTCCAGGTGTTTCTAATAGTGATAACTAGAATTTAAAAATGAGGGAAATTTTAGATATGAATATCAATGGTTTCAATATTATGTCTTATATAAAAATAAAATAAAATAAAAATGTAAATATATAATGCATAGTTAGTAGTTAGTACCATTAATTTTATTCTCTAACCTGTCTACCCCAGCTAGTACCATGCTCATACCCACAACCGGCAACTTGGTATGCTGTGTCAATTGAGTTTGAAAGATGATCTGGTGAATATGTCTTTCCCTTCAAAGCATGAGCAACTGATTTCATCAACTCCTTTGAACTCTCAACTCTTTTTAGTATTTCCTCTGCCAAACCCAATGTATTAAAATATATATACAGTTGATGATGTTATAAAAAATTAAAAAAAAAAAAAAGAATAAAAAATTACATAACTAACCTTATGCTTATCATTTCTAGTGTTACCAATAAAATTAATTCACATAAAACTATTAAAAATAAATTTTCTATTTACTTTGTAGAGGAATGGTAAATGAAATTTTAAATTTATTTTCTTACCATTTTCTGAAGCTATATTATCTAGCTGTAAGCCATATATAATTTTTCTTCTATGAAATCATCCTGTTCCCCCATAGAAGAATCCTTGCAGTCCAGAAAATCCGCATGCCATATACTAGCAATACCAAACCAAGCCAATTAGTGAATGTAACCACTAGCCTCATTAGCAACTTTTCGTTAGTGCGTATATAGCACACTATAATCTATATATGGTACAAATTACATTGTTTGTAGCTAGGAGAGAAAAGGAAAAAGACTCTTTTTGCGAAGATTTGAAAATTTGACTCACTTCACGCCTAACCACCAATTGATTGCCATAAGGATCGTCCTTTAATCCTTCATAGAAAGCCTGTGAGAACTGAACAAATGCTATTTCTTTTTCACTATTCGAGCCAAGTAGGAGGCACATTGCATGAAGAACAATCTTTGGATTATTGGCATACATATCGCAGTCTACATTCAGCATGTAGGAGGCATTTGTCATCAACCCAGAGACTGGTCTACTCACAATATAAAAACAATAAAATGGAAATTAAATAAAAATCAAATCTATTAGGTTTTATAAAAATCATAGAAGACTTTTTGAAATTTCTTTGGTGTAAGAAACATCTCACTAAAACGTTCATAGCACCCGCTTTATAATGATGTGAATGATTTGGCATCTTCTCTCTGGATATAGATCAAACCTGGCAACCCATCTAAAAGACCTTCCTTGTTCTCCCATATAACCTACAATAACAAAACCAAAATAAGCCTTTTAGATGGTATACTAGGCTTCATTACCATTTTACTAGTGATTCTTAATGTAAATTTGAATTCGCTTTGAGTTTGTGCACTTTGGTTCAGTGTTAACCATGGATTTTTCTTTAAGGGTATATATATATATATATATACATGGTGTGTATATACATCTTAGGGCTGGCTCGATAGAGTTAGGGCCTAAGATGATAGATTTAAGTGGTGTTTTATATTTAAATATCAATAAAATAACGTTATGTAACACTAACTAAACAAAGTTTAATTTGATGAATTAATACTATGCAAACTAATTTTAATTTTATATAGAGAATCAAATATTTTGATTCAAACATAAGGTTTAATAAAAAGAAATAAAAATTTATTATTTTTTAAGAAAAGATGTTTACTTTACCTTAATTAGATAAGATGATGCATTATTATAACTTTTGATGGTGTTAAGAAAGAGATAGAAATTGTCTAGTGTGTGGCAATGTAAAAGATTAGGTGACTAATATTGACAATCTACCATATATAATATTGATTTACGAAATTTAAAGCCAATATATTTTTTCCCAAGGTACTTATGGTTTTCAATTGAGTTGAGTTTTTATTAGTCTAATATTTTGTTGACCCTTTTTGAGGTGAGAAAAATAGTAGACTAACTCTTTTTTTTTTTTTTTTTTAACCAATTATTATCATTAAATTTTGGAAGATGCTAAAGTCATTAAAAATTTAAGATAAATTGTAAACTACACTTCCAAAGTTTGCAAACTACACTCCTATAGTGTGTATATACATCTTAGGGCTGGCTCAATAAGGTTGCCTAAGATAATAAATTTAAGTGGTGTTTTATATCTAAATATCAATAAAATAAATTTATGTAACACTAACTAAAAAAAACCACTCTTCTTCAATCAAAAAAATAAAAATAAAAATAACCACTCACTACATTAGCACTCTGTAAAAATAAAAAATAAAAGTAAAATAGGTTGTGGTTTTAACATTTTCCATATTATTTTTAAAGTAATGCTACAACTACAAATTATTTTATAACATTTTTACAAATTGTTGTTGCGACTAATTCTTACCGGTTCTCATCCGAACCTATTACTAATATCACTTTTTTCATCTATTAATAACTACTCACAACATCTACAGTTTGTAAAAACATTAGTATTTCTATCATTTTCCATTTTTTACACTAAAGATAACATGTGTCCAAAATGACAGCATATTGATCCAGAATACCACCTAATGTTAGAGAAATTATATTGTCCTTATGGTGGATCATGGGAATATGTCACCTGTCTACCATTCCACTAAAAGATTCACACCTATTTAAAATTGTTGAGTTAGTAGTTAATTTCTATTTAAAATTTTTTCTGATTCAACAATTTAAAACACATGTGAGTCTTTTAGTAAAATAGTGGACAAATAACATGGTCCACTATGAGATTGAGATTATTATAATTTCTCCTAATGGTGTATGCATACATGCATTGGATGAAAGCCTAACTGCCTTCACTATATAAAAGAGCACCTTGAGTATGGTTGGATGATTTTTGCTGTCCATTTCGGAGAAAATTGTTAAATCACATGGCATGATGTTTTGGTTTTGGATGGCATTCTCGATTTTTACACTAAGTTGTTCATACTCATCCTACAAAACATGAAAGACAAACAAGTTAAGACATTCCGTATGTCTGTGGTCCCTTGTATTAGAGACAAAACTAATTCCCTCAACATCTTGATTCACTATTTCATGACCTTTTATTTTTTATTTTTTATATTGATCTCCTTTTCTTTTCTTTTCTTTAGCAAGATTTTAATCCTAATGGCAGTTCTAACAGGGGGTGAGTAGAGTGTATCCCATATCAAGATCAACAATACTAAAGACAATAAAATTCAAACATTTTTCACATATTTTAATGAGGTAATAGATTGTCACAGTGGAAAATCATTTTACTGGGATCTTGAGTCCAATGGAATCACTTCTATTGTAAATCAATTACTATAATTTGTCATCTCAATAGTAGTAGAAAATGTTATGTCCTTCGGTTTATTGTATTAAGATACCATTGACAACATATGTTCTCTAAGATATTCCAATTTCTAGGATTTAAGATAGTAATCTTCAGATCTAAGTCTAACTACACCTTCAAATTACCTTCATCCGTTTCCACTCTTGTTGAAAGTTACTTGAAGTATCACTGCCACTGGACGTTGTGGAATCATCACCTGAAAAGTATCTAAAAGGAGCTCTCACTTGAACATTGTACTTGTTACAAAATGGAACCTAAGTCTTGGCAAACTTTGAGACCTCGACAAGAGAGTAATAGGTGAGAGGAGAACAACCATCATCAGATACATAGCAAGCTAGCTTGTGAGAAGGGTAATCAACTGCCAACAAAAAGAGCACAGTGTTCACGGTGATGATAGGTGGTTCCAGCACTGGATCTGTAGTTGTGACAAACATGTCCACTGAGGGAAGTTCAACTTCGGGTATCCTTATATGAAAAAATCAGAAATTAAAAGTTAGGAGCAACATAAAAAATCATTCATATATGCTTCAAACCAAGTAAAATTCATAGCAAAAATGACACATAAGAGATTTCACTACAATGAAGGAAAAGCAATGCAAAATGATAGTGTAATCATTAAAATCATAGCATGATTAAGATTAGAGAATTGTAGATAAGATGGTATTTTATACCTTTGCAAGAGGCGGTCTGGATAGGTGATGTAATCCACAAGAGTCCATTTGGTGCTGATGACAAGAACCCAATTGAAAGTGAACCATGACTTGCATAGGAAGGCTAGGATCCAAGTGAAACCATATTGGTTGAGGAAGTAGAGACGATAAACAAGGAGTAAAAGAAGAAGAAAGAAGATAATGATATCAAACCCTCTTTGTATAGTATTTTTACGAGGGATTTTCTCAAATAGAGGGAGAGAGGTAGTAGCGTTCGCCATGAAGGAAATAAGAAAAGAATAATTTCAGTGAGATTTTAGTTTTACATCTTCCTAAGCATCACTACCACTTTATTTATCTCCCACTAATTCCTTATCATTAACTGTTGTTATTGAACCCTTTGAATTATTGTTGCACAGTACCATTGCTCTTGAAGCATTACGACGATGTTCTTGGAAGTACCACCACGTGGTAAGTACAATTATTTTTCTACCGTATTTTTTTAAAGAAAAAGTTTGGGTTGTATTTTATTTAACTCATAAAATTTATAATAGTTAATAAGAAATTTAAAGATCAATTTTTTACTATATTAAGAACCGATTGATATCTTATTCTGATGATAAAGAATAGAATTAAAAAAAAAAAAAAACTATACAATTATTTCTCTTTCTTTTATTTCACTCTAAAAAATAATAAAAAATAAAAACAACAAACAAACAGAGCATAATGCTGATTGTTGCAGCCCTTTTGTAGCATTTATATCACGTGGCGCTGTGACTGTGCTCAATAGTCATTCAAAGGTGGATACATCTTAAGTGGTTTGAAATGAGTTGGGTAACGGTGGCTTTTAGTCAAATCAATTAGAAAAATTTTTGTTGTCTAATAATTAGAGATTTGAAATTCAAATCATGTTTATAAAAAATAAACTAAATTTTTTTTTTTTAAGAAAATCTAATTGGTATTTTAGCATAATGATAAAGATTATTTATTATAAAGTGGATATTATAAGTTAAAATCCTATTGTATTTATAAAAAAAAAAAAATCATTTATCCACTTGATCAAAAACCTACTTTGTCAAAACCTACACATATAATTATAAAATATTAAAACAAAACTACGGTTGCATTTTCATTAGGTTAAAAAACCAGTTATTTATTTATTTATTATTTATTTTTTATACTATTTAGCTCATTTTTGCTACTATTCATAGGTCCCATTGCACTTTTTGGTACTATTCATGAGTTTCACTGTACTATTTCAGCTACCTTTTAGTTTTATTTACAATACTTTCAGTAAAAAATTTTCAATATCAACTAAATAAGCCGTTCTCAAACGAACTCGTATATAAATCACATGCTTTTAAACACCTTGGACCTCCCAGATTAATCCTTGCTGGTACAATTTGAGATATGAATGGTCCAATTCTCTTTTGTATTTGTTTCCTACTTTCGTCTTTCTCATTAAAGAGGAATTATTCACCAAAGAAGTTTTTTTTTTTAAGTAAATTTTTTATTATCTACTTATGATTTAAAAAATAGTGATGCTAGAGATACAACAATTTTATTACATAGTTACAAATTGATTTGTCACAAAACGTTAAAAGAAAAAAAATTATATATTCATTTATTAGGTAGTTGAAGCCTACCAATCATATTTGTTGTTATATTATTTTGTAAGTTCTATGTGGTAAAACTTGGCAAAAATGGTCAAATACCAACTTTGGCCAAAATAATTTGCATTTTACCATTGTTTAAGAAATAATTAGTAATCTACCACTGTTTTGAAACTTGAGTTCAAAAAGGTCGAGTTCTATATGGAACTCGAGTTTATAAAAATCGAGTTCCAAAAAAAAAAGACATGGTGGCACAAGTTGACCTAGAATTAAAAAAAATATAAAATGCCACTAGAACTCGAGTGGTACAAACTAGAGCTCTATGAAGGGTGGAACTCGCTTCTATAAAATTGAGTTCCATTCATACACTTTCATTAAACACTCATCAACTCACTGACACACATGTACACTTTCTCTCTCACACTCTCTCTCTAGAACCATCACTCTAGTTCTTTCTATCTCTTATGGAGGCCAATGCAAGCTATGCTTTCAATGGAAAGATCATGCTAGCCATAGTGATCACTTTCTTAGTTGTTGTAGAAGTATAGTTGAACGAATTTTTGGCTGATAGTGAGTGGGAATATGTACTAAGGGTGAGAATGACAAGGCCTGTGGTATAGGGTAGTTGGAAAGAGGTGTGAAAGTTAATCATGTCAAATGTCTCTTAATGAAATATGGCCTTATGCTTATGTGTGTGGGACACACTGAAGTGAAAGAAGAAAAGCTGAGAGAGGGACATGGCCTAAATTTGTTGCCATTTAGGAATATGGACCTCAATTTTATGGTACTCGAGTTTTATAAACTCAAGAAATACATTACAAACAACTCAAGTTTCACAACTTTGAGTTTCACGTGGCATTTTTTAATTAAAATAATCCTAGTCAGTGGGTGCCACCATGGCAATTTTTATGGAACTCGAGTTTTAAAAAGGTGGTAGACCTCTAATTATATATCAAACAGTGATAGAACACAAATTATTTCAACCAAAGATGATATTGAGCCATTTTTTCCGGTAAAACATATAGCATCTTTAGCATTTTTCTTTTGGAAAATTGTGAAGTACATCCCTAAAGTTAGGGTTATTTGGATTTTACACCCTGAAATTTGAAAAGTTAAATTTTACATCTTAAAGTTCCCAACTGTTAGCAAATACATCCCTCCAATTGCCTTCGTGCTTTTTTAGGGTAAATTACAAAGTACACTACTAAATTTTGGAGTTGTTTTTGATTTTACACTATGAAAATTTGAAATTTTGGATTTTGCACAATGAAGTTCCCATCTGTTAGCAAAAGCAAACCCTCTGATATTGGACTTGCATACATGACCATCAAGTGAGACATTGGCTACTAAGAGATATGACTGAAATGACCATTTTATCTTTTAGATTCTTTAGACCAACATTTGGTTTGAAATCTCAAGTTTTTAATTTTAGTGAGACTAAATATGAATTATTTGAATTCAAACTTTCAAATATTTTTTTATATATTCGAGCAACATTCAAGAAGGTGGATGGTCTCATGGTCTTCATGGTCCCCCTTGGTCCAAACTTCCCTACATCCCCATGAATAAATTTGTAAATCCTATAATTGGATGTATCTTGTGGTATATTCCTCTAGTGTTATATTGTAATCAAAGTTCTATACAGTAGTGGATTCTAACTAACTCAACTGGTAAAGTTTTTGATGGTTAAATAAGATATTTGGGGTTCAATTCCTGCTACGTACACCAAAAACTAATTGGTGTCTTGGTCTGATAATAAAGAACTATCATCAAGAATGAAAGCCATAAGTTGAAACTCTCTAAAAAAAAAGTTCTACACTCTACACAAAAGAATCATAGTTGCTTGATTTTTCTATCACCTAAATGGAAATTGCACTCACAGAATATGGTTGTTAGGATTGAGATCCTATGCATAATCGATGGAGAGCTCATATGGATCAGACAAGAATCGTACAATTTTATTTTTAATTTGAAAAAATAGTAATGATGATTTATAGATAATCATTGTTTCTTAAAAAAAAAAATACTGGATAATCATTATAATTTTCAATAAAAAAAATTGTTTAATTCGATTTAATGCTATTTCTTCACTTTTGTAGTGTTGAACGAAGGAAGTAACTAACTCACTAATTGCCAAAAGCAAATAGGAAATATATAAATTTACTTAAAACTTACTATGAAATTCATAATTAATGGACATATCCATTTTTTTTTTTTTGAAATCCCAATAAAAAATATTTTGGAAAAAGGTAAATACTAAATGGAAAAGTCTTATTTTTGTGTTTTGTTTATAAGAAAACATACTTCAGAACCCAATTTTATGGCTTACATTAATTTTGAGCTAATTACAAAATTAATCCCAATTGTTAATGTGATTAGCCAATTAACATATACATGGATACATAATTGTAAAAGTAAATGCCAACCAACAACACAAGTACCCAAACACCACAAAGTGTTTGAGAGGAAAAAAACACACAATTAGGACAAGACAACTCTCTAGGGCCTATAGCACCAAACCAACTCACTAACAAGAATAGTTTCAATACACCTCATTTACAAAGCTAGTAAATGACATTCGTGTATTCGAGCTCTCCACTCTTGCTTGCAACTAATTCCACAAATATTTTTTTCCTTACAAGTCATCAGTATCACAACTGAGCCACCAATCATCGCAAGAACAAGTCTCCTTGGCTACTCCAAGACCTATTGGAGATTTTAGGACTGCTCCAATGATTCTCAATACCAAAAAGCAACAACGAACGCTTAAGGATTTAGTGTGTGTAAGGTTTTAATATACTCTCAAAGGATTTAGAAATTAGAGAGGGAGAAGGTAGAGAGAATAAATTAATTTTTGCTCTAAGGTAAAAGTTTACTCTCCAACTCTTCAATATAGGAATTGCATGATGAATCTCGTGGGTTAGAATGGTATATGAAAGCGCTTGACTGGACACGTATATTAGAGAAAATTATAACAAAAACTTTCTCAAGTTTTGTCAATCTTGCTCGACCGAGAGAGAGGCAAGATTACTAGTTCAACTCGCCTGTCATTTGCACATTATAATGGAAATATTAATAAGGAAAGTACATGAAAAATTGAAATGAAATATACCAACACTAATATCCTAACAACTTCCTCTTTTGTTTAAATATATTTACTTAAACTTGTTTGTTAATTTATTTTTTTAAAATTGAAATAAATCAATATTTGTAATTATTAAAAAAAAAAAAAAAAAACCCAACACAATAGTCTTGTTTGATATTCCCCCCCCCCCCTTTCCCAACATAAATTAACACATCTACTTAATGAAATTTATATCTTAATCTTGGGTTTTTTGGATAATTTGATAGATAGTTGAGGGGGGATTTTAATCATGGATGTCTCCGTTAAAAATACCAACCAAGTACAAGTTGAATTACAAGGTTCTACCTTGACCCATTGTTGGTTTATTGGACCAAGCCTATTTGAATAAGTGAGATCGTGTTTAATTATTTCTCAAAATGTTGACCTGACCATGAACATTGTACCTCCTAAATCAAGAGTTAAAATTTTAGAGTCTCCACTTAATTAAATTATAAAAGAATAAGAAAATCATACAATAAAATAATTTTCATTTTATTGGTTGAAAATACTTTAAAAAAACTTTATTCTTAGATACAATTAAAAAAATTACATGGCTTGGGATCTTAATTACATTATAAAAAAGGGAAAATTATATGATAAGAGTTGGTCTATTAACTATTTTCTGATTCTAAAAAAAATAAAAAATAAAAAAAATAAAACTATATATGTTCTAAGATACTAGGTGGGATCAATATTTTATAGTACGGTAGTAACCATCATTTCATGTCACCCATTCCACCAACATGTCTAGAAAAGACATAAAAATGACATGCCATTCAATCAACCTATGTGCATTCGTACTTAAAATCCAAAAAAGAAAAAAAAGAAAGAGACTAATAATATTATTAGCCGAAATTGGCAAAGAGAACATAATAAAGGTGAAAGGGAGCATCCTCTAACCACACCGATAAACATTTAACATGTTTAGTTAGATTATGAGCTACTTTGTTACCAAGTTTGCGTATATAAGAAAAGGAGATACAAATATTGGTAACTAAGGTGGATTTAGCCAAAGTAATAATGTGACCAAAGCAAGAAAGGGAGTCTTCGGCAGAGTTGAGAGTGTTGATCACAGCTTCTGAATCTCCTTCGAGGATAAAGGGTTTGATGCTGAGCTCATGAGCAAAAAGAAATCGCCCTAGCAATAGCCATGGCTTCAACAATATCTAGTGAGAAAGGGAGAGGAGCTTGTTCCGAGAGTGATGCCAAAACATTTCCTCGCCAGTCTCGAATGACTAATCCCAACCCTGCCTTGCCTAATTCTGGAAATGTAGCCCCGTTGAAATTGATCTTGAAGTAGTCCCTTGGAGGAGGAAGCCATTGAGACCAAGCCCAAGAATTGCTAATGCCGTCCTGTCAAGATGGGAGAGAAACATTGAATTGCTTAATATCTGAGAGAGCATGCGAGGCTTGAGGGACCACTTGGGAGATGGGAAAATCATTTGAACCAACTCTAAGTTGATTCCTTCGGTACCATATTGTCCACAAAACCATTGCCAATAGCTCTAGATTTTTACCTTCTGCTTGTATGAAGAGAACCAAGTCCCTGAACCATGGGAAGTTATGCAGCTGACGAAACTCAAAACCTAGTATAGCTTCCCAAACTTCTGTGATCTTCAGACACTCCCATAAAGCATGGCAAATAGTCTCAGGGGATAAATGACAATGCTCGCAAACATCATTAGTGAGGATTTTTTTTTTCTTCCATCGACTTCGCTTGACAAGGATCGCTTCTCGACAAGTACGCCACAAGAAATTCTTGACTTTGTTTGGGACAGGGAGTCCCCAGATCCGTTTCCAAATGTCATCATGCTGCGATTGGTTGACCCAAAGAGCTAGAAGAGTGGAATCTTTGGCTAGGAATTTTGTACCTAATTTCACAAAGTATACAAATATCTAATATCAAATATTGATCAGGCAATTATAAGTGCCGAAACGTTGGTCCTCCCTCTCCAATGACAGAACTACTCAAGGGTAGAGGGGGTTATGGGCCCCCCTCCCCCCCCACCCCCCCAACCTTTTGAAAAAAAATATACTAGTTTGTATATTAACAAAATAATAATAATAATAATAATAATAATAATAATTTTGGCTTTGAAATTTATATACTTGGCCCCCCCTCCCCAAAAAAATTTACAGATTGACCCAAGAAATCCAACAAATAGATAACTTATAAAAAATGCACATATCCAGATAATAAGAAAAATCTTTAGACAAATCATAAATCCAGTCTAAGCAAAAACAATAATAATAAATCAATTACAAATCCTAGCAATTTAAAATCACAAAAACCCAATAACATTTTTCCCAATTTCTCCCTCTCACTTGAGAGCTCTCTACCTCTCTCAAATGAATCCACCCTCATAGCCACAGAGATAACTCCTATGCCATATATTGATCACTCCATCCACACATTTGTTAGACCTTAAAAATATTTGGACATGCCAATTGATTTACAAAACTCTTGATTATAAAATCCTATTATTGATTATTTCAAATAAAAAAATACAAATAATAATTAATAAATTAATGCTAATAATGCAACATTGTCAACCTCTAATATTATATTCCAATTTTTTAAAATCTTTGAACAAAGAACGTCGACCCCTCCTATGTTTGAATCCTGGTTCCGTCCCTAGTCCTTTCCTTAGCTTAGTTTTCAATATTTAAAGGAAGACCTGTTAGTACATGAGAAAAAGTTGCTACAAACACATTTATAAAGTAACTAAAACTATGACTTGAAGTTACAATTTTCAACAAACTGTGTGTAACAAACACTATTCTTAATATATTACCATGCTTCATATAGCTAGTAAATGGTATATTATATGCTGCGCCAAGTGCAACTGCCCTAAAATAATTGCACACTTAACATTTTTTTTTTCTTTTGATAGAAACATTTTCATTTACCTTAATTATTAGAGAATGAATAGATCATATAGCAAGTAAATGGTATATTATACACTGCGCCAAGTGCAACTGCCCTAAAATAATTGCACACCTAACATTTTTTTTCTTTGATAGAAACATTTTCATTTAACTTAATTATTAAAGAATGAATAGATCATATATAGTTTGATACGACTCTATGTATGCAACTATGATTAGGGTTTCAATTTAAGACTTTAGTATAAGAATTGCTTCGATAAAATGGTCGAATCTTTGGCTGGGTGGTGGCACATTATCATTGCTTGCCACCCTCAATTTGGTGATCCATAGTTGGATTTAAATTCAATTGAAAAAATTTATATATCTTTAATGCAAGACTAAACGGTCGGATCTTAAATTAAATATAGGCCGTCAAAAATGGTTAAAATTGGTTAGAGTTTGGTCAAACTTAGTTAAACATGGTCAGACTTCATTTTTTATTCTAAAATAATTCTTGGATTTGACACAATTTGAGTAGGTTTAGCCCAGTGGAGGTTTTTGAGTGGGTGACATTTGGGGTGGAACTAGCTAGGGTTTTTTCTTGTTTTTCTTGCATTGAGAAAACTTAATTTATGGTAGGGTAAAACGGGGTCATAACACTCCTTTTTTGGAATTTTGTCCAATTCCATTTGGGTACTTTTCTGCTTTTTTGTTTGGTTTTGGATGACTGGTGCTGCTATCATTTTCTATTGTGATTCAGCAACACCTAAACAATCCATTAAATGAGTTAACACTTTTGTATGTTGGCATTTTTCGGGAGATAGATGTTGAGAACAAAGTCAAAAAATATAGACAAAATTAACACAACAAAATTGAATTAGTCCTAAAATTGAGGATATCAAAAATATGTTGAATATGTCAGTGTTTTATGTGAGTCAAATGAGGGTATGTACATTGAAACAACTAAAGATTAAATTGATAGAATTAGTTTTGTGGCAACTAAAACGAAATTGGTCTTCAAAATTAAGGTCTATAAAGTAGTTTTTGCAAACAACAAACAGAACAGAGGGAGGGTTGTAAAAATTTTCTTTATGAAACAGAATTCTGTATTGAAGAAAGATTAAAACAGAGATTGACCTTTAGTATAACACAGAGAGAGAGAGAGAGAGAGAGAGAGAGAGAGAGAGAGAGAGAGAGAGAGAGAGAGAGAGAGAGAGAGAGAGAGAATAGAAAAATTATATTTCTTGCTCATTTACAAACTGAAGCAAATCTCACTATTTAAAGGACAAAGCTTATGAGAATAACTAAATAACTTTAGGTTCCACATTATGCGGATTAGCTCCGTGAAACCAGGGAGAAGAAACTATTTACTCAACTAATTTTTGCACCATCTTTGTCACATCCTAAACCCCAAAGGGTCTAAAGCACGAGAAAGACATCTCAAGGTACCTGTAGATTTTTCCTTTTTGACAATCCAATCCACAAAAATCATATCAAGTGCCAACATCAAGAATTATCACAATAATTTCATTGAATATACTCTTAAAGTAAGTTAGAGCTTTAAACAATAATTGCAAAGACCATTGGCCACAAAAGAATAGAGGTCTAAATAATTAATTGCATATCATCAGCTTGTCCCATCAGTGGGAATAACGTCACAACCACTATAATATACAAAAGAATGAGTCAAGCATATTCTAAGATGTACACCATCTAATATACCCATTACAAAAGTTCAGCCTCTATCAGTAGTTAGTCTAACTACTATAAGCCACCAAAAAGCTGTCTCAAAAGGCTGTTGCCTACTCTGAAAATGTTATAAAATAATGGGATGAGACAGAGCCTAGTAAGTAGCATAATTAATAGGGGTAGGGGAAATGCGAGTTTCATCCTCAAAAATAATAATATGACAAGAATGATTGAATAATGAAATACAAAGTTTCTCAAAGTAAATACCTTGAAACTATATACTATAATCTGTGAGTATTAACAATATAATTTCCAAAGCCATAAAATCTAACATACGGTAATTTATCCCAAATATACCATACTACCACATAGGCCGGTCAGGGGATCCACTCATTCAGAACTGGCATGATATTGTCCTCTCTGGTATGTAGACTCTTGGCCCCATGGACAACAGCCTCACTCATACCCTCAAGGTTTTTCTCTCTCCCCATGGACAGCAGAGAGAGCGCATCAAATAGGCCATCTCTTGCATGTGGTCTCTTGGCCCCATGGGCAGCAGCCTCACTCACACACAATCAAGGAACCTCTTCCCCCCCATGGACAGCAAGGAAGAACACGTCATCTAAAGTGAAAGGGCACTGACCTTGATTTGATGTTGTTGTCACAAAGACTATTGAAACCAAATCGGGTGATCACCGGGAAATCACACATGGCATAGTGTTAAAACCACAGAAACTCATAGGTTACATTACTTTGAAACACATAATTCATATCTAGGTAGTTTTAGAAAAACCTTAAATAATCTAACTTTAACAAAGTTGTAAGGTTTTCTATTTCATTCTTGTCAAAAGATTTTTTAACAATTTCCCACATAACAAGACAAAATAAGCATCTTTAAATTTTCTAATATACCAAACATCTAAGATTTCCTTATCAAAGATTAAATAAAAGATGCTCATTTTTCCATATCAACAATTAATGCATTTCCCCAAATGCAATATCAAATATGATGCATTTTCATATATATAATCATATATATATATATATATATATATTAAGGTCACGACACAATAGTTTTTAGGAAAAATATAGTTTCCATAAGTAGTTTCCAAAAGTGTATCTAACCCAAAACAACATGATTATTTTTCAAAAACCCATTAAAAAACTACTTACCTCTCAACCACAAAATCCTAATTCTCCAAGCTCCAAGGGAGATTAGCTAGAACCTAAACAATATCAAGCAAACCTATCACAACGAGTAAAAAGCTTGAAATTGTATCTAACTACAAATTAGGAATTACCAAGAACTTAATTAGGCAAGCCTATTATTCAACCTCACATGTAATGTATTTCACTTCCAAAATTTCTCAAAACACTTTAATTTACAAGGCATAGACTCCCATTTATACCCATAAATCATTCAAGGTGTCATATCTAACATCAAAACCTCCACCCTTTATAAGTACTTCCCACAAGATTTATATAACATCATCAAGTGACCCATGACACCAAAATCATAATTTTCTCCAAGACAAACAATTTAAATCTTTAACTAGCTCCAAATAATCAATAAACATTATATTCACCATAACAAGCTTGAGATAGCCATTGTAAAAATCATGAACACACTCATCAAATACATCCACCAAGACCAAAACCCATAAATATAAACACATGAATATCATTTCCAAAGCTCTTAAATCACATGAACATCATTATAAAAGCTTGGGTAAAACAACCTCAAACAAGAACATAATACCCATTAAAAGAGATTAGAACTTTTACCTCAAATAAAATGATGAAGATGCTTTGGGGTTCCTAAGTATTTTTTCGGTGATCTTGCCGGAAAAATGATGGTGAGATGGTGTGGTTTGGAGTGGAGGTTGGCGGGTGAGTGTGGAAGTGAGTGTGTGTGTGTGTGTGTGTGTGTGTGTGTGTGTGTGTGTGTGTTTAAGTAAAGAGAAAAGAAAGAAAATGAAAGAAAGAAAAGAGAGAGCCGGCCGAAAGAGAGAAGAGAGGTGGGTGAAAATGAGTGGTGGGGAGTGGGGTTAGGTGGGGGGCACGTGGGAACCAAAAACAATCTGATCCTCTCCTTTTTTTTTTTTTTTAATAGATGGGACGTTACAATCTTCCCCTCTTATAAAAATTTCGTCCTCGAAATTTTATGTACCTTGATCTTGAAAAAGGCTTGGATATTTTGACAACATATCCTCCTCACACTCCCAAGTGGCTCTTTCACTGAATGATTCTTCCAAAGCACTTTTACCCAAGGTATTGTTCTATTGCGTAACACTTGCTCCTTACGATCCAAAATCTCTATCAGAACTTCTTCACATGATAAATCATCTCTAATTTGAAGAGGCTCATAGCTCAAAATATGTGAAGGGTCAGAAATGTATTTCCTCAACATAGACTCATGGAAAACATTATGAATTCCTGACAGGGTCGGTGGTAGGGCAATTCTATATGCAACCTCGTCCATTCTCTCCAAGACCTCAAAAGGCCCTACAAACCTAGGGCTTAACTTACCCTTTTTGCCAAATCTCATTACCCCTTTCATTGGTGCAACCCATAGGAAAACTTTCTCTCCAATTTCAAGTTCCAGAGCCTTCCTTTTAATATCAAAATAGCTCTTTTGTCTACTTTGGGCTGCTTGTAGTCGATCACGAATCATATTTACCTTTTCACAAGTCCTCTAAATAATCTTTGGCCCCAAGAGTTTTCGTTCTCCAACCTCATCCTAACAAATTGGGGATCTACACTTTCTCCCATACAAAGCCTCATAAGGTGCCGCTTTAATACTTGAATGATAACTATTATTGTAAGCAAACTCTACAAAAGCACAAGCTCTCAACATATCTTCTAGAGTTTGAATAGTCCTTTCAAACTGTCCATTTGTCTGAGGGTGGAAAGCTGTGCTAAAATTCAATCTAGTACCCAAGACCTTTTGCACACTACCCCAAAAATGAGAAGTAAACCTTGGATCTCTATTTGAAACAATACAAGCAGGCACTCCATGAAGTCTCACAATCTCATCAACATAGAGTTGAGCTAACTGATCAAGGGAATAGTTCATTCGAATAGGGAGAAAATGAGCTGATTTTGTCATTCTATCAACAATCACCTAAATAGCATCATGACCCTTAGGAGATCTCGGCAATCTTGAAACAAAGTCCATAGTGATTTTCTCCCACTTCCATTGGGGAATAGGAAGTGGTTGCAACAAACCCGAGGGTCGTTGGTGCAACACCTTAACCTGTTGACAAATCAAACATTGCTCTACAAAGTGGGCAATCTCCCTTTTCATATTATTCCACCAAATGTTTTCATGAAGATCATGGTACATCTTTGTACTACCCGGATGTATTGTATTTGGGGAGTAGTGAGCCTCCTCTAGAATCTCCTTTCTAATCAATGGATCATTTGGCACACAAAGTCTACTCCCAAATCTCAAAGCACCATTCTCAAAGATAGAAAATTTGGATTTCTTTCCACTATGCACCTCATCCATGATTTTCTTTAAATGTGGGTCATCGGCCTATGACAATTTAATTCTTTTAATTCTTTCAACCAAAGTTGGTTGAACACTTAAACTAGCCAGGTAGGCCTCAGAATGGCCCATAACAACCTCAATCTCTATCCTTTCGAGATCCTGAATAATTTTCTTTTGAGTGGTTAGCAAAGCAGCTGAAAAACTTGAAGGCTTTCTACTAAGAGCATTAGCTACAACATTAATCTTACCATGATGATAGTTAATAGAGCAATCATAATCCTTAACCAATTCCAACCATCTCTGTTGCCTCATATTTAACTCCTTTTGGGTAAAGAAATACTTTAAACTTTTATGATCAGTGAAAATCTCGCATCTTTCCCCATACAAATAATGTCTCCAAATTTTCAAAGTAAAAACAACTGCAGCCAACTCCAAGTCATGAGTGGGGTAATTTTTCTCATAATTTTTCAATTGACGAGAGGCAGAAGCCATAACCTTCCCATTTTGCATCAACACACAACCAAGTCCCTTATGAGAAGCATCACTATAAATGACAAAACCCCCTGTACCTGAAGGGATAGTTAACATTGGAGCTATGACCAATCTCCGCTTTAGCTCTTGGAAGCTTTTCTCACATTCTTCTTTCCACTTGAATTTAACATTCTTTTGAGTTAATTATGTCAAAGGAGCCACAATGCGGGAAAATCCCTCTACAAATCTTCTGTAGTAACCAACAAGGCCCAAGAAACTTCTAACCTCACTCACATTTGTAGGCCTATCCCAATTAACCACCGCTTCTATCTTATTAAGATCCACTGTAATTCCATCCTTAGATATCACATAACCCAAGAACACTACTTGATTCAACCAGAATTCACACTTCTTCAGCTTAGCATACAACTTCCTTTCTCTTAGAATTTGTAAAAAAATCCTTAAGTGTTCTTCATGCTCTTCTTGACTCTTAGAATAAATCAAAATATCATTAATGAACACAATGACAAATCGCTCCAAGTACTCATGAAATACTCTATTCATCAAATCCATAAAAGTAGCAGGGGCATTAGTTAATCCAAACGGCATCACCAAAAATTCATAATGACCATATCTAGTCCAAAAGGCCGTCTTTGGTATGTCCTACCCTTAATCTTCAACTAGTGGTAACCAGAAAGAAGATCAATCTTAGAAAAGACTTGTGCTCCTTGCAATTGATCAAATAGGTCATCAATACGAGGTAAATGATATTTATTCTTTATGGTGACTCTATTAAGCTCACGATAATCAATACATAACCTCATAGACCCATCTTTTTTCTTGACAAATAAAACTGGAGCTCCCCAAGGCAAGGCACTAGGGCGAATAAACCCTTTGTTCAACAATTCTACCAATTGCTCTTTAAGTTCTTTCAACTTTGTGGGTGCCATTCTATATGGTGCCTTAGAAATAGGTGCAGTGCTAGGAAGGAGATCAATAGAGAACTCAATCTCACGATCTGGGGGCAACCCAGGTAGATCATTAGGAAAAACATCCGAAAATTTCCTCACAATGGGAATGTCTCCTATCTCCAATTCTCTACTTTGTAACTCCACTACACTAGCAAGGAATCCTTGGTATCCCTTTCTAAGCAAGTGGTTTGCTTGTATGCATGATATCACACAAGGCATAAAAGGCAAACATGAAGCCTTAAATAGAAATTTTGATTCACCTGGAGGCCTAAACACCACCCTTTCTCAAAACAATGCACACTAGCATGGTAAGAAGCCAACCAATCCATGCCCAAAATGACATCAAAATCATGCATATCTAACAACACCAAATCAACCAATAACTCTCTACCCTCAATACAAATAATACAAGACTTAAGCACAAGATTAGTCAATAAGGTATCACCAACAGGGGTAGAAACTGATAACTCAAAGTCAAGTAGTTCGGGGCTCTTATCATGATTTTTAGCAAATGCATAAGAAACAAAAGAATGTGTAGAACTAGGATCAAAAAGAACTTTAGAATGTGCAGAGAATAAAGGAAGTATACCTGCCACCACTGTATCCATGGCCTGAGCATCCTGAGTAGTCAAGGCATACACTCTACCTTGCACCTTCTTCCCATTGTCATTACCCTTTGCAACTTGAGATGAGGAAGAGGAACCTGAGCCCTTAGAACTTGGGCAATCTCTAGCAAAGTGTCTGGGTTGCTTACAAGTAAAGCAAATCTTGACCCCATCACAATTTTGTCCATCATGAAGTTTACCACAACGAGAGCCAGACTTCTTATCACCAGACCAAGGATAGGCACTCTTGCTATGCCTAGAAGATTGTCCTCTATTACCCGAGTTTTTAAAGAATCCTTTCTTATGCCCTTGACCCTTACCATGTTGAGAATTAAAAGGGCCCTTGCTTCTTTTCACTATCCTTGGAATTTGGGTTGTACTTAAAGTCTTTTTCAAGACTCATTGCCCGCTTCACAACCTCCGTAAAAGTATCCACTCTAGAGGCTATAATGAGAGGGCGAATCCTATCATTAAGGCCCTCCCAAAACTTTTTCACTTTCTTGGACTCATCCGGAATCAAGTAAGGAGCAAAGCGAGAGAGCTCAACAAACTTAGCAACATACTCCTCCACTATCATAGCCCCCTAAACCAAATCAGAAAATTCTCTTGCCTTGCGGTCCCTCACTACATCGGGGAAGTATGTCCTATTGAAAACTTCCTTAAACTTCTCCCAAGTAGTGGGAGTGTCCTCTCCCAACTCCGTACTCAACAATGGCTCAGTGCTTGACCAACATCTATCAGTAGAACCCTGAAGAGCATAAGTGGCATACAACACCTTCTGAGCATCAGTACATTTAAGGGCTCTCAGTAATTTTTCCATCTTTAGTAGCCAATTCTCTGCAGCCATAGGATCAGGTCCCCCATCAAAAGTTGGAGGGTTTTGCTTATGGAACTCCCCAAAAAGGCAACCCTCCCTCCTACGTTTACCACCTTGGACTGCTCTAGCAATCCTAGCATAAATCCTGTTTGCCACCTCATCAATCTCACCACCATCAGGAGTGATAGATCTCTCTTGCTCATGGCGTTGCCTATGGCCGTGCTCTGGAGCTGTAACCTCATCCACATGCCTTACTTTACATGCTTTCTTTTTAGGAGGCATAGTGTACCAGAGTACTTATACCTATACCCAAGAAACTAGCAAGTAAATCATAAGGCAACATAGAAGGTTAACATAGAAAACATAGACAAGGAAAAAGGAATAGCAGGTGGAAGCTAAAACAAAGGAACAAAATAAAGAATTCATCAAGCCCCTAATGCTCTGACTTAGATCAAAACAATTCCTATTTTCAAAGTCTACAAAATTATAACCTAAGCTCTGATACCATAACTGTCACACCCATAAGCCCAAAGGGTCTGAAGCATGAGAAGGACATCTCAAGGTACCTGTAGATTTTTCTTTTTTGACAATCCAATCCACAAAAATCATATCAAGTGCCAACATCAAGAATTATCACAATAATTCCATTGAATATACACTCAAACTAAGTCAGAGCTCTAAACAATAATTACAAAGACCATTGACCACAAAAGAATAGAGGTCTGAATAATTAATTACATATCATCAGCTTGTCCCAACAGTGGGAATAATGTCACAACCACTATAATATACAAAAGAATGAGTCAAGCCTATTCTAAGATGTACACCATCTAATATACCCATTACAAAAGTTCAGCCTCCATCAGTAGTTAGTCTAACTACTATAAGCCACCAAAAAGCTATCTCAAAAGGCTGTTGCCTACTCTAAAAAGGTTATAAAATAATGAGATGAGACAGAGCCCAGTAAGTAGCATAATTAATGGGGGTAGGGGAAATGCGAGTTTCATTCTCAAAAATAATAATATGACAAGAATGATTGAATAATGAAATACAAAGTTTCTCAAAGTAAATACCTTGAAACTATATACTATAATCTGTGAGTACTAACAATATAATTTCCAAAGCCATAAAATCTAACATACGGTAATTTATCCCAAATATACCATACTACCACATAGACCGGTCAGGGGATCCACCCATTCACAACTGGCATGATATTGTCCTCTCTCGTATGCAGACTCTTGGCCCCATGGACAGCAGCCTCACCCATACCCTCAAGGTTTTTCTCTCTCCCCATGGGTAGTAGAGAGAGCGCGTTAAATAGACCCTCTCTTGCATGTGGTCTCTTGGCCCCATGGGCAATAGCCTCACCCACACACAATCAAGGAACCTCTTCCCCCTATGGACAGCAAGGAAGAACGCGTCATCCAAAGTGAAAGGGCACTGACCTTGATTTGACTCCGTTGTCACAAAGACTATTGAAACCAAATCGAGTGATCATCGGGAAATCACACAAGACATAGTGTTAAAACCACATAAACTCACAGGTTACATTACTTTGAAACACATAGTTCATATCCAGGTAGTTTCAGAAAAACCTTAAATAATCTAACTTCAACAAAGTTGTAAGGTTTTCTATTTCATTCTTGTCAAAAGATTTTCTAACAATTTCCCACATAACAAGACAAAATAAAAATCTTAAATTTTCTAATTTACCAAACATCCAAGATTTCCTTATCAAAGATTAAATAAAAGATGCTCATTTTTCCATATCAACAATTCATACATTTCCCCAAATGCAATATCAAATATGATGCATTTTCATATATATAATCATATATATATATATATATATATATATTAAGGTCACGACACAATAGTTTTTAGGAAAAATAAAGTTTCTATAAGTAGTTTCCAAAAGTGTGTCTAACCCAAAACAACATGATTATTTTTCAGAATCCCATTAAAAAGCTACTTACCTCACAACCACAAAATCCTAATTCTCCAAGCTCCAAGGGAGATTAGCTAGAACCTAAACAATATCAAGCAAACCTATCACAATGAGTACAAAGCTTGAAATTGTATCTAACTACAAATTAGGAATTGCCAAGTAAGAACTTAATTAGGCAAGCCTAGTATTCAACCTCACATGTAATGTATTCCACTTCCAAAATTTCTCAAAACACTTTAATTTGCAAGGCATAGACTCCCATTTGTACTCATAAATCATTCAAGGTGTCATATCTAACATCAAAACCTCCACCATTTATAAGTACTTCCCACAAGATTTATATAACATCATCAAGTGACCCATGACACCAAAATCATAATTTTCTCCAAGAAAAACAATTTAAATCTTTAACTAGCTCCAAATAATCAATAAACATTATATTCACCATAACAAGCCTTAGATAGCCATTGTAAAAATCATTAACACACTCATCAAATACATCCACCAAGACCAAAACCCATACATATAAACACATGAATATCATTTCCAAAGCTCTTAAATCACATGAATATCATTATAAAAGCATGGGTAAAATAACCTCAAACAAGAACATAATACCCATCAAAAGAGATTAGAACTTTGACCTCAAATAAAATGATGAAGATGCTTTGGGGTTCCTAAGTATTTTTCCGGTGATCTTGCCAAAAAAATGATGGTGAGATTGTGTGGTTTGGAGTGGAGGCCGGCGGGTGAGCGTGGAAATGAGTGTGTGTGTGTGTGTTTAAGTAAAGAGAAAATGAAAGAAAGAAAAGAGAGAGCCGGCCAAAAGAGAGAAGAGAGGTGGGTGAAATTGAGTGGTGGGGAGTGGGGTTAGGTGGGGGGCACGTGGGAACCAAAAACAATCTGATCCTCTCCTTTTTTTTTTTTTTTAACAGATGGGACGTTACAATCGTCAACTACTCTTCAAAGGCACACACACAACACCGTTTGTGCAGAGTTATACACAATCAAATGCATAAGGGAAAACGGGCATTTTGCATTAGATGCCTTTAGTAGAACAATGCAGTTCATCATATTAGAAACCGTCTTCAAATCTCAATAGTAACTTCTGACTTCTACTTCCTCCTCGGGCTATTCTTCAATCAAGATGAATCTTCATCTGCAAGATCCCCCCTCAAATGACAGGAGGAAGAATCCACTAGGAGTTTACACCATTGATGAAGGAAAAAAGGAGTAGGCAGGGGTTTAGTGAAGATGTCTACGAAATTATCTTTACCAGAAACAAAATGAACACATAAATCTCTACGCAAAACTTTCTCACGAACATAATAAAAATTGACTTCCGTATGCTTTGTGCGAGAGTGAAAAACAGGATTAGCAGATAACGCAATATCAAAGATTTTGTATCACCAAAGAGCAGGCACATGAGGAAGAAAATTTGCAATTCCTTGAACAAAATTCAAAGACAAGAGATCTTTGCAGCTGTGGTGGCTAAAGCCCGATATTTGGCCTCTGTGGAAGAACGAGATAAAGTACTCTGCTTTTTGGCGGACCATGAAATAGGAAAGGGACCAAGAAACAAGAAGACCAGTGGTCAAGCAACGGTCAATGGGATCTTCAGCCTAGTCCATATCTGAAAATGTTGTGAGAGTCAATGGACCAATTGTAAAAGAAATGCCATGATGCAAGATTCCTCGAATATATTGGAGAACACGTTCTGCAACTTCTAAGTGAGTAGATGTGGGTCTACTTATAAATTTGCAAAGCTGGTGAAAACTAAAGACAAGATAACATGTAAAAGTCAAGTACTGAAAAGCACCCACCATACTTCTATACTTAGTGGGATCAAAGAGAGAAACACCATCATGAGGAAGTAATTTGGTGGAAGGACAACATGGAGTCTTAGTAGGCTTCAAATTCTCCATATGAAATCTATAAAGGATATCAAAAGCATACTTGGACTGAGTGAGAGTAATGCCAAATTTAGAGTGAAAAATCTGTATGCCCAAGAAATAATTGAGTGATCCAAGATCCTTAAGTTCAAAAATAGTACTTAAGGCTACAATAAGCTGAGCAATATGAGCAGAATTGTTCCCAGTTATAATGATATCATCTACATACAGTAGCTGATAGATGATGGTGCTTGTATAATGAAAAATGAAAAAGGAACTGTTAGCCATAAAAGCAGTGAATCCAAGATGGAGAAGATGAAATGTGAATCTCTCAAACTAGGCCCAAGGGGCTTGTTCGAGACCATACAAGGACTTATGCAATTCACCCATATAGCTTGGATAAGCAGGGTCCACATACCCAAAAGGTTGTTGCATATACACCTTTTCCTTGAGAAATCCATGCAAGAAAGCATTAGACACATCTAGTTGTTGTAAAGGCCAATTGCAACTAATAGCAATTGCCAAAACAAGCCTTACAGTAGCAGGCTTGATCATTGGACTGAAAGTTTTAGAATAGTCTATGCTTGCTTGCTGATGAAAACCTTTTGCTACAAGCCATGCCTTGTAACGAGCAATGAAGCCATTAGTATTGAATTTAAGCTTAAAAACTCACTTGCATCCAACCAAGTTTGCATGAGGAGGAGCAGGAACTAAATTCCAAGTGTTTTGTTTTTTTAAGGCTTGAAACTCAGCATCCATTGCCTCACACTATTTGGGGTTTTTAGATGCAATTCTGAAGGATGGGGGTTCTGTGTAGGTGTAGTCCAAAATGGTTTTATAGCATAATTTGGTGTTAGGCTTAGTAATGCCACTCTTGGATCTAGTTTGCATAGGATGTAGATTACTAACAGTAGTAGTGGAAACTTCAAGCATGATAGGAGGAATAGATGAAATAGCAAAGGCAGAAATTGCAAGTAATGTAGCAATAGTGATAGGGACAATAGGTAAGGTATCTATAGGAGTATGCAATGGAGCAGAGTGAGGGAGAGATGGGGTAGCAGGCATAGGAGGAGTGGACTGTGTGGTAGGCAGTGAAGGAGTGGATGGTGTGGCAGTCACAGAAGGAATTGATTGTGGTATATAAGGACCCGATAAAGAAAGTTGATTTGAAGAGTGAAGATAAAGGAGATTTGATAACCAAAGTGAATTTAATCTAGTTGAAGTTGGAGAAGATGAAGAAGTAAAAGAAGTAGAAAGAGTAGTGAAGGGAAATTTGGACTCATTAAACAACACATGCCGTGAGGTGTAAAGATGATGAGATTGAACATCAAGACAGAGATACCCTTTAGAATTAGAGGAATATCCTAGGAATAGACACTCCTTGGTTCTAGGCTCAAGATTATGAGTAGTGTAAGGTTTGAGACGTGGATAACACGCACAGCCAAAAAGTTTTAACCTTGACAGATCAGGATGAAAGGAATAGAGCTTGTACCAAGGGGAAAAAAAGTTCAAAACATAAGTGGGAAGTAAGTTTATTAGTGAAACTACTGTAAGAACAGCATATAACCAGTAAATAGTGTATATAGAGGCTTGAGGTAACAAAGTTATTGTGGTTTCAATGAGGTGCCTATGTTTCCTCTCAACCAGACCATTTTGCTGTAGGGTGTAATGACAAGAGATTTGATGAATAATAAAATGTTGCAAAAGATAGGATTTAAAGGCAAATGAAGTATATTCACCACCTCCATTAAATCTGAATGTTTTGATTTTGGAGGAGAATTGAGTTTCAATCATGGCTTTAAAAAGAACAAACTTGGAAAAGACTTCAAATTTGGACTTAAGCTTGTAAATCCAAGTAAATCTTACAAAGTGATTAACAAACAAAACATAATATCTAAAGCCATTTGCTGATTGAATAGGTGCAGGAACCCACACATCAGAGTGTATAAGTTCAAAAGAAGAAGATACAATAAACTAAGATTTTGGAAATGGAAGATTATGCATTTTACCATACAAACAATGTGTACAAGAATAATTCAAATTAGTATACTTATTCAATACAGACTTGAAATCAGGAAAAAGAAGTTTGAGAACTTGATCATGAGGATGACCAAGCCTCATATGCCAAAGTGTTTTATTGAAAACAGTGGACTTAGCAGCATTGTTACAAACTTTAGAACACAAAGTGAGTTGAGAAGCTTTGTGAGGATAGATGGGATAAACTCCATCTTCACTCTTGCCTTGGTAGAGTACTTTCCCCTTGGTCAAAGCCTAAACTGAAAGGATATTTTCATTAAAATAATACCAACATTTGTTATCATGACAGATTTTATTGACAAAAGCAAGATTTGAGGAAATGAAAGGAACTCTAAGCACATTATTTAGATGAATGGTTGAATAGGAAGAAGGAATGAGAATGTTATCTATATGAGTAATAGGTAGGTTTTGCCCATTGCCAACAGTGAGGTGGTCTTGACCATTGTAAAGCTTGGGAAAGTTGAGTTGACTCAAGTTTGAAGTAATATGATCTATGGTTGCACTATTAGCAAGCCAAGGTTGCTCCTGTGCAAGACAAGCATTGGATGCAATAGTCATTACTGCAAGTTTGGTAGGTGGATGCTTGCCTTGATAGGCATAATCCATCCTATGATAGCAATCTATTGCTAAATGTCCAAGCTTGCCACAAATCTGACAAGTTGGCCTCTCTGATCTTGGACCAGCAACAGTAGAATTGGACTGGTTTTGTTGGAAGTGAGTGAATTGGTTATACTAAGGTAGTTGATTACTTGGACCTCTACCTCCTCTTCCACCTCTATTGTTATAGTTCCCTCTACCCTTTCCTTTATTGTATTGATTGTAACTATTTCCATTAGGTTTTGAGGTAGCAGCTGCTGCCATAGCAAATATAGGATCTTTGAAATCCAAGCCTTCATTTAGAGACTCCTCTTCTGCATTTAGCATAGTTGAGAGTTCATCAAAGCTTAATTGAGTACTTTTGGTCCTTATACCAGACCTAAAAGTATTGTACTCTTTAGGAAGGCCCTTAATTGTAATATACAGTAGCTTTTCATCATCAATGATCACACCAACTAATAGTAGTTTATCTCTCACTACTTTGATCTTCGGTAGATAAAGATTCACAGTATCTGCTCCTTTCTTGAGATTATGCAGTTCACCTTTAAGGTTCATTATGTGAGATCTAGAGATGGAGGAGAACCTGTTTTCCAAGAATTTCTAGACCTCCATAGCAGAAGTGCAGTCAACTGTGAGTGCTAAGATGGAACGAGACAGAGTAGAGCTTATGAATGTAAGCAAAGCTTTCTCCTTAGAGTAAGTAATTTGGATTCAAGGTTGAGGAGTATTCACTAGAAAGAACCTTAAGGAATTTATTAGGGATCAATTGTGGCTCTTCTAGTAGTTCAAACATTCTAAAACCATTGAAATTTGATGCTTCCACACAATATAATTTTTGTTGTCTAGTTTGACTATAATCATATTCACCATGTTAGATAGAAGCAGAAGTGGTTGATTCATCACATTTACTAAGGAATTCGAAGATGTAGAAGAAGAAGTTGAAGAAGCCATTGTAGACACTCGATTTTGCACCCATGATTTAATCAAGGAAGATGGTTGGAATGACCATCCATGTACCCCAAAAATCATGATTGCATTACATGCTTTAATACATTCATTACATATCATAAAAATGATCTTAAGATTCTAACGGTCACGATAGTATGTTCGGTTTTCAAATCGGACCGTCAGATCGAAAAAAATCGCATGATCAAGTTTGCACGGTCAACATGCATTGTGTCTAAGTAAAGTCGACCACGCATGATTAATTTAAATTAATTTTGATTGGTTAAAAAATTAAAATTAATTAAATAATTTTGTGATTGGTTGATAATTAGTGTTTAAAATAGGATTGCTTGCATAGGAAAAAATGGGATAATTGTTTAATAATAAAATTATGGATAATCTGAATTTTATCAAGATTTATTTTAGAATTTATCTACAAGATAATTGTTGCTGAAAACACTTGAATTATCCAGAATAGAGATAAAAATCTTAGAATACGGATTGAAAACACATCTAAGTGCAAGGCTCCGCTTAAGAAAACCTAAAAAATGAGTCCAAAACGCACCCGAACACGAAAGTGCGATCAGTACCCAAGAGTACCATTTGGCACTTTTGGAGTGCCGATCAGCATTTTCAAAGTGTCAAATGGCACCCTTAAGGGCTAAGGACCAATTCTCTTTGGGTGATTATAAGGCACATCCTTTTCGACTTATTCGCAGAAAGACGCGTTCGGATTCGCATTCGAATTGTTTGAGCTAATTTTTAGAGTCTTCCAGCCTCTATAAATAGAGACTAGATCACAAAATCCAGGACACTCTTTTACGCTCTCAAGAGAGACACTTTCTCATACCCCTAAATTTCTCATATTTCCGATCCCCATTCTAATATTCTCTCAAGATAGGGTTTTTAGGTTTCAAAGATAATTGCATAAATTTCTTTGAACCCTAAAATATCCTCTTAAGAAGAAGAGTGCTCCACACAAGAGGTTGTTTCTTATTAACCCTTTATATATATATATATATATATATATTGCTCTTGTTGTGATGATGCATGTTTATTTATTTTAGTGTAGTTGTGTCAAATATTCATATCATGAATTGTTAACTTATTTTGTTAAAATATGGTCTTGGTTCTTTTTGTTGTGATCTCTTTCTTAGTTTCAAAATTTGCATGTTATCAATTCTTTTCTCAA
This sequence comes from Quercus parvula, assembly GCA_030820535.1. Classification (NCBI taxonomy): domain Eukaryota; kingdom Viridiplantae; phylum Streptophyta; class Magnoliopsida; order Fagales; family Fagaceae; genus Quercus; species Quercus parvula. Next base: position 33,430,616 of record JAUAME010000004.1, read on the forward strand.
ATCAAAAATGGATTTGCATCTTCCTTAGATGCAAATCTAAATTTTTCTTAAATTAAAAATGGATCTGCACCTTCCTTAGATGCAGATTTGAATTTTTCTTAAATTAAAAAAAGATTTGCATCTTCATTAGATGCAAATCTAAATTTTTCTTAAATAAAAAACGAATCTATATATTTCTTAGATGCAGATCTGAATATTTCTTAAATAAAAAATGGGTCTGCATCTTCTTTAGATGCAGATCTGAACTTTTCTTAAATCAAAAACTTATCTGCTTCTTATTAGATGCAAATCTGCATTTTTTTTTTCAAATTAAAAGCTGATCTACGTTATCATTAGATGTAGATCTGAGTTTTTTTAACATAGCAGATTTTGAAACAAAAAAAGGATCATCAATAGTTGTGTTTGTCATGTTTGTTTTATTTAGTACATATAGCATAAATTTATTTTATGAATTAAATCCTCTTTTCAAGAAATCTTTTTCATTTTTTTACACATATAAAAACAAATCTAATTTTTTATTTTTTTTTATCACAAGACAGATCTGATCTTTTACAAATCAAAACCCATTTTTTTCTCAGTTCTCAAAAAACAGATCTGATATATTTTCAAATCAAAAGATTTTGTTTTCTTTAATAAGCACAGATCTGAATTTTTCTCTTCAAAAAGCCAATTTTTTTCAAGTTCTCAAAAACAGATTTGATTTTTCTAAACCAAATTCAAATTTTTTTTTTTTTTTTTTTAATGTGTGCAACATATCATTCATGTCATGCATAAAGGGTACATTGGTCACAATAGTCTAGAAGACTAGATTCTGTCTGGGCGGGATGAGTGCCTAACACCTTCCCATTCCGTAAGCTAGCCTTCAAATTTAAAGTCTTTGGATAGGTAGACCTAGGCTTTATCTTTTTTCTTTATTTATTTTGGGTAGGTTGTAACTAGGACAAAAAACCATGTATTATTGGTAGTTTGTAACTAGGACCTAAAACCATGTAATTTTCAATTTATCAAACATGTTTTTTTTTATATTCAATCAATGAAATGGAACAATTTAATCATGTATTTTGTATTTAATTTTTCTTATTTTTTGTATAAATAATAAGTTGCGACTCCACATCACTAACCCAAAATGAGAAGTACTCTGAAAAGCACTCTAAAAATCTCTCTATTTTTTGAGAGGCACCAAGTTTGGCGGTCTCTCACAGCCATTGTTGAGCTTGATGCTGCCATTGATGAATTCTGAGTAGGGATTGTGGGCTCTGATACCATGAAAACTTTCTTTATGAAATAGAATTCTGTATTGAAGTAAGAACAAAACAGAGATTGATTCTAAGTATAACACACACACAGAGAGAGAGAGAGAGAGAGAGAGAGAGAGAGAGAGAGAGAGAGAGAGAGAGAGAGAGAGAGAGAGAGAGAGAGAGAGAGAGAGAGAGAGAGAGAGAGAGAGAGAGAGAGAGAGAGAGAGAGAGAGAGAGAGAGAGAGAGAGAGAGAGAGAACTGAATAAATAGAAAAATTGTATTTCTTGCTCATTTACAATTTGAAGCTAATCTCATTGTTTATAGTACAAAGCTTATGAGAATAACTGAATAACTTTAGGTTCCACATTATGCGGATCAGCTCCATGAAACCAAGGAGAAGAAACTATTTGCTCAACCGATTTTCGCACCATCTTCAACTACTCTTTAAGTGCACACACACAACACCGTTTAGGTAGAGTTATACACAATCAAATGCATAAGTGAAAACAAGGCGTTTTGCATTAGATACCTTTAGTAGAACGATGCGTTTCATCAGATTAGAAATCGCCTTCAAATCTCAGTGGTAACTTCTGACTTCTTCTTCCTCGAGCTATTCTTCAACCCAAATGAAGCTTCACCTTCAACAGGTGGGAGTAGATGTGCTGGAGTAAATGGCCCACATAATATTATTAGCTAAGTTTATTGATAACAAAAAGCATATATGTTTTGAAGATGCCGATAATGCTAAATGGCAGATTAACGAAGGAAATTTCTGCTAGTCAAATTAAAGTATATATGATTATAACACTAAGTCAAAGGGAAACTAAACTTTATTGGTAATCATAAATAATAATTTTTTTTTTCTATAATCCTTCCATGGGGTGGGGTTGAGATGGAGGGGGAATCATATTAAATACATGGTTGCTTCGATAGATTTAAACTCGTGAACCATAATATCTCTCACATATTAAGGAATATTATTACAACTTTCGACTTTCTAAATTATAGTTTGAGCCTAATGTGAGAAATATGATAATTTCATGACCAAAACCTCAATCTGTAATGGCCAGAAGCTTAACACCAAATACACACTACAAAATACCTCCCCTAGCCCTAACCCATAACCATCATGAGCTAGTGGTGGTTGCAACTTTGGCAAACTCACAACCAGCGCTGTCAAGTGCACCACCAAAATGATTGTACCCGGCATGAAAATTGAAAACTCATTGAAGGTGAATCTTCCCGCTTCAGCATCACTGGCATCATCATTAGACTGGTCTTTCTGTGTTACCTATAGAGCACCTATCAAACGACTTTATCAAACAGAAGAAAAACTAAGAAAACGTAGAAGGGAGAAAGAAATAGAGAGAATAAAAAAAGAATCATAGATGTAGATGCAGATTTGTTAGTTGTATTGGTGGTGTAATTTGTTGCTGATGAAGAAGAAAAGTGCGGTGAAAAAAAAAAAAAAAAAAACGAAAATAAAAACTAGTCTCGAAGAGAAAGTTTATTATGATGTTTCAATGAATGAGCAAAATTTTGAAACATTTTTTTTTTTCTTATAAAATTAAATATTTTCATAGTGTTACTAGCATAATATATATATATATATATATATATATATATATATATATATATATTTTAAAAAAAAAATCAAAACAAAATCTAAATGGCAAGTTGTTAAAAATAAGTAAAAAACTTATATTAGTTGTGGATCCACGTAAAACTAGTTACAACTTATCACTTAAATTTTATTGTGAAAATATTGTGAAAGTAATACTAAGATAATCATATTCAACTTTATTTCAACTGAGTTTAAAAAAATTTAGGATCAAGGTGTTCAAATTTTTATTTTAAGGGATCAAAACAAAAAAAAATATATAACTTTTTTTGGTCTAAGCTAGAGGGCTCATTTGAACCCTCTCACTTGTATGTAATGCTACTCCTGGTTGAACAAGTAAAAAAAAATCCATTGAAATCCTCTTAAAACTCTCCCAAATACTCTAGAAAATTCCTAAATCCAATTCCCATAATCTAAATCAAGATCTCCAAGGGTATAATCTCTAAATTCTCCCTTATTGTCATTGTTTTCAAATTCTTTTTTGCTCAATTAAAGTGTTTGTTTGCGTGAAGAATGTGATTGAACATGTTTTCATTGACATGAATGGGTATTGCCATGCATGATAGGATTAGAATTTGATTTCAAGCTTATATCTATCATGCTAGTTCTTACAGTAATATGAATATGTTTATTACTTCATTCATCTTTGCGTGCATGAATATCATTTTATGCTTGCTGCACATGTTATTTTGATTATATGGCTTACCCATTTTCTTATATGAGTTACCCATTCTGTTCTATCTAGTTGGCTCTTGGAATAATATGTGATGGTTTTTTGAATAATAAGCTTGACTGTTTGGATCGATTTATCTTTACATGTAGCTATTCTCTTGATCTGATCTAATTAAATTTGTACATGGAGATGGTATTTTATTTGCATATATATGACATGCATGCATATATTTCGATATTGAAATTGCTTGAGTCTTGTTCACGACTCAAGCAATTCCAATATCTAAATATATTATGCATACATTGTGAACTTAATGTTTGGTTCATAGATCCATTTATACAAGCATGATTTTATACAAATTTTCCCTTCTTTAAATATGGCTTTGCGTACTAGTTCTTTAGTTAGTATTGTAAATTCCATAATTCCCACGCCAAAAAGATTGATCTAAAAGAAGTTTTCAAAGTGATTTTAAAGCTTGTTTTTCAAATGATTTTCGATCATTGGTGATAAAAGGGCCGACCTCCAGCTGAAACGATAGTAGACTTTATTAATCTAAATCACGTTGTACAATGGGGAAGAGAAAAGAGGGGCATTCTTCTAGCCAAACAATGACCTCTTTTTTCTCTTTTATAGCACTAGCTAAAGTTAATGCAGCATGATTACATCGTAAGGGAATACTAGTAAAAGAAATACAATCAAAACTATCACTAATTAAACTAATGTCTTCTAAGATCCGAGCAGCCTCAAGAGAGCATATTCTTTCAGAATTAAGAAAATCCACCAACTCAGCAAAGTTGCATTCCACTTCCACTTTAGAAAAACTAACACTTTGCCAAAAGAGTAAAGCCTTTCTCACTACATAAGCCGCTGTACACGCAGGGTTTAAACTCTTCTCCATTCAGTCACAAGATGCAACAAGCACTTCACCTTTATTGTTATGAATAAGCAGACCAAGCAGCACAAAAGCAAACTTTTTTGACTGAAAGATGGCCACATTCAGCTTGTGAACAGAATCAGACTGAGGAGGCTTCCAAGTTGCTGCTGAAGAAACACTCACTTGTGAGAAGGTGCAATATTATCAAAAACCAACTTATTCCTACACTTCCATGTCATCCAGCATGCCATACATAAGGTTTCAAAAACAGGTGCAGTTAACTTCTTGATTGCAGCATCCATTGCATCAATAAACTTAATGTTCGAGGGGAACCTATAATCATTTGATATGGGAGACTGCAACCAAAAGGCCTGAGCAAATGAACATTCCAAAAACGAATGATTACAAGTTTCTGCTTCATCAGTACAGAACATGCAAGAGAAGGAATTCAGAATCTTCCTATCAAAAAGTTTGGATCGTGTAGGCAGACTGTCGTGACATGCTCTCCAAATAAAAGTCTTTACTTTTGGTGGAATCTAGGCAGCCCAAATACCTCCCCAAAATGAATGAAGCCGAGAAGGATTAGAAGATGAGGCTTGACTTCCATTAATGCTCCTCTCAATTTTAGTTTGTAGAAAATATGCACTTCGTATTGAGAACTCACCAGACTTTGTCTTAGTCCATATTAGAGAGTCATTAGGTCTTCGAAAACTCAATGGAATGACTTTGATGATAGAAGCTTCAAAACGGTAAAATATTCTATCAATGAGTATGCTTTTCCATCGTAGCTGTGGCGATGAGAAATCCATTAAATCAACTACTCTTGCCTCAGGTGGCAGAATTGTTCTAGGAGAAAGCACTTTCTGATTTGTTTCAGTGGGAAGCCATTTGTTTGTCCAAATGTTAATCAAAGAGCCATCTCCCACCCTCCATCGACTACCTTGAATGATGAGATGTCGCCCCTTGAGTAATGCTCCTCTAGGCATACAAAGAGTGATTAGGAACAGCAGCCTCTAAAAAAGAATTATTAGGGAAATACTTAGCCTTATAGACTTTGTAAAATAGAGAATCCTGGTTATTTAGAAGCCTCCAACACTATTTTTATAGCAAAGCTAAGTTAAAGCACTTCATATCTCGAAATCCCAGACCTCCATCCTTTGCTAAACATAGTTGTTTCTAGCTCAGCCAATGCATTTTCTTTTCCTCTTTCTTCTGACCCTACCAAAATTGTCCCATCATCGAATTAATGTCTTCACAAAAACCCATGGGAAGGAGAAAACAATTCATAGCATAAACTGGTATGGCTTGAGCTACTGATTTAATAAGGATCTCTCTGCCCACCAGTGAGAGTAGCCCCAAATATTTTTCAAGTGGCTCATTGGCAATAGCATTCAAGAAATGCTGAATGTTTTCCCTTAAAGAGCGAGGAGTATTAGTGCTGAAAAAAATTGAGGTTTTTTCACAATTAATTTTCTGACCTGATGCCACTTCATAAACCTGAAGAATTTCCTTAATTGTGTGACACTCAAATATAGAAGCATTACCAAACAATGAGCTATCATTAGCGAAAAGGAGATGGGTGATTTGAGGGCCTCCACGAGAGATGCTAACCCCATGTAACTATTTGTGATAGGCAACATTCCTCAATAACGTCAAGAAACCTTCAGTGCATAAAAGGAATAAATAGGGGAGGGGATCCCCTTAACGAATGCCTCAAGAAGGTCTAATGAAACCTGAAGGAATTCCATTAACCAAGATAGAATAAGAAACCAACGAAATCCTAGCCATGATTAGATCAACCCACTTAGGATGAAATCCCATTTTTAACATCAGAGCCTGCAAGTAATCCCATTCCACCCTGTCATAAGCTTTACTCATATCAAGTTTGAGAGCCATGTGCGCCGTGTTTCCTTGCCTTTTAGATTTCATGTAATGCAAAGTCTCGAAAGAAATGTGGATATTATCAGTGATCACCCTGCCTTCTACAAATGCACTTTGACTCTCCGGTATAATTTTGCCTAAGATCTTCTTTAATCTCTTGGCTAGGACTTTAGAAACTAGCTTGAAAATTACATAACATAAGCTAATGGGTTGGAATTGAGACATGAGTTCTGGATTCTTTCTTTTTGGAATCAGGGTGATATGTGAAAAATTAATGCTTTGCAAAAACTTTTTGGAGTTTATACAATCAAGCACAGCATTAGAAACATCAATACCAACAATATGCCAATATTTTTGAAAAAATAAAGGATTCATACCGTCATGCCCAGGTGCTTTTGTTGGATGCATTTGGAATAATGTTATCTTCACTTCCTCATGTGAGAACTCTGCCAACAACATATTGTTCATATCAGGGATAACCACTTCACGAACGTGTTGAATTACCTGTTGGAAAGAATTAGTGGAAGCACTAGTGAACATTGATTGAAAGTATTTAGCAGCTATCCTCTCCAAATCTATCTGTTGAGTGTAGCAGGTTCCAGATGAGTCTTTGAGTTTTCAGATCTCATTGCTTCTTCTTCTCTATGTAGCCACCGCATGAAAATATTTTGTATTACAGTCTCTATCCTTCATCCAAGAGATTTTTGACCTCTAATGCTAGTGCATATTTTCCTGTGCAATTAATTCATTAAGTTCATCTCTGACAGCATTCATTGCATAAGAAAGTTGCTGATTGAAGGGATCTGCTTGACGTTCCAACTCCAAACTAGTAAGTAAGTTCCCCTTTTCTGATATAGAGTGGATAAGCCCCCTTGCGTTGCTGCACCCCATTGTAAAAGTGCCACCCTGACTACTTTAATCTTCTAAGTTAACCGGAACATTGGAGTGCCCCATTGTAATATATCCTAACTAGATTTGATAATGTCTTCACAATTTGGATTACGCATCCAAAATGCTTTGAACCGAAATAATCTGTGTTTCTTGGAAGAAGATTCACCCTTTGATGATTGAAGTTTAACCACCAAAGCCATGAGATCAGAGAACCTAAGTGGGATGTGTGATATTTTGGAGGAAGGAAATAAATCAAGCCACTTTAGATTACACAACCCTGGATCAAGTCTTGCGTAGACCAAATTCCCTTCGAACCTTCTGTTGCACCATGTAAATTTTGGGCCACTTAAACCCAAATCAAGTAAAGAACAATCATCAACTGTTCTTGCGAATTTTGCAATTTGATTGTATGGACAAGAACCACTTCCACAATACTTATCCAGATGAAGGATCTCGTTGAAATCCCCAAGTAAGAGCCAAGGAAGAGAGGACAATATGTGTAGCTGACGTAATATATCCCATGATTCACCTCTTTGTGAAGTTTCAAAATGTCCATAAAAACCAGTAAAACACCAAATGACATCATTCTGATTTATCATAGCATCAATATGATGTGGAGAAAAGGTTTGAACATCAACATCCATGTTATCTCCCCACAACAGAGCGAGGCCACCCCCCAATCCGATTCTTGGAACCTCAAAACCATTCTGAAAATTCAGTTTTCTCATCAATCTTCTAAATCCATCTTTGTCCAACTTTGTTTTAGAAAGAAAAATAACCTTGGGATCTTCTTCGCTTAACAAATAGCGGAGTTCTTGTACTGCCTTTGGGATCCCAAGCCCACGGCAAGTAAGACTTAAAATTCTCATATAGGAGAGGAAGAGGGGAGAGTATCCCTATTATTCAAATGTTGCCCCATCTGGCTATCACACTCTATAGCTAATTTTTTAAAAGCTAGTGACCCTTGCTATGAGCAATCTAATTGAAAATGTTTTAGTGAAAGTGAGGGGGTCTCTAGAATTTGAGTTGATGTTGTATTATTTGATTGTCGAAGGATTCGCTTCCAAGAGCATAAAGACGATTTTTTTTTTTTTTTTCCGAATAATCCTCCATAATAGATGGGGATAAATCCATCTCAACATCTTAGTTTGAAAACTCTTCCCCTTGATCTTTTGAACTCATCCCTAAACTGTTTTGATGATTTCCTTCCAACGCCAGATTCGTTTCAATCAATGATTGCGTCTTGGGAAGTGATTCCTTCCCTATACATATCATATAGATCTTCATCGAACCACTAACCTCCGTAGAGGTAGTTTCCAAATCGAGTCCAATCGTGATAGGGTTCATCTCCGAATTTTCGAGTTGTGGGTTTTTATTCGAATTGAAATTTGAATTTGAGAGAGGGATAAGGGATGTGGTATTATTGGAGTTTGAATTTAAATTAGGGTTCAGTGATTCTAAAAATACTTGTTTCTCCGAGATTTTGGAAGAGCCATCCACCTGAAAGACAACTGTTTTTGAGTTCTACTTTCCGACCGGCAAGGGTTTGATCATTTGTGACCGGTTTGGGGAAGAAGCTCTTTCATCATCCTCCACTTCTAATTCCAATATGTCTTCATCCACTCCATCACCGATTTTTGATTGATTGGAAGATTATTTACCTCGATTGGTTCTTGGACCCACTGCTCGAAGCCATGAACCAAATTGGAAGTCCTTTTCATCTGTTGAAAGACACCCTTTCCTGATACTTTGACATTCATGTTCTTGACGTAAATCCACATCAGTAGTAGAAAATAGGAAGTCTCTCATATTTGACATAAATCCACCCCTTGTCAACATTTTCAATTGGAAGCATCTTTCCTCTCATCAATGGTTTTGTAATGTCAATATCTACCCTCATATGAAGAAAAGGGCCCCACACTTATCCACTCTTAGGAACATCAATTAGAAGCAGAATACCAATCTCATTGGTAATGTAGTTGCCAACAGAAATATTCATGCTTTTTATTGGGATATTGAAGACCCTGATCCAGAATGGAGACCGTTGAAATTTGACATTACCTAGACTAAGATCACCATCAAAGCGTTTCAACAAAACCAGTCTCTTGTCAAACAACCATGTACTTTTGTCTAAAACGTCATTCATGTACTCCTTAGTGACAAAAAACTGCCAAAAATAAATTATTCCCCACTTCTTTGATGGTTACCCGATTAGGACCTCTCCACAATTGGTGAAGGGTGGACTTGAAAGCCTCCTTGTTGAAATCCTTATTAGTCTGTAGCCTAAACAAAATGCTAAATTGAGCTTGTTCCTTTGATTGTGCTACATCCTAAGAATTGACTGACAGTACCCCTCTTTCCTCTTCAGAGAGACTAAATTTCTTCCAAAGTTCTTCCATAGACAAATCCATATAGGAAACTAAGAAAAATAAAATGAATCGAACAAAGATGAAGGATTGAAACTATAGGAAATTATGAGATAGGTGAAAGTAACTAATAGAGGAGTGTAAAGGAACTAAAAGAAAATAGCGAAACAAAAGATGTGACACTCCCCTACTACGATCAAGAGGACTTGATTAGAGAGGTTGGAATCTTGCATTTGAAGAACACAAGTTAGTAGCTCCTACTGTCCACGACTATAGAGAGCCAAGGAGAGAGAAGTGAAATGTACTGGCTTAACACCTTACCAAAAGAAAAAAAAAAAAACCTTAACTCTTCAAATTGATCCATGCAGTAAGCTAAACTTCAAATAATTTTTAAAGTAAGGTTTTACATAGTTTAATGGTCCTAATTCGTGATTTGTATATATTTGTTGAACAAATTTAGGGATTATTATTATTTTTTTATTGGAAGATACTAAAAATAGATTTAGTAACGACCATATAATTACAACTTATTTACCACCGTAACAAGTTTTTCTTTAAAAAGTGGCATATTTAACATTGCTTTTTTATATTACTAACCTTTGTACCCCAACTAGTACCATACTCGTAGCGAGAACCATTGACTTGGTATGATGCCTGAATAGAATTCGAAAGATTGGGTGGTGGATCTGTCTTCCCTTTCAAAGCATTAGCACTTGATTTGATCAACTCCTTTGAACTCCCAAAATTTGAAAGAATGTTATTAGCCGTTTTCTCTGCCAAAAGGAAAGAGAAAAATAAAACATTAGTCGTATTGTACCTACAAGAATTGTAGGTATAGTCACTACTCTCTTAGCCCACTTAAACCTGATTTAAGCGTGGTGTAAAATTACTCACTGAATAGTGGGGATATCCACTAATTGAACCTACAACTCTTGGACAAGCAGGTAAGATGGGTGACAAGAGCTTTCTACTATTAAAGCATCTCCACAAGTGATTATTTAGCCCATTTAGAATAAAATATAAATGATACTTCCATTACCTTGTTTGGTATATAACTACAAGGGAAACATATAAATATTATTTGAATACTTAGAGTTATAAAAGTGAATATTAGTTTCTTTTTTTTAATTATTTAATTTTGTAAAAATTCAGGAAAATATAATCCTTATATAAAGGTTTGTGTTTGTCCTAAAGTAAGATATTTAAGTACATGGGTCATCCCTAATCCAAGCCATTTTAAAAAATATAATCTAAAATGATTAATATAATTTTATATTTTGTAAGCACATAAATTATAATAATTATAGGCAAATAAATTCTACCAAATTTCTATTTTTTTGATAACATCAATTAAATTAGTAATAAAATTCAATCTAACAAAATTTTATTTCAACTCAATGAAGAGCTTCATACAATGAAAATAGGTTAAAATACAAAACTCACCATCTAAGTTTCACTATTTTTAATTTTAGTCTTCTAAGTTTGGGTTTTGTCATTTCAATCCTTTAAGTTTCATTTTTTCTCAATTAAGTCTTCTGTTAACAATCCGTTAATTGCTTTTGTTATCTACAGCAAAACCACATCGTTTTGTATATATTTTTTTAAATTTAAAATTGTAATTTATTAATTTTAAGAAAACGTTAATTTTAAATTTGAAAAAAAAAAAAAAAAGAGAGAGAAATAATAAGCTAAAGAAAGGGCGTTGCATTTGGAGAACAATAACGAATAACAAAATTCAATCCCCACCTGATATTGAGAGACTAAGAGGGAGAAAGAGGGGGAAAGGGAGAGAAAGAGAGATCGAGAAGGGGAAAGGGGGAGAAGAGAGATTGAGGGGTGGAAAGAGGGAGAAGAGAGGTGGAACTGTAGCTGGAGAAACAGATCAGATGAATGGCGGCACCGGCTGGGCCTTGCGGTGGATGCTTGCCTTTATGGCATTATTCTATCGTAGAGTGGAGCCACTTTATTTATTCTGGTTGTTGTTGTAGGATTTGTGGACCAAGAGGTTATGATGGACAATTCTTTTTTTTTCTTCCTGAAGGATCAACGATGATGTGTGATGGGTGTGGGTTTAGGTGGTTTGATACTTTGATAATGACGACTGGGTTTTCGGTTCGGCTTAGAGACTTGGGTTTTCTTGTGGGTATTAAATTTTCTGGTGGGTTAATGATAAGTGTTGGTGAGGTTTTCAAAGCCAACAAAGTGGGTTTGGTTGTTTTTTTTGCTATATAGAAATTGGTCCCAGTTTAGGCTCAGACATAGAACAAAGTTGACGCAGAAGCTGTAGGTGATTTTTTTTTTTTTTTTAGAAAGAGCTGTAGGTGAAAGCTGAAAATTGATAAAAGAGTGAGAAAAAATAAAACTTAAAGAACTGAAATAATAAAATCCAAATTTAACAGATTGAAATGACAAACGGTGAAATTTAGAAAGTGACTTTTGTATTTTGGCCATGCAAATATTATCATTGACCCAGGTTTTGTGGATATATTTCCTTCCTCGCGCATGCCTAAAGTGTGCACCATCTCCTGAAGCCCTTCTACCATTCCACACCAAGTATCTTAAGGGAAACAGTGTTGCAAGTGTCATCATGAAAGAGAAGGGATTTCGAATAACAATAGACCCACATAATTTATCTTCTGTTTTGCAACATGTATCAGATGATGAGGTTAGAAAAAAAGAAAGAAAGAAGAAGAGCTCCATACAAATGATATGAGATTTTGTTTTACCTTCTTTGTCCTATGGAGCTCTCATTTCATTGGATTTCAACCCAATGAAATGAGAATTCCATGCGTACACGGTAATACACACTTAGTCTTAGTTACTTTTTTGCATGTGTAAAGGTATATGTAATAAGTTGGAGTGTGTGTTGGTCAAATTGGGCGGATAAAAGCTAATATTTCTATCAAACCCGCCACTAGCAGATTAGGAATCCCAATCTACTAGTGGCTTGGGAAAATTCCAATATGCAACTAACCTACCAAAGTTTAAATTGGGCAGATTGGTGTCAAATTTTGGCGGTTTCAACTCGGCGGGTTAGGCGGGTTGTGCAGGTTGGCATTAACAATGTTATTTTTTTTTAATAAAATTATCACAATCTACAATTTATTATTGCATAATCTCAAAATATAACTAATGTACAAAAAAAAAAAAAATTAAAGGTAGATTTCATTAAATAGTCTCGATTCCAACACAAACATAGGGTCAATAAAAAAAAAGATATATCATCTCTAATAGACCTTATCTCCATAAAAAATGAAAAAGAAATAGAAAAAACAGTAGGCTACTGCCTTACAACTGAGAAAAATTAAATTAACAAACCCAAAGTCTTAACATTTCCAAAATCCCATCAAGGATTCAAAAAAATAATAGCATACCAGCATTACAAATAAACTTTAAAATGGTATGCATGGTCTCAAGATTTACAAGAATATATGGGACTCAAATCAAAAAGACAAACAACATACTCAGTAAAAATATAGATACAAACATTAAGGTTATGTTTGGTAACCGTTTTTATTTTTTATTTTTTAAAACTTGTTTTTGAAATAAAAAACATGTTTGGTTAAATGAAATTATTAAAATATATATATATATATATATAAAGTTTTTTGAAGAAAAAAAATAAAAGATACTAAAATATATTGTTATTATGATTTGAATTCTAATGCTAACTTATTAAATGAGACAAATTTATTAAATTAAATTCATGTTTTCTTTAACTTTTGAAAACTAAAAATTGAAAACAGTCATTAATTTGCATGTTTTCAGTTTCCTTCACAAATTGAGTTTTGAGAATAGTTTTTGTTTTTTGTCCATTTTGAGTTGCCAAACAAGTTTTTTAGTTTCAAAAATAGAAAATTGTTTTTGAAAAACAGAAAATAAGGAGAAAAACAGTTACCAAACATACCCTAAGCAATACAAGACATAAAAGCAACTACCTTTGTGGTTGTCTAGGAGAGTACATAGTTGATGGAAGGTGAAGAATTGAAAAAAAAAAAAAAAAAAAAAAAGGCTTCAAGAAGGTCGAGGAAGAAAAAGACAAAACAACATGAAAGAGCGAGGGAGAAGAAGTGGCTGAAGGTGAAGGCTAAATACAAAGTATATGTAATATACGGTTGAAGTAATTATAGGGTTTCAATGTGGACTTTTTATATTTTGTATAAGGAATTGATTATTGATTAGTTGTAAAAATTGATTAATTTTATATACAGAATATATAGTTGATCAATTTCAACTAATATTTTTTTTTAATTTATGTATAATTAAATGGGTGGGTCTGGTTGTAGCGGGTTGGAAATATTTCAACACGTTATCCAACCCAATCCGTTATTTTAGGCATCTAACTTGGTTAACCCAAACCTCCTAACTTAATGACCTACACAAGGCAGGCAAGTCGGCTGCAGATCGGGCGGGTTAATGGGTCAAGCAGATATTTTGCATGGGAGTAATAAGTACTACTCTTTCAACAAAATGAAATTATGAATAACATAAAGAACACTATTAGTACACTTTCAAGATGAAAGTCTCAACTTATTGTGCCCTTTGTACATATATGTAGAAAAAGTAATGCCAAAGCTTGCATATGGTGGATATCAAGATATGGGAATTCCATGCTTTCCTTTTCCCAAACAATTCCTTCAAAAATGGCAAGAACAAGGGAATTTGAACCCTAAAAATATTGTTATAGAATCAATTGCTTAAGAGGAGATGAAATGTATTTTACCTCCTACAACTACAAGTGGAATATCGGGTGATCCAGTGAATACTAAGCCGAAGATACACAAGAACTTAAAAAACAGAAAATGTTAAATCAAGGTCATCCACAACACAAAAATGGGTTGAGCCAGATACAAAGTCCGAAAGCCCAAATTTGTCTTCATGAACCTATGACCTGGACCTAAGCCCAAAATTCTACTCAATATGTTGTCCAAGTCCGCATGAAAACCATATTGGAAAAATGAGGGAGTTGTGGAACGGGACCTAAGCCCAAAATTGCCTATATGCGATTTCTTGTCACCATATCTGTTTATACAATTATATATTTATACCATTGATGTGGTAGTATTGAGAATGCACCGTTTGCCCCCATTGATACTTTCATTAATGTGACTATTGGACTCGACCCTAAACATGATCCAGGTAAAAAAAAACACACTAATCAAAATCTAAAATGTGGCAAGAAAATTAAAGAAGACCTTACAAAATAGCTAACATATCAAGATTTTATAATGCTTTTTTAATTACAAATTACACTATGGGGCGTTTAGTTCGCTGTAATGTGTCATTTATGTGATGCACATTACCTTAATATGACATTAAAGCGTTTGATTCATTTAATTTTTTCTAACATTACCATTATTTAAGACTACAAAATATGTTACATTACCTTAATCACATCACTTTTTTAAATGGAGATAATCTTACATTCAGTGGCGGAGCAATGAAATTAATCTAGTTGAGTATTAAAAAAAAAAAAAAAAAGTGACCCAATAATTTATTTTATAGGTTAACTTTTAACTCAATAAATTAAGTTGTGTCTTATGTTCTTTCATTGTATTAAAATTATTTATAATTCTTTCTAAATTTTTTTTTTATATATTTTATTTTATGGATCACCTCTCTTTCGCATCTTTGAGACTTTTTTAGAGGATTCAATATAGTATAAAATTATGCAATAGTTAAGATTGTTTTTGTAAATTAGCTATATAATTAATTTATTAAAGAGAAAAATATGTGAACGGCAAAGTGTAGACTAAAGTTTAGGTATAATAAAAAAAACATCTAAACAATTCTACAACTCAACCCATTACTACCCAGTATATATATATATATATATATTCCTAAATATCTTTTTTTTTTAATTTGTTGAGAAATTGATAAGTTTTGAATACAAAATATAACAACAGTCAATGGCATAGCCAGAAATTTTATTCAGGGGCCAAACTTAATATAACAAAATTCTCTAAAGTTAAAAATTATGATAATAGAAAAACTCAATATAAATATCAATAACAAATCACAACGCATCATTAAAGAAATTAAAAAAGAAAAATAAAGAAAAGAAAAAGAAAACTGTAACAAACTTAAGTGAGTCTAGTCTAGGTCTCATCACAGCACATAAAATAATAGAAAATTTAAGTTTTCAAAAATATTAAAATGCAAGCTGTAAAGCAATATGGTGCATGTTTAAAGATACCAGGTAGCAGGCGTAAGTAATCAGCCAACTGTTGAGGACTCCAGGATTTGAAGACTATGGCGGCATAAGACTATTTTCTATGAGAAATTTATTTATTTTTTATTTATTTTATTTATTTTTTTCTAGTAAACTACAGAGAAAAAATTGAAAGGCCAGGTTTTTTGGTTTTTTGGATATTGTTTATTTGGGAATTTTGGAAGTTGGTAAAGATGGATTATTATTTGAATTTGGAGGGGTTATGGGCTCAGGAATGGGCTAGATGTTTTGTTTTGCTCTTTTTATTATTATTTTTTGGGCTTTTCTAAACCAATTCTATAATTTTAGGGAATCCAAAATATGTTTTAAGAGATGATTAGCAAAACTAGTATTTTTTTCCTCACTCAAAATCTTGGAGGGGGGTAGTAGAATATTTATAGCATATTTAGAGCATTTAAATCCGGTCTCCTTCATGCCATATGTTGATATATTCTAGCATCAAGGCACAAAAATTGTCCATTTCCCGGTCTTGTAAAATCTTAGAATTGTAAAAAAAAAATTGTGATTATGCTACAGTGCCATCCTAAATGTATGATGGCACTGTAGCTCAATTGTAAACCAACAAATTATATTTTATTCTTTTTCACTTTTTGTTTTCTCTCACTCTCACTTTTGTCTCTCCATTTACTCTCTCTCTCATAGAGCTCCTCCCTCCTCACTCTTTCTCTCATCTCATGTCTCTCTTTCTTGTTCAAAGCTTGCACTAGAGCTAGGTTGGATTTGTGGTCATAGTGTGGATTTTGGATTTTAGATCGGCGGAGATCGGAGATTGTGGTGGGTTGTGTTTGGATCGGTGAGCTATGTGGGTCGTGGGTCAGGTGGTGGGTTTAGATAGGTGGATCAATGTATCGTGGGTCATGTGGTGGCGTGGCTTTGGATCGGTGGAGATTGGTGGGTTTCTCGATGGAGATTGGGGGTTTCTCGGTGGCATGGGTTCTTCTGGGTTGGAACTAATAGTTTGATGGGTTTTTTTTTATTTATTTTTTTTAATTATTTTTTTAATATTTTTTATGTGGTTTTGGATTGATGGTCTCGTGGGTGGTGCTAGGATATGTGGAGGTGGCAGTGTGTTGGTGGGTGGCATGGTGGCTATTTTTTTTTTATCATTTGTTGTGGCTGGTGCTAGAGGCAGAGGGAGAAAGAGAGGAAAAGGAAAAGAGAGTGAAATAGTAATATATATATATATATATATATATATATATATTTAAATAAATTGGGAAAAAAAATAGAGTTTGAAATGTTAGGTGTGATGTAAAATGGTATGGTATAAATGATAAAGTAACTTTTTAGATGGTAAAATAGAATTTTTTTTAGATATCGAATGTGAATGCTCTTACTGATAATATAGCATTTTATTAGCACCCTTAATGGAAATTTTAAAAAACTTAGGGAGCCATGTATATATAATATTATGGGTAAATTGCAAATTACATCTCTAAAGTTTGGTATTGATTGGATTTTACACATCAACATTTCAGAAACTTGATTTTATACCCTGAAATTTGGTTCCATTAGCAATTCACCCCCCACGATTAGTTTTTACCGTTAACTGACACATCACCATGTTGGCATGTTTTATTTTTGCCAAATCAACCCCAAAACTACGTAGTTTCAGTGATGACCAAGTTAAAAGCTAGCACAATCAAAACTACATAGTTTAATGCTTAAACTTAAAACACAAACCTCTAGCCTAAACGTCACCATTCAGGTCAAACTCTAAAACAAAAAACAAAGACACATGAAGAAGACCTTTGAGGATCTGACCTCCTTAACCCATACAGAGGAGGGCTACACTGCTTTGCACAGAACTATAAACTAGGACAATAGAATAACATAGAAAGATAATTAGTGAGGAAACAAACAAGAAGTAATGATATTAAATTATAAACTTGACAAGGAGAAATAACAAATACGAGAAATATAATATGATAAAATAACAGAAGAGGAGGACAAACCAGTGTTTAAGGAAATACAAAAGAACCTAGAAAACAAACAATTAAAAAATATGCAAAACCAGAGATAAAAAACAATGAAACAAAGTGAGACACAAAGAAATCAAAAATGAAGAACGAAAATCCTTGCTGGCTACATGAACATTATCAGTCTTTCTTTATTCTCCTCTTTATGTGCATCTTCCTTCTTCTTCTTCTTTACAATCTTTGTTGTCCCAACCTAGAGCTAGCTACCATGGTTTTCAATTTCAATGTAAAAACCTTCTAATTTCAGATCTTATAATAAATATGCTGGGCCAGATTTTGGGACCAAGACGAGTTTTGATTGTGTAAGCTTTTAACTTGGTTCATGGGGTATGGATTAGGAAGGTCAAATCCTCAGAGGCATTTTTCGTGGCTCTTTATTTTTTGTTTTAGAGTTTGGCCTGACAGTGACGTTTAGGCTAGAGGTTTATGTTTTAAGTTTAGGCATGAAATTACGTAGTTTTGATTGTGCAGGTTTTAACTTGGTCATCACCAAAACTACGTAATTTTGAGGTTGATTTGACAAAAATAAAAATGTTATGATAATGTGTCAGTTAACGATAGAAACTAACCATGGAAGGTGAATTGCTAACGGAACCAAACTTCAGAGTGTAAAATTAAGGGGTGTAAAATCCAGTCAACCCCAAACTTCAAGGGTGTAATTTGCAATATACCCTAATATTAAAATATTGTTTTAGAATTTAGTTTTAGACTTTTAAGTTAAGGTTAAAAGTAAACCACAAAAACATCTTTCATTGAGCCACTTTTTGAAGTGATGTACAGCAGTAAGCCATATATAGAGTTTAATAAAAATAAAAATATAGCAGATTGCGAGAGACTAGAGATGGAGAGTGAAAGAGAAAGTGATACAAGTCATTCTGGAGGCTTGGATTGAAAGAGAATGAGAGAGTGATACCAGTCAGTTCAGCTTGGACTGAAGCTGAACGGAAGTCATAGACTCACATCGGGTAACTGGCAGCGAGGAGTACTGGTATGATGAGGATGGGGTGTTATACACTATGATTGTAAGGCTAAATAAATTTGAATTTTTTTTTTTTTTTAAATAGTAATTTGTTAAAGGGAAAATTGGGGTTTGTTTAGTGTTTGGAGGGCCATGGGTTGAGGAATGGGCCTAATAGGAAAGTTTTTCTTATTTTGTTTCAAATTTCATATATATATATATATATATATATATATTTTTTTTTTTTTATCAAATTGATTTTATTAGTGTAAAGTTGTAATTTACAACTATGTATTTCGTTGGCCTTATTTCGTGCCAAATTTGATTGTAATTTCAATCAATCTGTTGTACCCTGTATTTATTGCGGGATTTAATTGTAAGGGTTGTGTGATCGAGAGAGAGAGTGTGAAGACATCAAGCTATTAAAGACAAAAGGATTTTCGCGGATAGCTCGCAACTAAGCATCCCGCGAAATGATACATGTGCCTTGCACATGATTGGAATGCGAAGAGTCAGGACAAATGGAGATAGCTATGTTTCGTGAGTATCTTGCAGGTAAGGCCTTCCCGTGAATCACCCGCAAAACACCCGCGAAATATTCTATTTTGTCAGTCTGTACTATCTGATACACACTTTCTGTACCCACACTATATATACCCACATTACCCACAATTGTTGAGGAGAGCTTCTGAGAGAAAACCCTAGCCAAAAACCTTGACAGTTAGAGATTGCTATACCCATATATCTCTACACATTTGCTTGTGGCTTTTTCTCAACTCCTACCTCTCCATTTCCATATCATTGAGAGGTTGATAGCCCAAACACTTAACACACCCTATCAGAGTGTCAAGTGAGAATTTGGAACTATTGGGAAGTATTGGAAGAAGCCAAGGATGGCAGATGCAACATGGAGCTTGTTACAGGATCCGGAGAGCTAAACAAGGCAAAGATTCGGCGTAACCTCGTTGGAGTAAGAGCTTGGAAGGCTTAGGTATTATCTTGTTTTTGCATCCTTCTTCCCTACTCTTTTAACTTTCATATTTCTACTGTGTTATATTGATTATGGTTTAGAGTAGTTTATTTGTTCATCTGCTCACTTTTACTCTATTCCGTACTTATTATAAGTTAGGGTAAAATCTATCGAGCTGTAATTTTTAACTTGGGGTCTAAACAACTCTTGTGTTTCACACAATTTAGAGCATTCAATTGGTATCAGAGCAAGTGCACTTGCTGCGGTTTAATTACCTAAGTGCGATCCTTGACCCCTTATTTATGGATAAAGCTATGGAAAAGGCTATGTTAAATTGTGGCTTAAATGTTTGTGATAATGACTCTATGAGTATGTTTGAAGGGTGTCCTAACAATGAACTCCTAGAGTTATTAAAAACAAAGAAACATGCTAGGATGTTTGTTCACATGATGAAATATTTTGAAAATGAGAATCACATACCACACAATAGTCTATGTGAGTCTAACTCTTTAATTAAGAAGTATAAATGAAGAAATAGACTATTGTGAGATAAGGTTGAGAATCTGAAAAAGAAAATTCATTCTAACAAGAGCATGGAAAATGAAGACAAGTTTTTGTTTGAAGGTCAAGAGTGTATGTCTCATGCTTGCTTGTTTGTGCACACTTCTTTGGAAGTTTTCAATTCATGTTTATGGTATCTTGATAGCAGCTGTTCTTATCACATGACAGGGGATAAAGCACTGTTTAAGTCTCTCAAAGAGAAAGTTGGTGACTATGTGACATTTGGCAATGGAAGTCATGCTCAAGTTCTTGGCAAAGGGACTGTTAAGATACCAGGATTACCTCTGTTGGAAGATGTCTTATACATCAAAGGGTTGAAGGCAAATCTCTTAAGCATCACTCAAATATATGATGAGGATTTCATTGTTCAATTCTCAAAGAAGGGGTGCATAATCATTGATGAAGAAGGGATTCATGTCTTAGAGGGAAATAGGACTACCGACAATTGCTTAAGAGTAATTCCTTCGGCACCCATTTCGTGTAGAAGTGCTCGTGTTGACATTTTGGAACTTTGGCATCACAGATTTGGGTATGCAAATTTCAAACAAGTAGCTAAAATATCTAAACTTGAAGTGATTGAGGGACTTCCAAAGTTTGAAAAGGTGGAGAGAACTATTTGTGGTGCATGCCAAATGGGAAAGCAAACAAAGGTAAGTCATCCCAAGGTGAATATGATTGCAACCTCACGTTGTTTAGAGCTTCTTCACATTGATCTAATGAGGCCTACAAAAACTGAAAGTCTAGAAGGAAAAAGGTACATTATGGTCATTGTTGATGATTTCTCAAGATATACTTGGGTTGAATTTCTTAGAGAAAAATCAAAAGCAAGTGAGAAATTGGAAATTCTTTGCAAGAGACTACAAAATGAGAAAAGGGTTCCCATTGTCAAGATAAGGAGTGATCATGGCAAGGAGTTTGAGAATGCTAGATTTGAGTCATTTTGTGAGAAGAATGGAATCAAAAAGGAATTTTTAGCTCCCAAAAATCCTCAACAAAATGGGGTGGTTGAGAGGAAGAATTGGGCGATTCAAGAAATGGCCAGAGTCATGCTACTTAAGTTCCTCAAAAGTTTTGGGGAGAAGCCATGAACACCTTATGTCACATTGGTAATAGAATATTCTTCCGAGCGGGAACAAAGAAGACCACTTATGAAATCTGGGATGGAAAGAAGCCGAGGGTGAAATACTTCCGAGTGTTTGGAAGCAAGTGTTACATTCTAAATGATCGGGAGAACCTTGGAAAATTTGATTCAAAAAGCGATGAAGGCATTTTTCTTGGATATTCTACTACTAGCTGGGCATATAAAGTATTCAACAAGAGAACAAAGATGGTAATGGAATCCATCAATTTAGAAATTGATGATGCCATAACAAAGGTAGAGGTGGTTGATGATGAAAAAGGACCAAGCATCAAAGAACCTATAGTTGAGGTCGAAGCTCTTGACATAGAAGTTAAAGGTCTTACACCGAAAAAGGAATCAACTCCTATGAACCCAAGAATGGAAACAAGATCCATGTCTAGAACAGCAAGTCCTCTCACTCCTCCGGAAGTTCATCCTCCTATCTCTTGGAATGATGAAGTATCCACATCAAAGAAGCTATCATCAAGAGTGATTAAAAACCATTCGGACAGTAACATCATTGGGTCTCTGGATGAAGGTCTTCGACTTAGAAAATGAAACATTCTTCTAGCGAATCATGTAACATACCATTGTTACCTTGCCTAATTTGAGTTGTAAAGGGTAGAAGAAGCTCTTCAAGATGAAAATTGGGTTGATTCAATGCATGAAGAGCTTAATCAATTTGTGAGAAATGATGTATGGGAACTTGCTCCTAGGCCTAAAAATGTTCATGTCATTGGCACCAAATGGATCTTCAAAAACAAGACTGATGAAGATGGAGAAATCATCCAGAATAAATCTCGGCTAGTGGCTCAAGGATACACCCAAGTAGAAGGAGTATATTTTGATGAATCCTTCGCTCCTATGGCAAGACTTGAGTCTATTCGAATTCTTATGTCAATAGCATGCAATATGAACTTCAAACTCTACCAAATGGATGTGAAATGTGCATTTCTAAATGGATACCTGAATGTAGAAGTGTTTGTTGAACAACCAAAAGGCTTTGAAGATCCTCACATTCCATACCGTGTTCTGAGACTGAAGAAAGCCCTTTATGGCTTGAAACAAGCTCCTAGAGCTTGGTATGATCGACTTACCCATTACCTCCTAGATAG
The DNA here is from genome assembly GCA_030820535.1 of Quercus parvula. NCBI lineage: Eukaryota > Viridiplantae > Streptophyta > Magnoliopsida > Fagales > Fagaceae > Quercus > Quercus parvula. Next base: position 33,453,096 of record JAUAME010000004.1, read on the forward strand.
AGGATTCAAAAGGGGGTATGCCGACCAGACTTTATTTGTCAAGAATGATGAAGATTATCTTCTCATGGCTCAAGTATATGTTAATGACATAGAATTTGGAGCTACCATTGATGCACGGGCTATAGAGTTCTCTGAGGAGATGAAGAAAGAATTTGAGATGAGTATGGTGGGGGAGCTTACATTTTTCTTGGGCCTTCAAGTCAAACAAAAGGAGGAAGGCATATTTATTTCACAAGAAAAATATGCTAGAAATATTGTCAAGAAGTTTGGATTAGACTCCAAAAAGCATGCCTCTACTCCTATAAGTTCATCTACAAAGCTGAATGTTGATTCTTCCGGGGTAGAAGTGAGTCCAACCTTGTATAGAAGTATCATTGGGAGTTTACTCTATCTTACAACTAGTAGACCGGATATTGCATTTAGCATAGGTGTGTGTGCTAGATATCAAGCTGCTCCAAAGGAATCTCACCTGATTGTGGTGAAGTGAATCATATGATATATCAATGGAACTCCGAATTATGGATTGTGGTATTCAAAGGACTCAAATGCTTGCCTTGCCGGTTATTCAGATGCAGACTGGGCTGGAAGTGTGGATGATCGAAAGAGTACCTCAGGTGGCTGCTTCTACCTTGGTAACAATCTTGTCTCTTGGATGAGCAAGAAACAAAACTACGTGTCTCTCTCTATGGCAGAAGCTGAGTACATAGCCATTGGAAGTTGTTGCACTCAACTCCTTTGGATGAAGAAGCTACTCCACGACTACAAGATTTTTCAAGATGCAATGTGTGTTTCTGGTGATAACACCAGTGCTATAAATCTCTCTAAAAACCCAGTTCAGCATTCAAAGTCAAAACACATAGAGATACGTTACCACTTCGTTCGGGATTTGGTGGAAGATAAAGTTGTATGTCTTGAATTCACACACACAGACAATCAAAAGGCAGACTTCTTCACCAAACCTCTCAATGGTCCACGGTTTGAATCACTCCATAAGACCATTGGTGTTGGTACAATTTCTTGAATCTCATATGTGATATGTGCTCTACCTCTTTATCTTGCTGTAATTTATCTTTTTTAGGGCACACACTACCTTGTTGGCTTTTTTTATAAGCATGTTCTGTTTATTTGGTATTATCTTCAAATGTTTCTTTTTCAAGTTATGTTTTGTACTTGTTTTTATTGATCTTACTTTACTTGTCCTATTTTTGAGTGTGTTCAAAAATTTAAAAACCATAAAAATTGAAAAATCTTCAAAAATTTTAATCACTTGTTTTGTGTATATCATATGTGAGTTTGGCCTAGTACCTTCATACTAATGGTGTGGTGCATTTACGAGCTTAGCTTGTTATGTATGCATATATATCTTTGTGGGAGAAATCTTGAAATCTATGGGTGATTGTTGTAAATAGATCTTCAAGCTTGTCATGAATGATTGGTCAATAGTCTTGATTGTCTTGATACTTGCATTGACTTGTGCCTATATATCTTCCCACTTTTATTTTTATGTTTTTGCTATAGAGCTCACCAAATGTAAATCTCAAAATGAAAAAGAGATTATGAGCTGCAAAAGCTTGTCTCACATACTAGTATTTCACTAGGAAAAAGGGAAAGCGACTTTTGTATTGAATTGTATGGTGCTTAAAAAGCCAAAGGCTAAATCTCATTGTTGAAATATCAAAAATTTCAAGCACTGATCTCTAAAAGAGATGTATTATCCAAAAAGGATCAATTGTTATGATTTATGCAGAAGCCAAATGAAAAGCTTCTAAGTTTTGTAATCATTCTTTTGTGGGAGGTCATATATGTTCATTTTTGTAATTGAGATAGACCACTTGATTTCGTAACAGTTGTGTATGTCTTGATTGAATTGATCATTGAAACTTCACTCTGATCTATGGACTATTCCACATTTGATACTCACTCACAACACACAAGACTTTGTTCAATTAATGCTTATCTCATTTGTGTGATTGTACATGTTCAAATGTGACGTGTATGCTTAATTACTTGTCGATCAAACCCAAAAAGATTTTTGAGTGTTTTATATGTTTTTGAAAGTGATTTATACTTTTGTGTATTTAGTTTTTTATCAAAATGCTTTTTTTTTTCTCCAAAAACTAGTTCAGAGGCAGTTTCGCGAGAAGCTCGCGACTTAGAGCTTCCCGCGAAAGCTGATTAAGGGAAATAAATTTTTGTCAATTCATATAGAGAGTCTCGCTACTTCCTCGTGAGTGTTTCGTGACTAAACTCTTCTCGTGAAATGGTTTTTAGGCAAAAACTGGAAATTTTTCAATTTCATACAGAGGCTATCGCTACGATCTCGAGACTGTTTTGTGACTAAAAGCTTCTTGTGAAAGCTTAAGTGTGTCTTGCAACTAATCTCTCAACTGCCTAACCCGCAAAAAATGCGTGTTTTCAGATTTTATGTAGCAGAGTCATGTTTTCAAACACTCTTAACTTCCCTCGCATTGCCTCTCTCGAACCTTGTCCAACCCAAAACATCTTTTCTCTCAAACCCCATCTCTCTCTAGCCTATTTTCTGCATTTCCAACTTCAAGGTATGTTTTCTAAAACATTTTCTTCATGTTTTTCTGAGATTATGCAGAAATTTAAGTTAGGGTTCTAAAATTTGGGGATTTTTTTTGAAAATGGGTTGGAACTCTTAATTTTGTAAAAAACATTTCAAAATGTTGATTGGGTTGAGTCCCATTTGATTTATTTGTATCTGTGTTGACCCTTGAGGCAATTTTAGCATGTATTGAGGCAATTTTCATCATGTTCATGCATTTTTCATAGGTGTTGTGCTCTGTTGCATGCCAAGTGTTTGACAGAATGTCCTAGTGACACTCTCATGCATTTTGCTTCTATTTAAATGTTTTTACACTTATAGCAAGCTGTTTTAAGGTTGTTTGCTTTGTTTAGAGTTGGGTATACTTTGTTTTATGATATCTTACTTAATTTGGAACTAACTTGAATCTAATCAAGTTTTGTGTTCTGTTTTGTGGTTGTACACATGTTTCTTTGTCTGTTCTGTGTTCTCATATGCAGATGTCTCCGTTTAAAAGCTCAGTTGTGAAAGGAGGCAACAACAAAGGGAAAGAGCCGATGATTGATGTTGATGACCATTCACCAAGGTCAAAGAGGACACGTTTTTCAATAGGATTGTATGACCTTGACTTGTTCAAATCTTATGCTGCATTCTAGAACTACACGAACTACTTTCGAGATGCTCCATTGTTGGTTGAAAGGGCTGTTGATCAACCCTTTCTCCCAGACACAAATATTCCAATATGGTTTGCCACTAAGGATTGAAACTTTCTTCTCTCAAACCTTGAGGATGCATACGAAAACTTGGTGAAAGAATTTTATGCCAATGCCATTGTTGAAGGAGAGGAAATCAAGTGATGGGTGAGAGGAAAGCGGTTCTCAGTTACACCCGTCTACTTGGTTGAAATTCTACACATCAACAGGCCAATATTACCTATCCCACCAGCATATGATGAACTAAATCCGGTTGAGGAGGTTCTTCGAGAAGCTTTAGGACCTAATTTGGAATTCTCTTCCAATGGGAAGTCGATAAATGTGGCATCTCTTTCTCTCGAATTAAGGCTGCTCACAATGATCATGTGGCACCTCTACCCTTTGTCCAGCACAGGTTACATGAATCTTAGTCGAGCATTATTCTTGCATGATCTGATCACTAACATGGAGATTGATGTGTGCTCTCATATTTTCCACATTGTTGCAAAAACACTTGACTGGTTTGCTTCAAGGAATTGTATTCCTTTCTGTTGCCTTATCTCAAGGATTTTGAAGCTCAAAGGTGTGCATCCCTCTGAAGATGAGCACCCATATCCAAGGCCAAGTCCAATTAATATCAACACTCTCCATGCAAGCATGAGTCACACTAAAAAGAATACCAAGCAAGAAAGTCATACTACTCAGGGAAGCTCTACATCCCATGTTTATGATGAACAGCTAGACAACATCATGGCTACTCTCCAAGAGATTACTACCAAAATATCTGGACTAGCTACCATCATGCACTCCCAACACATTCGTTTCGACACCAAGTTCACATCTCTCTGGACTCAACTGGACCAAATTCAGAGGAAGCTAAAGGAACATGAATACTAGCTATTCCATGACAAAAAGGGGGAGATGGTGTCGCTATTAGGGGAGGTAGTGTAGTGATAGGGTGAGTACAGTGATAGGGGGAGGAGAAGATAGTAACTACTTTTTGGTTTTCTGTGTTTACTGCTTTCATTTAAAGCTTTAGTACTTTGTTTTTAATTTCAGTCTTATATTCAGTATATTTGTGTTTATCTCAATGCTTTGTAGCATTTTTTTTGTACTTTTAAGATATTGCTATTATGTCTTAAGTACTTCACACTTGTACCCTAGTAGGATCTTGTTTCTAGATGCAAATACTTCGTGTATTTTGCATTGGTTGTGTGTTGGACATGCAATTGATCATTGTGGTTGGTCTTCATTGCATTGCATGTCCGGATGAGCATTTTACTTGATAAATGTTCATTGTGGTCATTCTTTAATGACTAAACTTGTTTGATCAAGTTATGTTTACATGTTATATAGTGTTTATAAACTTGATCACACTTTACTTGCTCATGTATGTACCATGTATTCAACTTGTCTTAAGCTTAATGAAAGTTTTGTTTGTGTGCGAGTGTTTCAGGTTACAGGTATATACGTGCAAGTACTTCACAGCTTCTAGATAAGGTGTGAGTGAGTTTTGCCACTGTTCCCAAACTCATGTTTAAGTTTAGAGTCCGTTTTAGGTGTTTTGTCACGTAATAGCCAAAGGGGGAGATTGTAAAGTTGTAATTTACAACTATCTGTTTTGTTGGCTTTATTTCATACCAAATTTTATTGTAATTTCATTCAATTTGTTGTACCCTGTATTTATTGTGGGATTTAATTGTAAGGGTTGTGTGATAGAGAAGAGAGTGTGAAAACTCAAGCTATTGAAGACAAAAGGATTTTCGCGGGTAGCTTGTGACTAAACATCCCGCGAAATGATTCATGTGTCTTTCACATTATTGGAATGCGAAGAGTCAGGATAGATGGAGATAGCTATGTTTCACAAGTATCTCGCGGGTAAGGCCTTCCCGCGAGACACCCGCAAAGCATTCTGTTCTGCCATTACCCACACTATATATATCCACATTACCCATAATTTTTGAGGAGAGCTTCTAAGAGAAAACCCTAGTCAAAAACCTTAAGAGTTAGAGATTGCTATACCCACATATCTCTACACATTTGCTTGTGGATTTTCCTCAACTCCTACCTCTCCATTTCCATATCATTGAGAGGTTGATAGCCCAAACGCTTACCATACCCTGTCAGAGTGTCAAGTGAGAATTTGGTGTTGCTAGGAAGCATTGGAAGAAGCCAAGGATGGCAGATGTAACATGGAGCTTGTTACAGGATCCGGAGAGCTAGACAAAACAAAGGTTTGACGTAACCTCGTTGGAGTAGGAGCTTGGAAGGCTTAGGTACATCAGGTAGATTAGGCTTGGAAGGTCTCTTGCTAACCCATGTATCCCAACTGATTGTCTAGTGGATCGATTACCGTTTAGAGGGCGGCAGAGAGGTTTTTCGCCGAGTTCTTCGGTTTCTTCTTTGATAACACATCGACGTGTTATCTTGTATTTGCATCATTTTTCCCTACTCTTTTAGCTTTCATATTTCTTCTGTGTTATATTGATTATGGCTTAGAGTAGTTTATTTGCTCATCCGCTCGCTTTTACTCTATTCCGTACTTATTATAAGTTAGGGTAAAATTTATCGAGCCGTAATTTTTAACATGGGGTCTAAACAACTCTTGTGTTTTCACACAATTTAGAGCATTCAGTTGGGTTTCACACAAGGTTTTATAAGTGCTAATATTACATTTTGAGAGAGCATTGAATCTGTTGTATCTAGATTACCATTCTAATTAAAAATTTTGCATTTGATTAAGAAACAAAATTTGAGAGGGGGCCAAATGAAATTTTTTTTTATTTAATTTGTAATTTGGAAAGGGGTTGTAATGTAAATTTCAAAAAACTAGGGGCCCTCTGGCCCTAATGTGGCTTCGCCACGGCTTTCATTACTCATTGGTTGCAATATAATAATTTATTGAATTCACAAAATTGCTCATATTAAAAAAAAAAAAATATATATATATATATATATATATATATATATATATATATATATTTTACTCATGAGAATTATTAGAAAATTATTAAAATATGAAGAAACCTCTAAAATATCCCAAAAACCTCTAAAATGATCAAAATATTGTTTGAGCTTCCAAAATGACTAAAATGCAACACAAGCGGAAATGACTGAAATACCCCTCAAAACTTTTAAAATGAACAAAATACTCTTGAAACCTCTTAAATTACCAAAATACTCTTGAAACCTCTAAAAATTATTAAAATACCTCTAAATTTTAAAAATGACCAAAATACTCTCAAAACCTCTAAAATTACCAAATAACTTTGAAACCTCTAAAATAGCCAAAATACCCCCAACACCTCTAAAATGAGCAAAAATACATTGAAACCTCTAAAATGATGAAAAATATCGTGAAACCTAAAAAAAAGACCTCATAACCTCTAAAATGACCAAAATACTCCCAAAACTACTAGAATGACCAATATATATATATATATATATATATATATATATATATATATATATATATATCCCAAAACCACTATAATAAAAAAAATACCTCCAAAATCACTAGAATGACTAAATATCCTTGAAACTATTAAAATGATCAAAATACCCCAAAAACTTCAAAACAAAAATATACTGAAAATTTTCTTGAATGACCAAAATAACCCTGAAACCTATAAAATAACCAAAAATACTTCAAAACTTGTAAAATGACCAAAAATACCCCCCAAAACCATCTAAATGACTAAACTTCCTTGAAACTTTTAAACTGGCCTAAAATACTCGAAACCTTCAAAAAAACTAAAAGTTTATGGTTATTTTATGTCATTTAGTGTTTTTAGGGGTATTTTGATCCTTTTTTTAAATTATTTTATTTTTTTTTATTTTTTTTTTACGTTTCAAGATATTTTTTTTGCCATTTTAGAAGTTAAAGAATATTTTGGCCATTTTAAATATTTAAGGATATTTTAGAGATTTCAAGGGAATTTTAGTTATTTTAGAGGTTTTGGTATATTTTGGTCATTTTAGAGGTTTTAAGGTATTTTTTGCCATTTCAGAGGTTTTTGGGTATTTTGGTAAGTTTAGAGATTTCGTGGGCATTTTTGGTGATTTTGAAATTTTAGGAGTGTTTTGTTCATTTTGAGGTTGCAATGGTATTTTGTTCAATTTGTAAACATAATCAAAGGCAGGCATAGATCTCATTCTTGTCCCATTTGACAATATATCAAACAAAATATATTCTCTAATATGTACCAACTTTTGTGATTTAAGATAGAAAATTAATTTTCACACCTAACTCTAGCTTTGAATACCTTCATTCTTTTCCATTCCTATTGAAAATCACTTGAACTACCACCAAAAGTTTGGGAGTTATTGGAAAAGTATATTATTTACATTTATACTCTATTTTCCCTGTTTTTCATTATTACTATCAATATAGCATTGTGAAAATCATATCAATCATTTGGTGAGGGAGCCCCATCCGCACTAATAATTGCTTAAAATTACAATATTATCCTAGATCTAGTAGGCACTATCACATCTATTTTGTATTTAATTACGAGTAAATATCAGAGTTTGAGCGTTTTCTCTAAAATATATTCATTACGTGTATTTTTTCCTTGTAGGATATTAAAATTGATCAGCTAATTATGCAGACAAGTAGCCAAGAGAACCCAACGGTCAAGAACAATCGAGGTATGATTTTTGAAGCATTAAACAAATCAAAAACATGAAAAAAAGAAGAAGGAAGAAACGAAATTTGTTCAAGCCAAAATTGAAAAATTCCTATTATGGAAACATCATTTTCCATCATAAAAAGACCCTTGAAGTTCTGCTAGTCCACACCCTAGATACCATGCACATAAACAAAATACAGGTAATTACTTGACCAATTAGTGAATTACTTTTTTGTTAGCACATCATCTTTATTCAATAAACATATCTATGAAATTTCAGGTTGTTTATTAAATGAAATAAAAACAAAAGACTTATTTTGTAAGATAAATGTTCAATTTGATAGACTTCATAAAAAACCATGAACTATGATGAAGCACACAATTTACTTGTCTGTCAAGTTTATTTTAGAATATATTTTCTTGTCTGTTAAGTTTTACGGAGCTCATAAATAGGCCCTAAGCCTATAAACGTTTTTTTTAAACAATTTTTCAATCAATAAAATTCAGACTTCTCTCTTTCCATTTTTTGGTGGATTCCAGACCCTTTTTCCTATTGGATTCAAGGAACCCTTGTGGATTCAAGGTTATTTTCAGAAGCAAACGTATTTTGTTTCTTGTTTTCTAGAGGTGGACGTGTTTTGCCTCTTAACACTTCCGCATCCCACATCAGTTGGGATTAAAGCCTTGATTTATCTTGGTCTGGTGATTGACGTATGAGATGGTAGCAATTTCGGTGAATGAAAACTTAACAAGCATTACGTGACATACAACTAGCACTTACAAATATCTTTACTAGGATGCTGTCATTGGAGCATGGAAACAATAGGGATAATTGTCATGGAGACGTAACTCATGGGTAACCTATTGGTAAGAAAATTTTATATAGGCCTTATAAGAGAATTGCAAGTTTTAATGGTTATTTTTATAAAGTAGATTTTCTTGATTGGTTACTTGATCTAGAGGATTTATTTGACTTTGAGAATATTTGTGATGAGAAAAAATTTAAACTTGCTTTGTATAAACTTAGAGAGTATGCCTTACGTTAGTGGGAATGAGTACAATCTAATAGAATCCAATAAGGTAAAGACAAAATTCATTCATGGCCAAGGATGAAAAAGATGCTTGCTATCAAATTTTATCCTTTGAATTGTGAAGAAATTTTGTCGTATACAATACAAGATTATTATTGGCCAAGAAATTCATACTTAGCTTATTTTGAAGAGCCTTATATTCCATCATTAAAGGAAGAATTGCATGTTGAAGTAAATGTTGTTCTTGAAGATTATGAAGAAGTAAAAGAAAAAAATATAGAGATTTTTGAGGAAATTAATGAAGGTCATGTTATAGAAGAAGAACCTGAAATCAAGATTGCAGGGGAGATTAATGAAGACCTTATTATAGAGAAAGATCTTGAGGTTGAGATAGTAGAGCTCATTAAAGAATAAATTATAGAGGAAGTCATCAATGATCTCGATGAAGTCAAGTTAGATTATTGCAACATTCAAGCTTCTATATTTTGGTGGAAGACACCAAAACAAAGTTTATTATTTTATTGGGGTTGATTGATTTGATTCAATTGTCAATTCTTATTTGGTAAATCTTTACAATTACATGAAGACCAAGGAAAAGGAAATTCAAGTTGATTTGTTTATTCCATTGATGAGTTGCAAGTATGGAAAAAAGATCAAGGGCCTCAAGCAATCAAAGTATTTGTTTATTTGGAGCGGAAGATTTTAGATTTCAAAGATGAACTTGAGGACGAGTTTATTTCAAGTGGAGGGGTCTAATGTAGGGCACAATTTACTATTTAATTATTGTAATTTATTACTTTTGGTATTTTTATGTAAAAAGCTTTATTTTAGGTTTAGGTGATTTATTTCCTTGTTTTTAGGTGCATTTAATGCTTTTTAGGTCAAATTTGGTTCCTATTATGGTTAGGTATCAATTAAGAGTTATTTAAGAATATATTTTCTTGTCTGTCAAGTTTTACGGGGCCCTTAATTAGACACCTAAGTCTGTACACGATTTTTTTAACTATCATTCAGCTAATAAAATTCAGACTTTGGTCTTTTCATTTTTTTGTGGATTTCAGACCCTTTCTCCTTATGGATTCGAGGAGCCCTCATGGATTCGAGGTTATTTTCAGAAGCAAACGTGTTTTGTTTTGTGTTTTCTAGAGGTAGACATGTTCTGTTTCTTAACACTTCTGCTTCCCACATCAGTTAGTATCAGAGTCTTGACTTATCTTGGTCTAGTGGCTGACATATGAGATGGTAGCAATTCCAGTGACAGAAAACTTAGCAAGTATTACGTGACATACAGCTAGCACTTATAAATATCTTTGCTAGGATGCCGTCGTTGGAGCATGGAAACAATAGGGACAACTGCCACAGAGACGTAACTTGTGGGCAACTTATTGGTAAGAAAATTTCATATAGGCCTTATAAGAGAATTGCAAGTTTTAATGGTTATTTTTATAAAATAGATTTTCTTGACTGGTTACTTGATCTAGAAGATTTATTTGACTTTGAGAATATTTAGGATGAGAAAAAAGTTAAACTTGCTTTGTACAAACTTAGAGAGTATGCCTTACATTGGTGGGAACGAGTACAATCTAATAGAATCCGACAAGGTAAAGACAAAATTCATTCATGACCAAGGATGAAAAAGATGCTTGCTATCAAATTTTATCCTTTGGATTGTGAATAAATCTTGTCGTATACAATACAAGATTATTATTGGCCAAGAAGTTCATTCTTAAATTATTTTGAAGAGCCATATATTCCACCATTAAAGGAATAATTGCATGTTGAAGTAAATGTTATTCTTGAAAATTAAGTAGAAGTCAAAGAAAAAAATATAGAGATTTTTGAGGAAATTAATGAGGGCCTTGTTATAGAAGAAGAACCTGAAATCAAGATTGTGGGGGAAATTTTTAAAGACCTTATTATAGAGAAAGATCTTGAGGTCGAGATAGTAGAGCCCATTAAAGAAGAAATTATAGAGGAAGTTGTCAATGATCTCGATGAAGTCAAGTTAGATGATTGCAACGTTCAAGCTTCTATTATTTTTTTGGGAGACACTAAAACAAAGTTTATTGATTTTATTAGGGTTGATAGATTTGATTCAATTGTTAGTTCTTATTTGGTAAATCTCTACAATTACATGAAGACCAAGGAAAAAGAAAGTTAAGTTGATTTGTTTATTCCATTGATGAGTTGCAAGTATGAAAAGAAGATCAAGGGGCTTAGGCATTCAAAGTATTTGTTTATTTAAAGCGGAAGATTTCAAATTTCAAAGATGAACTTGAGGACAAGTTTATTTCAAGTGGAGGGGTCTGATGTAGGACACAATTTACTATTTAATTATTGTAACTAGCTAGTGCGGGAACTTGTTTATTTACATTTATTAGAAATAATTTTTTTCTAATAATATTTAAATACACTTCTACCACATACTAATGGGACAAATGTTCTTTTAAAGTGTCATGATTGGCTGATCTCTTCCTCAACATGGATTAAAAAGGTAAGTATAAGATACAAATTCATATCGGATTTCAATTGTAACCTAAAAGGCAATAAGATGGAACTAATATTCCTTCACATTTTGGGTTGGGCTTGAGATTAAATCACATCTTCCTATCTCTTCCTTTTATAATTGCATAATAATGATGATGATGATGCATCATCACACCAAGAAATTCAAACATGTGACACTATTAGTTAGATTCGAGTGCTAAGGATCCAAACTCGCAAGATAAATAGCTTATTACTTCCTAGAATTCTATTAGTTCTTTGGTTTCTTGAGTTCAAAATAGGAACATATGAATGACTGTTTCTTGGTTATCGAGCTATGAGAGCTCTTCAACTTTTGATCACAACTACACTCTGTTAGCATTCAGCCAAAAAAATAAAATAAAATAAAACACTATGTTTGCACTCCTTTCATTTGTTCCTGCTACCATCCAATCAGCCAAAATTTTTTTCCCCTTACTATGTTTTGCCTGTCATGTCCCTTTCATGAGGAATGAATATAGACTTTTGTAGATTTCATTCAACCCCAACATTTATATTCTGCACAAAGTAAATGTATCTTAGAAGCTTTATAAGAAACTAAAAAAAAAAAAATCATAAATGCATATAGACCACAAAGTTTGATAAGAAACTATGTTTTGTTTAAGCTACTTTAGGACACAAATTTTCTCAACCTCATTAATTTAAGACACATATTCTCCATACCCTATCCACTCAATAGATGGTTAATTCAATTTCACAACAACTACTAAACCATACTAATTGAAAAAGAAAAAGAAAAAAAAAATCCTATTGAAGTCTAAATATATATGCATTTTTTTAACATGACATACATACCAACCAAAAAACTACACACAACATATTGTTTATAAACCAAATTATTTGCTGTATGTTAATGGACAAAGAGAATACTAATTTTGAGATTTTGCTGAGAAATTATACATGAACACTTTTAGTTTCTATTCAAATGCATGTTCAGTTACAAAAATGATTTCTTAATTCTTTACTATAAGTGGCTACAGTAAGATTCTACCAAAATTAAGCACAGATATTGAAGAAAGAATCTTGTGCTCAATCTGAGCTCCAAATCACAGTGGTTTCCCCCTTTAAGCCATAGTGGTTCATACTTCTCTTTACACAATTCCCAGAGTTGCTTACCATGGGAGCAATCAACAACTTCATATGAATTCCCCTACAAAAGGATATAAAAGAGTCGGACTACAAAAAAATTAATTTATACTAGCATGTGATAGTATTTTCACTTATTTTAGAAACTCTCTTGGTGGGAAGCAAACAATCTACTTGTGATTATAAATGCTTACTTATAAATGAATGCCCTAAGAGAGGAAAGACCATGGCTCATTAACGTTTGAAGATTTTACAAAAGAAAAAGGTATTAATATTGGATTAGATATATATATTTTTTGATATGTTTGGTACTAGGCTGATGATGTGCCAACTAATGATGTGCCAACTTTTAAACAAACAACTAAGCAATTTAGGAATTTATTATGTTATTAATGTAATGCCAAACACATTCATTGCCATGTCAGTTGTAAGCTTTTGTGGAAATTGGTAGTAGCTTTAGCATTTTTCTATCTTTCAATGTCTAAATAACTAATGTAGTGTCACTGAATTGAATGTGCAATTCCCAGAATTTCCTCACACTTTTTCCCCCCAAGAAAGAGACATGAAAATAAATAGAAGAAAAGAAAATTGGAAGGCACTCTCTTTCTATACTATCTACACTCAATTCTTTTGCTTCTTTGACTAATTATTTTATGATCCCTCTAAAGGTCAAAATGGACACATCAATATAAAATCCTCTAAAATAATGGAACCTGGAAAATGTGTTAGCCATCCAAGCACTAATTTAGAAAATGTGTTAATCATCCCTAAGTTTACTCACTGAGCTGATGAAGGGTGCTACAAACACTAATCTAAATCCTTATCCATCATAATTTATCCTCAAAACTAACCACATACCACTTTGACTCCAAGAAAAATTATGAAAAGACCAAGATAAAAGTTCTAAAATTTTAAACTTCCCACTCATATCAAACTTATAAATAACCTAAAATTTACACATGCAAAAATGTTGCTTTATTATTAGGGGGGAAAAATTAGAGTCAAAGATTATCTGCATAGATCATATTGTTTCAAACCCAAAATCAAAGTTCCACCTTAATTATTTCAATAGTATACCAAGAATGTTTTAAATGTAAGTTTGCATTTGACAGAATTCAAGTAGCTAAAGACATTCATAAAACTAACATCTTGTTATATTATAAGTGTTTCCAGTCGTCTTATAAAAAAAAGTGTTTCTAGTCACATTTCTTTAATAATATGCAATCATAATTAGGTTTATGACAATTCCTTGTTGTGTATTAGGTCTAGCAAGATGAGTGGGATATTTTGGCCTAACAATTCATTATGAGACAAACTCCGTAGAAGTGAAGCCAAAATTTTCATAAATAAAGTCATCCCAATTTCCCATAAACCTAAAGTAGAGGAAATGGATTTGAAATTCAAATATTGTTCTATTTGTAGAATCCTCACTCTACTTTAATGGTAATATGAAACTCACATATCTTTCCCTAACTGCAAGCATAAAATCATACCTAGATATGCAAAAAATTTCCATCTCGATCAATGGATCATTTTTTTTTTTTTTTTTTTTGAGGAGATGTAGTGGATCATTTAAAACTTGATACGCTTCACCTAATACTACAAACATTAAAAAAATAATGAATGAAGTTGCATAAATATAAAGAATAAAATGCATGGTTTATCATTGTCAACCAAGTTCTAAGGGAAAAAGCATTGAGAAGGGGGCAAAATTTTTGTTTTTTTTCTAATTCATTTAAAATAACGTATGTGCATAGGAAAATCAAGGAAGAGAGATTATCTTTTGCTCACTATAATAATTTCACACAGCAATAGATGACAGATGGCAAAGTAAAACACCTTGCATCAAACAACTGAACTTATAATTTTACTTAAAATGTCATCTAAATTTTTTAGCAAATTTAGTATAATTTATGTCAAGGGCCATTCATCTCTCAAAGAATACACGAAATTAAAACCATAAGAAGAATATAAAAGTATGAAACTTTATATCCAACTAAACTGAAAAATATCAAAGAATATGAAATTAAAACCCAGAAGAAAAATATCAAAATTCTAGGGAATACCTCTATAGATTTTTCTTTGCCTTTTGGTTTCTTAAACTACTTCAACATTAATGTTGGCAATGGAAAAGAATACTGAATACACTAGATTATGCAATTCCACAAAACCAATTCTAAACAGAATAGAAGAAGAAGATTAAGAAAGAAAATGTCAAGCACATAGGTAAAGAGAAACTGCCTAAACTTTAATAAATAAATAAATATATATATATATATATATATATATAAGGAAAGAAACAATGGTAATTTATGAATAGCATACTTACTTGGTTATGAACTCTTATCGCAGAAAAGAATATTCCACCGTCTAACAGTGGTTGTAGGCTGGTGGAGACAGCCCTCTGTCCTGTCTCTCCACACTTTACAATACCCATACCCTAATAACAACTCAGGTGGTAGTATTTGAACTTCTAGGGTGCTTCCTTCACTTCAACCAAAAAATAGAATAGAGAGGAAAAAGGTTTAGGAATCAAAATTCCAAAATTAACAACAAACATAATTATGGACAATGGGAAAAGAAATTAGTCATAGATTAATTAAAAATTATCAGTATAGAATGGTCTGATACTGAGGCCGGGTCGAAGATGGCAGACATAGTCATGCCCTGGCAAGGTATTACTATGTTGGGTCTGTATATGAGAGAGTGACAGTGTGAGATGAACTAATAACCATTGCTCTAATCAAATACAACCAAAACTACAAATAAATAATTTAACATTCACATTGGAGTTTTGAAAATATTTCCCTACATATTTGTTGGAATCTTTGAAAGAGATTAAAATCGTTATCTTTAAAAAAGTTTTTTATAAGCCAAACATTAAAAAGGATCAATTGAGCCACAAATATAAAATAAAAGGGAACATTGAGAGGCATAGATATCAAAAATTCAGTGAACAATAAACTGTGAATTTGTCACAACTCTTCTCATAAAATAAAATGGAAAAAGTTACTTTCCCACCAACAATAAAACCCAATGGGAACTCAATATGCCACACACACACACACACAAAAGAAGAATTTTTATAGGTATCAATGATAAAACAAAATAATAACAGTGCTAAACCACAACAACATTAAAACATTTTGTATTGCTTGCCTAATACATTAGGAACAATAACTTTACAGGTATACGGTCTGTCTCTCTGTGCCTTACGGACTTTATCTGGGTGTATGATGTTCTGGCAGAAAGACCTAATATACATTTACTTTGTGCAGTATATAAATGTTGTGGTTGAACGGAATCTACAAAGGTCTATATTTATTCCTCACAAAAGGGACATGATTGGCGGAAAATAAGAAGGGGAAATGATATTTGGCTAATTGGAAAGGAGTAGGAACAAAAAGAACAATTGAGATATGAAATGAGCATTAAGCACATAACCACACAAAAAGCAATGTAGAGGCACATTGGAATTCAAAAGAAAAAAAAGTTAGCTGATGCTGAATCAGCATCTTCAAATGCACTTGGTTGGATTGTTTTAGATTTAGATATTTGAGTTAGATTTGGTTTTAATTATGGTATTGGGTTTAAAATAAATTTTGTTTTGAGTATTTTGTATTAGATTTGGGTTAAATTAGTTTTTGGCATCTGCCTATGGTGTTTGTAATTAGATTTGTAAATGGAGATATGTGTTTGGTGTTTAGTACGTGGTAAAAGTGTATTTAAATATATTATTAAAAAAATTTCTTTCTAATAAATATAAATAAAAAGGTTTCCGCACATAGTGCGGCTTAAAAGGAAAATAAATATTAGAAATGGAAATACCCAATGATTTCAATCCTACACTTATTTAATCTCAATGGTTTCGTGAAGATTAGAAACAGAAGCACCCAAACTAAAATCAATATTTTTAGTGATTTTTGTACTCTAAAAAAAGAACAAAACAGGTATCTAAAATTGAGATAACAAACATTTTGATAGAGAACCCAAAAACCCAAAACAAAAACGAATAAAATGTAAACATATTAACAAAAAAACTTAATCAAAAGTAACGTTTCATACCCGAATGCCAAAATCTAAAAAATGAGAAAAAAATTGTACCGGTTCCGATTCCGATGATCTAGGTGGTAGATATATGGCCTAACAGTGTTTGTGGTCCATAGTTTTTCCTTCATGTGTGCTTGCGGTTCCGTTGACCCAAGTCTGGCGAGGGAACGGACAACGGTTGGCCTTAGATACTTCTTCTCTCTAGGCGCCTAAGAACTCTGCTTGGTTCCTCTATCTTCATATCCTTTAATCAAAACCAAATATGACTTAAAATATTAATCTAAATCATAATTAACACCCAATTGATTCTCCAAATAAAAACAAAAAACCCTAAATTTTTAAATTTAAAACACAACTTTACCAGTAGCAATTTCAACAGTTGGGAAGTGAGTGGAGGCTTACAGTGATGGCAAAAGATCTGGGTGGATCTTTGTGTGCCTGTGGTTATGATGGTCTGATTGCATAGACGGAGGGTGGTTGGTCTCTGTTTCTATCCTTTTCTCTTTATCCTTGATCAGACTCTCTATCCTATGACAGAAAACCCAAAAACCCAAAACAAAAAACAAATCAAATCTAAACCCATTCAACAACCAAAAAAAAAAAAAAAAAAACTTAATTAAAGTAACATTTCATACCCAAAACTAAAAAATGGAAAGGAAAAATACTGGAGCTGTTTTCGACGATCTGGGAGGCGGATGTATGGCATAAAAACAAAGAAAGCAAAAAAAGAAAAAGAAAACTCACTCTGTAACAGTACTTCGCCGGTTTAGGGAAGCAAGAATTTTGGTGGTCAGAGCCCGACGGCGGTATTGGCCTGAGATGTCTCTAACTCTGCCTCTTTTCTCTATTTCTTTCTCCAGGTCTCATCGCCTCTCTATTTCTGTCTCCATATCCATCGTATTTTAACGGGTTAGTATTTTATATATATTTTTATATTTATAATGAGAGGCTTTTAAATGTTGTAGCGTTACCAAGCAAACGATACACCGTACAATTTTTTTAAGATTAAGTTGTATACCTGTCAGTTTTTAAAAGGGGCATTTTTGCTAACGTGTCATCACCTGGTTAAAAGCTTCTGCTTTTATATATTGTATATGATTAATTATTTTTGGTATTTTTATGTAAAAAATGTTATTTTAGGTTTATGTAATTTATTTCCTTGTTTTTAGGTGCATTTAATACTTTTTTTTGGTCAAATTTGTTTCCTATTATGGTTAGGTATTAATTAGAAGTTATTTTAGAATATATTTTCTTGTATGTCAAGTTTTACGAAGCCCTTAAATAGGCTCCTAACTCTGTACACGTTTTTTTTTAACAGTTATTCAATCAATAAAATTCAAACTTTTGTCTTTTCATTTTCTGGTGGATTCCTGGCCCTTTCTCCTTCTGGGTTCAAGGACCCTTGTTGAAAGCTTGAAAATGTGTTAAAAAAAAAACACAAAAGCTGTTTAGACCCCCAAAATTAAAGTTACGACTCGATAGATTTTACACTAACTTAATTCTAAGTGCGGAATAGTGTAAATGCGAGCGGATAAACAAACAAGCTACTCTAACACATATTCATATTATCACAACAATAAAATGAAATGTAAAAGAGTAGGGAAGAAGAATGCAAACACCGATAACACGCCGATGTGTTATTGAAGAGGAAATCGAAGAACAGAAAAACCTCTTTGCCACCCTCCAAGCGGTAATCGATCCACTAGACAATTAGTTGGGATACATGGATTAGCAAGAGACCCTCCAAGCCTAATTTACTTGCTGTACCTAATCCCTCCAAGCTCCTACTCCAACAAGGCTTCTCAGAATCGTGTTTTGTCTAGCTCTCCGGATCTCACAACAAGCTCCATGTTGCATCTGCCATCCTTGGCTTCTTCCAATACTTCCCAAGAGCACCAAAATCTCACTTGACACTTTGAAAGGATGTGGTAAGTGTTTTTGCTATCAACCTCTCAATGGTATGGAAATGAAGAGATAGGAGTTGAGGAAATCCACAAACATATGTGTAGAGATATATGGGTATGATAATCTCTAACTCTGAAGGTGTTTGGCTAGGGTTTTCTCTCAGAAGCACACCTTATCATTTGTGGGCAATGTGGGTATATATAGTGTGGGTACAGAAAGTGTGTATCAGATAGTACAGTTTGGCAGAATAGAATGTCTCGCGGATGTCTCACGGGAAGGCTTTACCCACGAGATACTCGCGAGACACAGCTATCTCCATCTGTACTGACTCTTTGCATTCCAGTGATGTGCAGGGCATATGCATTACTTCGCGGGATGCTAAGTCACGAGATACTTGCGAAAACCTCTTCAGTCTTCAATAACTTAAGTCTTCACACTCTCTCTCTATCACACAACCCTTAAAATCAAATCTCATAATAAATACAGGGTACAAAAGATTGAATATAATTACAATCAAATTTGGCGTGGAATAAAAGCCAACAAACAACATCTTTGTAAATCACAACTTTACAGTCTCTCCCTTTGGCTATTCCGTGACAAAACCCCTAAAACAGACTCTAGACTTAAACGTGAGTTTGGGAACAATGGCAAAACTCACTCACACCTAATCTAGAAACTGTAAAGCACTTACACGATTATTCTTGTAACGTGAAACACTCGTACACAAACAAAACTTTCATTAAGCTTATGACAAGTTGAATACAAGGTACGTACATGAGCAAGCATATTGCGATCAAGTTTGCAAACATTAGATAACATGCGAACAAAAACTTGATCAAACAAGATCAATCATTAAAGAATGACTACAATGAACATTTAGCAAGTAATTGTTCATCCGGACATGCAAAAAGAAGCAATCACTTATGATTACTTGCATGTCCAATCACACGACCAATGCAAAATACAAGAAGTATATGCATCTAGGAACAAGATCTTACTCGGGTACAAGTGTGAAGTACTCAAGACATATTGGCAATATCTTAAAAGTACAAAAAAAAAATGCTACCAAGTATTGAGAAAGTCACAAAATTTTAAATAGCTAAGCATAATCATGAACTATGAGTAAAGCAAACATAGTTAATATAGCACAAATCTCTTTCTCTCTTTCTCCCCCTATCATATCACTCCTCCTATCATGAATCATAGGAGCTATGATGAACTTGGAACATATATACCTGTAACCTGAAACACTTGCCCAAAACACATTAGACCCTCAAGGTAAATCAAGTGATAAAAGGACAAGTATAATGTAACAAGTAAAATGCGATCAAGTAAGCATGATGTGAAACATGTGAGCAACTTGATCATACACCAGACAGTCATATGGAAATGACTACAATGATCATATAACAAAGAAAATGATCATTTGAACATGCAACCAATAAAGCACAATAGCGTAAAGATAAATGTATGTCCAACACATAAGCATGATGAGATGAGAGCAACAAAGCATAGATACTAAACATAACTCAAAGCACCATAAAACAATGAGAAAACAAGCATAATATAAAACAAAGACAAAACAAGGTTTTCTTAAAAAAAAATGTCTTCTCCCCCTTGTATATGCATCTCCCCTATGACTTTCTCCCCCTACGAATGTGCTCGAGATAGAATTACTCCCCTTAAGAGTGTGCACATGAGTCATATAGAAATGATGATACAAACCTGTATACTCTCTGGTATACTTTCTCCTTTTTTGTCACGAATAGACAAAATAATCAAGAGGAAGAAGGGAAAGAAAAGAAGATATGAGCAAGAGTATGATGCATGAGGGGTGCAAGATGAATGAGAAAATGAAGCTCAAACAAAAGACAAGAACATCTTTAAAAAATGCTACAAAGCATAAAGAACATGACATGCTAAGGATGATGAAACAAGGTGTAGACTAATGGAATGGCAAGAACACAAGAAACATGTTATATGTGCTAAAAGGTTTAAAAAGATTTAAATAGTATGAGTGAATGTAAAAACATGTCAAGTGATCAAGTGTGTGCAGCAAAGGTGCATCTAGCGTGCATGTGAGATGCATGACCAATGTATGAATAAGCACTCATGGGGAAAAATGTATAAAACACACCACCAATGATCAAAACATGATTAACATGAATAATTATGGTGATCCCCAAAGTTTGGTACTCATTAGAGTCCAAAATAACAACAAAATGCCATTTGGACATTTTATCAAACACATAGAGTGCACACACTATACATGTATGTTAAACAATGTATGAAAATATGAAAATCTTGCCTAAATACATGTTATTTTTGCCACAAAGGGCCAACATCCAAAGCAAATCATCATTTAAAACAAAGCCCAATAAAAAAGATTGACAAAAATTAAGTTTTCCAACTCCCATTTGAAAAAATCCCAACTATGGACATAAAACCCCCAAAAGCATAATCTAAGGATCAAAATTGATGAAAAGAGTTAAAGATTACATTAGATATGTTTATGGAATGAAAAACACTTGAAATTAGTTGGGTTTTGATGTTAAAGCATTAAAATAGGGGTTTGGGAGAAAATTGGAGAAATTTAAAACAAATGTCCCATGAAATGCCCTTTAAAAAGCTAATCTGGAAATTTTCACGGGAAGCTGACTCACGAAAGTACTCGCAAAATTTTTCACGGGTAAGCCTTACTTGTGAAACAGTCACGAAACTCTCTATCTAAAGCTGAAAAAACTTTAAAATTGGACTATTTAACTCCCAGTTGAGCTTATACATGAAATAGGTCATAAAAACACCAAGAAAATATGTTTTTCACTCAAAAACAACTTGGAAAACTTTGAAAAACATGGGTGATACAAATAACATCCAAAAGCAAACAAAAAGAACAAAAATCTTTTTGGTTTGATCCACATATGGTTGAGCACACACACATCACATTTACACATGTACCATTACACAAATGAAATAAACATTCATTGAACATTAGACTTGTTTGTTGTGTGTGTGGATCAAGTGTGGAATAGTCCTTAGACCAAAGTGAAGTTTCAATGATCAATTCAATCAAGTCATACACAACTAGTACAAAATCAAGTGGATTATCTCAGTTATAGAAATGAGCATATATGACCTCCCACAAGAGAATGATTACAAATCATAGAAGCTTTTCATTTGGCTTCTGCATAAATCATAACATTTGGTCATTTTTGGATAATACATCTCTTTTTGAGATCAGTATTTGAAATTTTTGATATTTCAACATTGAGAGATAGCCTTTGGCTTTTTGAGCACCATACATTTTAATACAAAAGTCGCTTTCCCTTTTTCCTAGTCAAATACTAATATGTGCGACAGGCTTTTACAACTCATTATCTCTTTTCATTTGGAGATTTACATTTGGTGAGCTCTATTGCAAAAACATAAAAATAAAGTGGGAAAAGATATAGGCACAAGTCTATACAAGTATCAAGACTATCAAGACTATTGACCAATCATTCATGACAGGCTTGAAGATTTATTTACAACAATCACACATAGTTTTCGAGTTGAGGAGGAAGATTTCTCCAACAATCACACATACATAACAAACTAAGCTCGTAAATGTACTACGCCATTAGTACGAAGGTACTAGGCCAAACTCACATGTGAAATGTGCTCAAACATATACAATCAAAATTTTTGAATTTTTCACTTTTAATGTGTTTTTGGATTTTTTTACACACACAAAAAAAAATGCATAAAAGTAAGTTCAAATGCAAGAACAACAGAAACAATGCATATAAAGAGATGCATGATGCACAAATGCATGAGAAGCATCTAATGCATGAAGGGTCTTACAAAGATCGAAAGAATTAGATCAAGGACCAAATGAGCAAAAGCTCAACCATAGGAACCCTTCCTCATTCAAACGGAATGATTGTTTGGAATGAGTGTTTCATGAGAAGTGAGACGAGAGTTGGAAGAATAAGAACCGGAGATGCACATAGACAAGGAAGTAAGAGCTTTAACAACTTGTTTCAACAACATACAATTTTTCCCCAAATCTAGTTTTGCTTTCATAGCACACCTTCCAAACAGCTTAAGTTTCTTTTCTCTTTTTACTCTTTTAAGAGCTTGAAATTTAGAGCAATGTGGTCTAAGATGACCAAAGGCACCACAATGATGACAAACAATATGTTCAAGTCCACTAAGCTTTTTAGGGAGGGATCTAGCACCATGGTTTAGTTCTTTCTTCAACATGAAGTATTGAGGTCTTATGTGACCAATCACACTACAATGGTGGCATGTAGGAACAAATTTAGATCCACTCAATTCCCTAGGATGGGACCTAAACATAGGCTTAGGCTTAAGAGCCTTTCTCTCCATTCTTTGATTTCTTTTGTGTGGAGGAATGTACACCGATTTGTCCTTTGAGGTAGAACACACAATAGGCACAAAATCGGGTACCACAACATGATTGCAACATATATTTTCTTCTGTTTTAGAAACAGGTTTAGCAATCAAACACTTGGCATGCATCTTAAGAGATTCATTTTCAGATTTAAGATCATCAACAAGTTTGTTAGACAAAATAAGTTTAGCATCCAAGTCCATATTCAAACATTCAAACTCTTTCAGCTTTTTAAGAGAAATTTCAGCAAGATTCTTATATTTCTCAACCAATTTGTTGGATTCATTGAGCTTAGCAATCAAATCATCATTTTCACAAAATAACTTGCTCATGAGTTTGATGTTAAAAATATCAACAACACCCATAGATTCATGTAACATGGCATCACAATCACGAGGATAAACACTCATAGAGGCATTTTCATAAACACGTGGCATGTTACAATCATCAACATCCATAGAAACATACAAAGCATTCTCCATGGCAAAACACACAAGGGGTCAAGGATCACACTTAGGTAATGAAACCAAATCAAGTGTACCCACTCTGATACCAATTGAAAGCTCGAAAATGTGTTAAAAAATACAAGAACTATTTAAACCCCTAAATTAAATTTACGGCTCGATAGATTTTACACTAACTTAATTATAAGTGCGGAATAGTGTAAATGCGAGCGGATAAACAAACAAGCTACTCTAACACATATTCATATAATCACAGCAGTAAAATGAAATGTAAAAGAGTAGGGAAGAAGAATGCAAACACAAATAACACACCGATTTGTTATCGAAGAGGAAACCGAAGAACAGAAAAACCTCTTTGCGACCCTACAAGTGGTAATCGATCCACTAGACAATCAGTTGGGATACATGGGTTAGAAAGAGACCCTCCAAGCTTAATCTACCCGCTGTACCTAAGCCCTCCAAGCTCCTACTCCAATAAGGCTTCTCGGAACCATGTCTTGTCTAGCTTTCCGGATCTCGCAACAAGCTTCATGTTGCATCTGCCATCCTTGGCTTCTTCCAATGCTTACCAGCAGCATCAAAATCTCACTTGACACTTTGAAAGGGTGTGGTAAGTGTTTGGGCTATCAACCTTTCAATGGTATAGAAATGGAGAGGTAGGAGTTGAGGAAATCCACAAGCATATGTGTAGAGATATATGGGTATGATAATCTCTAACTCTCAAGGTGTTTGGTTAGGGTTTTCTCTCAGAAGCACAGCTTATCATTTATGGGTAATGTGGGTATATATAGTGTGGGTGCAGAAAGTGTGTATCAAATAGTACAGTCTGGCAGAACAAAATGTCTCACGGGTGTCTTGCGGGAAGGCCTTACTCGTGAGATACTTGACTCTTCGTATTCCAGTCATGTGCAACGCACATGCATTACTTCGTGGGATGCTAAGTCATGAGATACCCTCAAAAACCTCTTCAGTCTTCAATGGCTTAAGTCTTCACACTCTCTCTCTCTATCACACAACCCTTACAATCAAATCCCACAATAAATACAGGGTACAAAAGATTGAATATAATTACAATCAAATTTGGCATGGAATAAAAGCCAACAAACAACATCTCTGTAAATCACAACTTTACACTTGTGGATTCAAGGAACCCTTGTGGATTTTAGGTTATTTTTAGAAGCAAATGTATTTTGTTTCTTGTTTTCTAGAGGTAGACATGTTTTGCTTTTTGACACTTCCGCATCGCACATCAATTGGTATCAAAGTCTTAACTTATCTTGGTCTAGTGGCTAATGTATGAGATGGTAGTAATTCCAATGACAGAAAACTTAGCAAGTACTACATGATGTACAACTAGCACTCACAAATATCTTTGCTAGGATGTCGTCGTTGGAGCATGGAAAGAATAAGGATATCTATCACGGAGACTTAACTGATAGGTAACCTATTGGTAAGAAAATTTCATATAGGCCTTATAAGAGAATCGCAAGTTTTGATGATTATTTTTATAAAGTAAATTTTCTTGATTAGTTACTTGATCTAGAGGATTTATTTGACTTTGAGAATATTTGTGATGAAAAAGAAGTTAAACTTGCTTTGTATAAACTTAGAGAGTATGCCTTACGTTGGTGGGAACGAGTTTAATTTGATAGAATCTGACAAGGAAAAGACAAAATTTGTTCATGGCCAAGGATGAAAAAGATGCTTGCTATCAAATTTTATCCTTTGGATTACGAAGAAATCTTGTTGTATACAATACAAGATTATTATTGGCCAAGAAGTTCATACTTAAATTATTTTGAAGAGCCATATATTCCATCATTAAAGGATGAATTGCATGTTGAAGTAAATGTTGTTCTTGAAGATTATGTAGAAGTCAAAGAAAAAAATATAGAGATTTTTGAGGAAATTAATGAAGGCATTGCTATAGAAGAAGAACTTGAAATCAAGATAGTGGGGGAGATTAATGAAGAACTTATTATAGAAAAAGATTTTGAGGTCGAGATAGTAGAGCCCATTAAAGAAGAAATTATAGAGGAAGTTGCCAATGATCTCTATGAAGTCAAGTAAGATGATTTCAAAGTTCAAGCTTCTATTATTTTGGTGGGAGACACCGAAACAAAGTTTATTGATTTTATTGGGGTTGAAAGATTTGATTCAATTGTCAATTCCTATTTGGTAAATCTCTACAATTACATAAAAACCAAGGAAAAAGAAATTCAAGTTGATTTTTGTATTTCATTGATGAGTTGCAAGTATGGAAAGAAGATCAAGGGGCTTAGACATTCAAAGTATTTGTTTATTTGGAGCAGAAGATTTCAGATTTCAAAGATGAACTCGAGGAAGAGTTTATTTTAAGTGGAGGGGTCTAATGTAGGACACAATTTACTATTTAATTATTATAATTTATTATTTTTGGTATTTTTATGTAAAAATCGTTATTTTAGGTTTAAGTGATTTATTTCCTTGTTTTTAGGTGCATTTAATGCTTTTTAGGTCAAATTTGGTTCTTGTTATGGTTAGGTATCAATTAGGAGTTATTTTAAAATATATTTTCTTGTCTGTTAAGTTTTACGAAGTTTTTAAATAGACCCCGAAGTCTGTACACTTTTTTTTTAAACAATTATTCAATCAATAAAATTCAAATTTTTGTCTTTCTATTTTCTAGTGGATTTTAGATCCTTTGTCCTTGTGGATTCAAGGAACCCTCGTGAATTCGAGGTTATTTTTAGAAGCAAACGTGTTTTGTTTATTATTTTTTAGAGGTAGACATGTTCTGCTTCTTGACACTTCTGCATCCCGCATCAAACTAATTGTCGAATGAGTCATCCTTTAGTCCATCATAGAATACTTGTGGGAATTGAGCATATGTGATTTCTTTTTTACTCTTGGGAACTAAAGAGAAATGAGGGTCGACAACATGTCTGCAATTTCTTTAAACTTGTCAACAGTTTTTGAGAGTAAAATGAGCAGTGAGCATGGTAATATGGAAAGTTGGAAACATTTCTAAACAACCAATACTAGATATATACAGTCTTGGGAGAAATAAAGTGGTCCTAAAAATTAGCACCAAAAAGTGCTTTTTGAACAACAATTAACTACATAAACTAGTTGGCTAAGTTAACTGATGGCAGATAGCATATTTGTTGTTCATGAGAGCACAGAAATTAACGTATGTGGTACAGATCAAGCAAAACGGCAAATTAACGTACGTAGGGTACTTTTTCATTTTTTGTTTGGGGGGTTTAAGGGGGTCTCGGGTTCTATCTCCCGGGGAGAACTTTAGGATAAATTTCTAACCAGTTAAAAAAAGAAATTACTAGTCAGATTACAGTACACATGATTAAAACACTAAAATCCTTTATTTTGCTATGCATAAAGAACAAAGTTTCACTGTAATCCTTCAGCGGGTTGTTTAGTAACCACTTTGTTTGTGAAAATAGGAAATAAAATTAATCCAATTCAGAGGAATAGATTGAAACTTTGAGGGGAAACAACCTAAGATCGCATATTTTCAACGATGTCAACTTCGTACAGCTTTTGAATTTCTAAATTTCAGTTTGAAATTACTGTAGTAACATCATACTTTCATGACCAAAGCCCAAACTCATGTGAGAAAATAAAATAATTTCATGATAAAAGTCTCAATCCATTGTAGTCCTTCTACACAAGTACTCAAAAAATAATGCCAAAGCAGCTGACTTCCATATGGTGGATAAGGGAATTCCATGTCTTCCTTTCCCAACTAAACCATTCAAAATTGGCCAGAAGCATATCACCAAATACACACTGCAGAAGACCTCCCCTAGCCCTGACCCATGCTCATCACGAGGTGGTGGTTGCCACTTTAACAAGGTCACAACCAACGCAGTTAGGTGCACCAGCAAAATGGTTGTACCTGGCAGGAAAATTGGGGACCCATCGAAGGTGAGCCTTCCGGCTTCAACATCATTGGCATCATCACTAGATTGGTCATTTTGTGTTACTTCAAAGACTCTCTCGGATATTCCTAAGAGCTTGGGTATGACACTTAGAAATCCGAATAACCATGCATTTACTGTGTTTATTCTTGACATTCTTTGGTTATTCCACCAAGCTCATTTAGGGATAAATATAGAAGAAATATTGATGACGTGCTCAAGAATGAAACAGCGCAAGCTATCACCTGACAGACACGGAGTTAAGTAGTAGGGTTGCGTATATGATGACTTGGATTTTATATTGCTTTATATAAGCTAGTTATCTTTGTTAGAGATTAACACCACATATTATTTTCATCGAAAAAAATAGACCATGCAAGAAATATCAAGCAAAGATATGACCACAATAATGCAAGAAACTCAAATTAGTGAATTATCAAAACATGCATACTTAAGACTTATAAATCAATGAAATTGGAGGGTTGAGGTTTGCCCTCACCTTGGGCAAGAAGTGAGAGTTGGTAAAGATACAATACGCTGGCAGAGCAGCATAGCATAGCTCAAAAACAGGGCGCATGCCCCACGTGAGGATCCAAAGATAGGCTAGGCATTGCCTAAAGTGAAGCTTTCCAAAGAGTGTGGCAAATAAGGGACAACTTTTGCTGCAAAGAATTTCAAGCAGGCCTATGGTCCACCTCTTCTGTTGTGTCGCTGCAGTAGGTCCACCTAAAGGTGTACAGTATATGGATATCCGTCGATCCATATCTCCAGCCCACCTGATTCAGGGCTGGTAGCCTCAGTCATCAGAGTTGGACAAAAATTAAAATACAAAACTTACTAAACAAAATAAAAATGAAAGAAACAGCATTCAATTTGAAAATGAAGTTACTTGGCTCTACTTATTAGAATAAAATTAGTAGATGTTTGTCCTTAATAATATGTAAGCTTCCGTGAATATAGATAGGAAACATTCCATAACAGTTTATCCTTAAATAATAATGTCATTTCAATCTAGACTTTAAAATAACATTAGGAAGTTAAAACTTAATTTATGAGGGAAAACATAGGTACATGATTGAATTTTTCAACATGCATGTGTGACATATAAAGTTGAATACAAACCAGTTTAGAAGATATATTCTTATCTTTGTCATTGACAATTATTGTATTTAAAATATAAATGTGCATCTTCCTGTATATATCCAGTGAAATGTACTTGCTACTTAGAGCTTTTATAATTTGAAAAAATATAATCATTAAAATCGATCCATGCAAAAGGCTAACTTTCAAAGTTTTGTAAAGTATGGTTGAGCAACCCAATTACGTTCCCCAATTAGAAATTTGCATTTTTTTGGTTGATTAAGTTTAGGGATCCAAAATTTTTGTTATAGTAATTGAATGTTTTGAAAAAAAAAAAAAAAAGAAAAAAAAAAAAAGGGATAAATGTTGAAGTAATGTTATCCAAATCACAACTCTCCATTTGTGCGAAGATTATAAAAACATCTGAATCTAACATTCCATTTTTTGGTTACTAACCGTTGTACCCCAACTTGTTCCATACTCGTAACAGGAACCAGAGACTTGGTTTGCTACATGAATAGAATTTCGAAGACTGGCCACTATATCTGTCTTCCCTTTCAAAGCTTTTGCAGCTGAATTGATCAGCTCCGTTGAACTCCCAAAATTTAAGAGAATAGATTCAATCAATTTTCTGACAAAGGGGAAGGAGAAAAAGGAAATATTAGTCAAGGAAAACCCCCATTAATGAAGTGCATGTCTCTTGGACCAAATGGTTCATGTATTGTCACTTTCCAAAAAAAATTTAGTTGCTTATGAAAGTTTTCAGAATAACATTTTTATAGGTTAAAATCCAAAATTAAATTACTTACCATTTACTGGATCTACATTATTTGGGGATAGACTATAGATAACTTTCCTTCTATGAAAGCATCCTGTTCCACCATAAAAAGGTCCTTGAAGTCCTGCTACTCCACGCCCTAGATGCTACGTATATAAGAAAAAAACGGTTAATACTTGACCAATCAGTGAATTACTTCTTTGTTAGCATATTTTCTTTAGTCATGCAACATATTTATGAAATTTCATGTTGTTTAAAGATTGGAAACAAAAAGAAAAGTCTTAATTTGTAAGATAAAGGTTCAATTTGACGCACTTCATACAAAACCACTAATTGATTGGCATATGGATCATCCTTTAATCCATCATAGAAAACTTGTGGAAATTGAGCATATGCGATTTCTTTTTCATTGTTGGGACTCAATAACAAGCACATTGCATGAAGAGCAGCTTTAGGATTGTTGACAAACATATCACAGTCTACGTTCAGCATGTAAGGAGCATTTGTCATCAAACCAGAGACCCTGGCCTATATATGGTACAAACGGTTTAAAAAGAAAGTGGTGATGATCAATTAGAAAAAATTGATAAGGAGTTTTAGGATGTTTTATATAAAAGCTAAAATGTCTATGAATTTTATTTTCCATGAAAAATATCTTACTAGAACATATTCATAACTCCTACTTTATAATGATGTGGATGCTTTGGCTGCTTCTCCCTTGATATATAGATCAAGTGTGGCAATTCATCTAGAAGACCTGTCTTGTTCTCCCATATTACCTACAGTAAGATTATATAAATGAGGGTTTATATATAATTTGGAAAAGGTCAAAACTTAGGTCTCCCAAGGCAGAAAGGCTAGCTTAGGATAAAAGTAGAAAATTAAATTCCCACAAATCATAGATGTTAAATATTAGCATTGATACTCCATGTTGAATATACTAGTATGGATGTGGAAGCGGAAGCATCAGCCTAACGGTCTACATACACAGAAGAAACCATAAAGGGCTACATCAATAATATATTAGAGTGTAGTACAAAAATCTCGTGTTACAATGAACCAGAGCATGTGTATATATAGTAGACTAAATTCTAGACTAATAAACTTCCAGTACAAGTAGGAGACCTGGTTTACAGACAAAGTAAAATTAGACTTGAGTCTATGCTAATGGGTTAATATATCTCTAACAATAGAAATAGCAGGTCACTACTCACGAGTTGGTTGCATTTAGAAATCATTGGTCAACTATTTAAACTAAAACATCGTCCCAAACAATAATAAGTCTAATGTATCACAAATTTCATAATATTTTTTACAACAATCGATGCAGTATGTTGTACTTGACACAGTAAAATTGTTAGCAATTAATTAATATAAAAATGATGTTGCACTAATTATAATGAAAAAACAGTTGAGGAATGTGACAGACAGATTTTGTGAAAAAACAGTTGAGGAATGTGACAGACAGATTTTGTGAAATGGTTAAAAGGAAGAAAAGTGCCCGGCAGCCACTTTATAGAATTCTGCAAAGTCCCCACTAAGATCACATGGCACGGACTTGTGGACAGCATCCTCAACTTTGCAGCGAAGTCGTTCATATTCATCCTACAAATGATGAAGACAAACCAATTTGAACTTAATTAAATTAAAGGAAGTCATCGGTCTCATCGTTTTCAATTCCCATTTGATAATATATCAAACAAAAGCATTCTCTAATATACCATCTTCAAAAAAAAAAAAAAAAAAAAAAAAAAAAAAAAAAAAACCGTATACCAAGTTTTGTGATTTAAGATAGAAAATTAATTTTCACACCTAACTTAAGCTTTGGATTACCTTCATTCTTTTCCATTCCTGTTGAAAATCTCTTGAACTACCGTCAAGCGTTTGGGGGTTAGTGGAAAAGTATCTAAAGGGGGCTCTAACATGAATATTGTACTTCTTACAAAATGGAACCCAAAGCTTTGCAAACTTTGAGGCTTCCACAAGAGAGTAGTAAGTGATTGGAGAACAACCATCATCCGATACGTAGCAAGCTAGCTTGTGAGATGGATAATCAATTGCCAACAAAGAGAGCACGGTGTTTACTGTGATTATTGGTGGTTCTAGCACAGGGTCTGCAGTTGTCAGAAACATGTCCACTGATGGAAGCTCAGGTACCCTTTATCAAGATAATTGGAAGTCAAAGTTATGAACAACGTAACATGGATCAATAAATCATATTACACACCTATAACCTAGTAAAGAATATAGTAAAATGAAAATCTTTTTACACTCGTGGACATCGTATCCAGAATTATCTGCATGATTTATATAATAGTAACAATGTGTGTAGATGGTCTACATTAGTAACTGTTTCACTACTCATGATAAATAGGTCGTGTTTATTGTACGCTGATCAAATACTCTAAAATGGTGACTTTTATGTCGCATTTTCAAACCTGAAAGAATTACTTTTTCTCGGAGTTTATATTTTTTCCTTATGAAATAACCCGTAGATGAATTATAGTGGCAACTAAAAGTCATTTATCATTGGCACAATATGTTATATCTTACCGTTGCAAGAGGCGGTCTGGGTACGTTTTATTTTCTACGGGATTCCATTTGGAGCTGATGATTAGAACCCAAGTGAAGGTGAACCATGACTCGCATAGAAAAGCAAGGAGCCAAGTGAGACCATGATTGTTGAGGAAGAGGAGACGATAAATAAGGAGAGAAAGGAGAAGGAGAAAGATTAAGATATCAAAGGCTCTTTGTAAAGTGTTTTTGCGTGGGATTTTTTCATATAGAGGGAGAGAGATCGGGTTGGCCATGCCCATGGAGTGGAGAGGAAGACAATTTTGGTGGCACTATAAATGCGTGTTTCAGTAGTGCAGATGTTTAACCCACCAGGACTTTGTTCATTTATAGTGGACTAGCTGCTATTGTATTTGCAATGATGGCCATGTATCATGCATGTAGCAGAGAGTTGATGTGTTTCGGCTATAGGATTGTGTTTATTCATAGTGAACTAAATTGGATCTTGTACAGTTGCACTTCAATCGATGGCCAATCATGTGGCAGAGACGTGGGTATCTTGTGTATTTTTTAGTTTGTCCCCTTTCACGCCGCACATGACCCTAGTTCTTACAATTTTTTTATATGAGCAATGCTACATACATATAAAATTCCAGGTCAAAATGGGCAAATGCCCTTTTCATGCAAAAAAGAAAGTAGCGTTCTGCCCCCTTTTCCAAACTAATTAGGGAAATGCCCATTTTTTATAACTCGATAATGGCAAAATCGAGTTTTGTGAAGAACTTGATCATATAATGATCGAGTTAGCTTCAGCTTTGTGCCACGCTGGACAGCCAACATGGCATTTTCTTTTTTAATCTCTAAATAACTTGATTATACTAAAATCGAGTTATGTAGCCAACTATACAAATATCAAGTTAAACTTGTTAAACTTGTTTTAGACTGTCTTGGTGTCAGGTGAACGGGTTCATGTCTTTTAATATAACTCGATTACTTGAATGTCGAGTTATAAAGCATACTCGAACTCCGTAAAATCAAGTTATTCTCATATAATAGCTACACATCTCCTCCCATTCAGAGTGTCTTGCTTTCCTTCTGAACTGAATTTCACTTTGCTCCATAGATCCACAGTTTCTTCCTGACTCAACTGAAATTTGTATCACCTCAAGTAAAAAACTCATACCAGAATTTTATGGCAATAGTATTTTCATTTGATATTGTATTAAATTTTTATTTTTTTGGTTGGATGAGTTTGAAGTAAGTACATTGGTGTGATTTTGGTTGTTTGTTGCAGTAAACGTTGGTTATAAGAGAATGAAATCTTTACTATAGCAACATTTTGTATTGCACATAATCATCATTGGTCATAATCATATAGGGGCGTGTACATAATCATCATTGGTCAGATATTAACAACAACATTTTGTATTGCACACAACGTGTAGACATTAACAATAACGTTTAATGTTTATGGTCAAATGTTAGTGTTAGTATTTCATTTTAGCATGTAATAATACATAAATTTATGAATGTCTTTGTCGTGTACCATCTTATGTAGCATTACATTATTCACTAACAGTTGATGCACACTGTTAACTTGATCATTTGATGTTATTGTATTCAGCGTCAATGTCTAATTCTGGCAACCCATATATAGTAAAACCATGACTAAACTTTTTTACCTATTCACAAATCTATGCTAATAGTTAATAGCTTAATATAAGTTGAAATTATATTATTTATGTTAATTAGATAAAACAATTTTTTCTACGAATTTATAAAAATTAAATTCACTAACCTTGTATTTAAAAATTATATATAAATTATATTACTAGTTTGTAACAATATTGTTGATAAGGTTGGTGGCAGCTCCAAATTTTTTTTTTTTAAGGATGGTCATTAAAAAATTTAAATTTAAATTTTTTTAATAAAAATGAAACATGAATATATTAACATCACCAAAAAAATAAATAAATAAATAAATAAACACGAGCAAATACATAAAGTTTTAAATTTCCTTTCACAAGTTTTTATATTTTGAAATCGTTGTGTGATATGATAGTTTCACTATCAATGTTATCAACTACATCTTTTTCAATGTACACAACTAAAGCAATCATTAAGTTACTGATCTCTCACTCAATTACCAATATATTTTCTAAATAAGTAACAATATTAACCAAATGCATTATCTTTTCAAAAAAATGTCACAAAAATCCAACAAATTCAGTTAATGACTAAATCATGCACTAATAGATTAGCTATTCGAAAAATGTGCATCTTTTTATTAAAAAAATAGCGATTTTAAAATATGCAATTTGAAAATACAATTTAAAAAATCACAATTGAACGTTTGATTTGGGCTTTTGGGCTAATTTGTTTGTTTGGGAAATTTTTAAGAAGTGCTACATTCACAATATTTTTGCAATAGTTTCATAACAATGTTTATAGGTAGTAAGTTTTTACTAGTTCTAATTTGAACATACCATTGAAATTAATTTTTTTGTCTACCAATAACAATCTATTACTTATGATTTGTTACAAAAATATTGTGAACACAGCATTTCTCACAATTTTTTGGTTCAATATTCAACGGAACAAAATTTTGGAAATGTTGAATTTTATTTTTAATGAGCTCAAATTGTTATTTAGAGTATTTAAGTTT
The DNA here is from genome assembly GCA_030820535.1 of Quercus parvula. Taxonomy (NCBI): domain Eukaryota; kingdom Viridiplantae; phylum Streptophyta; class Magnoliopsida; order Fagales; family Fagaceae; genus Quercus; species Quercus parvula. The sequence goes on from JAUAME010000004.1 coordinate 33,487,400, forward strand.
TTTATTTTATTTTATTTTATTTATTTATGGCGGTCAAGTTTTTTTTTTTTTTTTTTCTTTTCCTAAGATGGTCCAAGGTCCATATTAATTTAAAATTCAATTTTTTTAACTATATAAAAAATATTTTCAAGTCAGGGTGGTCACATGACCACCCTGATTAACATTTGTTGTCGTCCTTTGATAAAGTGGTATTATTTATTAGGTGTGTGAGGTAGTTATATATCTTGGCTTTCGTGTTGAATATTATAAGTATGTTAATATATACCAAAATTAAGAAAATTGAAATGAACATTTAGCACAATCTGGACAACAATTAAAAACTAATATAAATTCTAATTGTGCTTCAACTTTAATATATATATATATTACAACAAAATGATAATATTTTTACTACGACAAGGTTGAAGATACTACAAATTTCATAACTTTTTAAAATGTCAAGGTGATAGATTGTAATTATTAAATACTCCCTCCGTCCTACTTTTTTTGTCCTGTTTGAAAAGTCAAACTTTTTAAGGGAACATTATTTATTGTCTTGTCTACCTTTTAAAAATGTATAAATTTCCAAAACTACCCTTAAAAAAATTTATCAAAAAATTGAATTAGTAAATTAATAGGGGTATAATAGGAACATTAGTAAATTAATGACTTTTATTTTTAGAAATAGGACAATATTTTTAGACATCTCAAAATAGAATAGAGGACAAAAAAAGTGGAACGGAGGGAGTAACTTTTATAAGAGACCATTTTTAATATCACTTTTTTATTAATTGTATATTAATCACAATATGCATGATACCTTAGTAGTTATATAAAAAAAAAATGTTATATAATTTATGTATTTAAAACTTATTGGAATAAAAATATATAAAAATAAATAAAAATAAAACGCTGGAATGGGGTTGATGGTTTCGAGCTGCGGGTTACAATATATAAATGCCGCCATATATTCATCAATTTCGGGAAAAATTTTTAATATGGTCTGCAGAGAGATTTTGAGAGTTTTTATTTTATTTTATTTTATTATTATTTATTTTTAATCTTTCTTTATCTTTGTTAGTTGTGACTATCTATGACATAAGGCGTGACGTTTCACAATCCTGGACTGCAGGAAGAAAACAATAGAAAGTATCAGCTATTTTTTATTTATTATTTATTTTTGGGTTTTGAATCCAGCTGTAAGTTGTTATTGTTGACCTGTATCTAAATTGAAATACACAATCAAAAATGCTATTGGTGGAGTTTTATTTTTTATTTTTATAAATTGTTAATATAACAAGTAATTATGAACAAACAATTAAAAAAAAATGTTTGCAAAAAAGATTTTTAGTGAACCATTAATAATTCGTCACAATAATAATTTATAAAAATGTTATAAGGTGGTTTGTACATGTATTAGTTATATACAATTAAAAATATATATAATACTTATTATTCAATCAAATAATTTTTTTAAACTAAAATAATATTAATGATAAATTCTTTTATAACTTTTGTAAGTATACTTTTTTTAATTCACTTTTTTCTAGGTACAGTATTTCAAACAATTTCCCATTTTAAAAAATTTTAAAATGTTGAAAAATAAGTTATACTAAACAAGCACTTAATATCCCACTTATATAAGTAGCGGGATTTAAAGATTACTTTCCTTTCTCAACCAAGCCCAATATTTAATCAATCCATACACATATATACACATACATACATATATATATATATATATATATATATATATATATATAATTGTATATTCAAATCCCAATCATCAATATTTGATTCTCCCAAGTCAAGTCTTTTTTATCAATTGCTTATTTTATTTTTTATTGCTGAGATTTAGTAAATTCATTAGAAGTAATAAGGAGATACATGATACATGCATCATTTGCAAGAGCCAATACAAATTACTTTGACTAGTACACGGGGATACAAAGCCAAAGATTTTTTACTTTTTAGCTTAGTATAAATATAAAGTCAGATGGCATCTCCTTATTTATAGAATTTTCTAAGACCATCCTAAACAAACATTTTTCCATTTGCCTTCATCCACATTCATTAGTTGGATCTATCGATTTTTTCAATAAAAAATAAGTGATATTAATAGTAGAAATTATAATATTCACCAAGGCAAATAATATTTGTTATTTTTTAGTAGTGGCGGAGTCATGAACTTATCTTTAAGGGGTCATATATATATATATATATATATATATATATATTGTGTATGTGTATGAAATGTAAAATAGTAATATACAATATTTTCATAACTAAATTTTTCCATTTTATTTGTTAAGGTAATTGTTAAAATACTTATGTGTTTCATTTTAAAGATGCTAAATGTTTAATTATTGTAATTAGTTGACATATGTATTTATGGATTGTATTTTATTAAAATGAAAATTATTTTTATTTGTTTACTTTCTTAAATATATATGTATATTATCAAGTACGGGGGGCAAAATGATAAGGTTATTTAAACATTTTCAAATTATTTAGGATATTTCCACGCACAAAAAAAAAATTATTACTTTTGAAGTTTTTTCAAAAATTTGGGGTGTGGGGGGGGGGGGGGGGAGGTCTAGGCCCCCCTCAGTTTTAAGTGGCTCTGCCACTGGTTTTTAGAAACTAAAAGCATAGTGTTTAACCAAATTTTATTGCCAAGTTGATATGTAAGTCAATTATATAGATCTAGGTTAAACATTCATCACACATATTGTACATAACACCAACCAAGGCATGTGTGAATGCTAACGTGGTTGGATCCAAACCGTACCGTGGGCTAGTTGTGAGGAAAGGAAGGAGAACATTGGCTTAAAATGTGGATCTTTGGCCCGTGCCAACGGCATGCCATCTTGGTGAAGAGTGAGATTTGCACTTGATATGGCTGAGCTTATGTTAGACCACTGCTAAGAGCACATTCATCACTCCTAGTATTCCTAATGTCCCTTTCCTTGTCTATGACTTGCTCCCCACATTGTAGCAGAGCCACCTTTCACCCCACTACCCTGACATTGGCATGTTTTCGCTCTCCTCCAGCCTTAACATAGTACAATAGCTTTATTAGGATTCAAATGGAGAAATCAGGGTTTGACACCTGTCCTTATGTACCTAACAACATTTCTCATACTATAAGAGAGAAACATGTTGCTAAACAATTAGAGCAAGAACCTAAAATGATAGTGAGAAAGAGGTAAAAGCTTGGGTAGGAAAGTAAGGTTGAAATAAAGGCTTTCTTTGGGAAGAACATCACCATTGTATGAAAACCTTGACTTTTACATAATAGAGAGCTCTAAGAGTGAGGCACATTCTCCCTTTCACTCACCTGTGGTTTTTTTATCCCTTTCAAAGGGTTTTCCACATATTTTCCCACGTCTTCCTTACTTTCTTGGTTTAGCATTTGCATTTCTCTAGACATTAAAGTGTTAAAGTTTCTATTTTTATTGTTCTTAAGCTTTTTTCACTTAAATGTACAATTAGATTCATCACTCATTCTCTTACATTGTCTTGATAATCTAACTTGCACATACACATATCATGCAGCAGAAAAGTAAATAAGACATAGATATAATGATCCAGGAAAACCAATAAAGCAAAATAGTTTCAAGGTAAAAAACCTAGGGGGAACTATCCTAAGAAGAACAATCCACTATATCAAATAGAAGTTTATAGTCAAGAATATTTAATTCATAGTGAACTTAACTATAATTGTCAAACCTAGCTCTAGAACCCTTAAACTTCTTTGATGTGGATTTGTTCTAGCATGAACCTCTAGTTCATGCCTTTGATCTTCAATACACTTGATATCTAAAGCTTGAGAGATAGAGAGAGAGAGAACTGAATGAATAGAAAATTTGTATTTCTTACTCATTTACAAACTGAAGCTAATCTCACTATTTATAGAAAAAATCTTTTGGAGAATAACTAAATAACTTTAGCTTCCACATTATGCGGATTAGCTCCGTGAAACTAGGGAGAAGAAACTGTTTACTCAACTGATTTTCGCGCCATCTTCAACTACTCTTCAAAGGCACACACACGACAATGTTTGGGTAGAGTTATACACAATCAAATGCATAAGTGAAAATAGGCATTTTGCATTAGATGCCTTTAGTAGAATGGTGTGTTTCATTAGATTAGAAACTGCCTTCAAATCTCAATAGTAACTTCTGACTTCTTCTTCCTCCTCAGGCTATTCTTCAACCCAAATGAAGCTTCATCTACAACATCCCCCCTCAAACAACAGGAGGAAGAATCCACTAGGAGTTTACATCGTTGATGAAGGAAAGAAGGAGTAGGCAGGGGTTTAGTGAAGATGTCTATGAAATTATCTTTACCAAAACCAAATGAACACATGAATCTCTGTGTAAAACTTTCTCACGAACATAATAAAAATCGACTTCCATATGCTTTGTGCAAGAGTGAAAAACAAGATTAGCAGATAACGCAATAGCAGAGATGTTGTCTCACCAAAGGACAGGCACATGAGGAAGAAAATTCGCAATTCCTTGAACAAAATTCAAAGCCAAGAGATCTCTGTAGCTATGGTGGCTAAAGTCTGATATTCAGCCTCTATGGAAGAATGAGATAAAGTACTCTACTTTTTAGCAGACCATGAAATAGGAAAGGGACCAAGAAACACAAAGACCGATGGTTTAGCAACGGTCAGTAGGATCATTGGCCCAGTCCACATCGGAAAATGCTGTGAAAGTCAATGGACCAGGTTTAAAAGAAATGCCATGATGCAAGATTCCTTGAAAATATCAAAGAACATGTTTTGCAGCTTCTAAGTGATTAGATGTGGGTCTACTCATAAATTTGCAAAGTTGGTGAAAAATAAAGGCAAGATCATGACATGTAAAAGTCAAGTACTGAAGAGCACTCACCATACTTCTATACTCAGTGGGATCAAAGAGAGAAACACCATCACGAGGAAGTAATTTGGTGGATGGATAGTATGGAGTCTTAGTAGGCTTCGAATTCTCCATATGAAATCTATAAAGGATATCAAAAGCATACTTGGCCTGAGTGAGAGTAACACCAAATTTAGAGTGAGAAATCTGTATGCCCAAAAAATAATTGAGTGATCCAAGATCTTTAAGTTCAAAAATAGTACTTAAGGCTGCTATAAGCTGAGCAATATAAGCAGAATTGTTCCCGGTTACAATGATATCATCTACATACAGTAGCATATAGATGATGGTGCTTGTAGAATGAAAAATGAAAAAGGAACTATCAACCACAGAAGCAGTGAATCCAAGATGGAGAAGATGAAATGTGAATCTCTCAAACCAGGCCCGAAGGGCTTATTCGAGACCATACAAGGACTTATGCAGTTTACACACATAGCTTGGATAAGCAGGGTTCACATACCCAAGAGGCTGTTGCAAATACACCTCTTCCTTGAGAAATCCATGCAAGAAAGCATTAGAACTAACAACAATTGCCAAAACAAGCCTTACAATAGTAGGCTTGATCATTAGACTGAAAGTTTCAAAATATTCTATGCCTGCCTGCTAATGAAAACCTTTTGCTACAAGCCTTGCCTTGTAACGAGCAAATGAGCTATCACTGTTGAATTTAAGCTTAAAAACTCACTTGCATCCAACCAAGTTTGCATGAGGAGGAGCAGGAACTAAATTCCAAGCGTTTTGTTTTTGTAAGGCCTAAAACTCAGCATCCATTACCTCACACCATTTGGGGTATTTAGATGCAATTCTGAAGGATGGGGTTCTATGTAGGCGTAGTCCAAAATGGTTTTATAGCATAATTTGGTGTTAGGCTTAGTAATGCCACTCTTGGATCTAGTCTACGTAGGATGCAGATTACTGACAGTGGTAGTGGAAACTTCAAGCATGATTGGAGGAATAGATGAAATAGTAGAGGATGAAATTGCATGTAATGTAGTAATATTGACAAGGACAAAAGGTAAGGTATCTATAGGAGTATGCAATGGAGCAGAGTGAGGGAGAGATGGGGTGGCAGGCATAGGAGGAGTGGATTGTGTGGTAGGCGGTGAAGGAGTGGATGGTGTGGCAATCACAGAAGGAATAGATTGTGGTATATAAGGACCCAATAAAGAAAGTTGATTTGAAGAGTGAAGATAAAGGAGATTTGATAACCAAAGTGAATTTAATATAGTTGAAATTGGAGAAGATGAAGAAGTAAAAGAAGTAGAAAGAGTAGTGAAGGAAAATTTGGACTTATTAAACAACACATGCCTAGAGGTGTAAAGATGCTGAGATTGAACATCAAGACAGAGATACCCTTTAGAATTAGAGGAATATCCTAAGAATAGACACTCCTTGGTTCTAGGCTCAAGCTTATGAGTAGTGTAAGGTCTGAGTCGTGGATAACATGCATAGCCAAAAACTTTTAACCATGGCAGATCAGGATGAGAGGAATAAAGCTTGTACCAAGGGGAAACAAAATTCTAAACAGAAGTGGGAAGTAAGTTTATTAGTGAAACTACTGTAAGAACAACATATGGCCAGTAAGTAGTGGATATAGAGGCTTGAGATAACAGAGTTATTGTGGTTTCAATGAGGTGCCTATGTTTTCTCTCAACCAGACCATTTTGGGTGTAAGGACAAGAGATTTGATAAATAATGCAATGTTGCAGAAGATAGGATTTAAAGGCAAATGAAGTATATTCACCACCTCCATCAAATCTGAATGTTTTGATTTTGGAGAAGAATTAAGTTTCAATCAAGCCTTCAAAAAGAACAAACTTGGAAAATACTTCAGATTTAGACTTTGTAAAGATGTTATTTACAATGTGTTTTGTTGGCTTATATTCCATGCCAAATTTGATTGTAATGTTATTCAATCTTTTGTACCCTGTATTTATTGTGGGATTTCATTGTAAGGGTTGTGTGTTAGAGAGAGAGTGTGTGAAGACTCAAGCAACTGAAGACTGAAGAGGTTTCACGGGTAGCTCACGACTAAGCATCCCGCAAAAGGAAGCATGTGCCTTGCACATGACTGGAATGCAAAGAGTCAGGCCAAATGGAGACAGCTGTGTCTCGCGAGTATCTCCCGGGTAAGGCCTTCCCGTGAGACACCCGCGAGACATTTTATTCTGCCAGCCTGTCTAGTCTGATTCACACTTTCGTGCCTACACTATTTATACCCACATTACCCACAAATGTTGAAGAGAGCTTCTAAGAGAAAACCCTAGCCAAACAACTTGAGAGTTAGAGATTGTCATACCTACAATTCTCTACACATTTGTTTTGGGAATTTCCTCATCTCCTACCTTTCTATTTCCATATCATTGAGAGGTTGATAGCCCAAACACTTACCACACCCTTTGAGAGTTTTAAGTAAGATCTTGGTGCTGTTGGGAAGCATTGGAAGAAGCCAAGGATGGCAAATGCAACATGGAGGTCATTGCGGGATCCGGAGAGCTAGACAAGACACGGTTCCAAGAAGCCTTGTTGGAGTAGGTGCTTAGAGGGCTTAGGTACAGCAGATAGATTAGGCTTGGAAGGTCTCTTGCTAACCCATGTATCCTAACTGATTGTCTAGTGGATCGATTACCGCTTGGAGGGCGGCAGAGAGGTTTTTCACTGAGTTCTTTGGTTTCCTTTTCAATAACACATCGGCGTGTTATCTATGTTTGCATCTCTCTTCCCTACTCTTGTTCATTTCATTTTACTACTGTGTTACTTTAAATATGGATTAGAGTAGCTCTTTTGCTTGTATGCTTGTGTTTACACTATTCCGCACTTAGTATTAAGTTAGTGTAAAATCTATCAAGCCGTAACTTTAAAATTTGGGGTCTAAACAGCTCTTGTGTTTTCAACACATTTTCAAGCTCTCAATTGGTATCAAAGCAGGTGCACTCTTTGTGGTTTAAACACCTTAGTGCGATCCTTGACCCTGTATTGAGATGGACGGGTCTCAATCTTTAAATGTTCCACCATATTTTGATGGTAACAACTATGCTTTTTGGAAAGTCCGGATGAGGGCCTTCTTGTGTTCAATTGATGATACTGTTTGGGATGTCGAAGAAATAGGATGGACTAGGCTAGAGGCCACAAAATCCACTTGGGATAAAGCAGCCCTTGTGGTAGCCAATGCTAATAGTAAAGTTTTGAATGAAATTTTTTATGGTGTTTCTCTAGATGAGTTCTACAGGATTTCTCACATAACAGTAGCCAAGGAAGCTTGGGAGATATTGGAGACCACCTATGAAGGAACAAAGAAAGTCAAGAACACAACTTCAGATGTTAACCACCAAATTCGAAGAGCTTAAGATAGGAGATGATGAGTCCTTTGATTCATTCTATGGAAAGCTCAACAAAATTGTGATTGCGAAGCTCAATCTTGGTGAGAAGATTAAGGATGCTAAGGTGGTGAGAAAAATTTTGAGGTCTCTACCGGAAAGCTTCCGAGCAAAAGTTAGCTATAGAGGAAAGTAAGATTTGGATGAAATTAAGATCCAAGAGCTCATTAGGTCTCTCCAAATGTATGAGCTTGGGTTGCCTTCTCATAAGTCAAGTAAATCTCTTGCTCTGAAAACCATCACCGAAAGAATGGATGATTCCTCCGAAGAAGATGGAGTGGAAAAGGATGTAGCATTTCTTGCAAAGAACTTCCGAAAATTTTTGAAGATGAAGAACAGTGGGAAACCGTTTAACAAAGGGAAGTTATCATCCTCCAAAGGTGATAGAAAGGAGTGTAAGAAGAAATATGGAAAGGATTCACAGTCTCCTCAAGGCATTATGTGTTATGAATGCAGTGGCCATGGGCATCTCAAGAAGGAGTGTCCCAACTATCTAAGAGGAAAGGGCAAGGCGTATGCCATAACACTTAGTGATTCTGATTCTTCAAATTCTGATTCTAAAGAGAGCTGTGATGGAGAAGGGAACTACTCTGCTTTTATGACTATTACTCATAATGAGTCTTCGGAGGACTTGAACTTGCTGGTACAAGAGCTTGGGGATCATAGTGATGAAGAATCTGATGCTGAAGAAGATGAAAACACAGTTGGTCTTCAAGAGAATTACAACTCACTCCTTGAGAAGTCAGGAGAGTATACACGAGTGGCCAAGGCAGCCGTAAAGAAGATGAAAAAGGCAGAGGAGGACTATAAAAGTCTTCTAGTGCGTTATAAGAAGGCCAAGTGTGAGATAGAGACTATGAATGGTGAGCTAACTGAAGCTTATTCAAAAATCAGATTTCTTGAGCTAGAGGTAGTGCAAGCAAATGCCAAGATAGAGAGGGTATCCACGAAGAAGCTAGACGATGTAATTTCATCTCAAAAACATTTCTCAGATAAGTCCGGGTTGGGATATACCGGAGGGAGTAGCTCATTGGCCAATGTCACCAAAGAAATGAAGTTTGTAAAGGCCAGAGTGCTGGTTGTAGTTGCCTCTACTCTTGAGAAAGTAAAGGATGAAAAGAAGAAGAATGTGGCTAACCAACGGGTGCTGAATAAGCCTCGTAACCAATTAGTGGTTAGAACTGAAGCCAGAGGGAAATCACTTCATAAATCACAAAGACGTCCAAAAGTTCAACATTTTTGTCATCATTGTGGACAACAAGGACACACCAGACCAAATTGTCATAAGTTGAGGGCATTGAAGAATGCAAGTGATCAAAGGTCAAAAGGACCTAGAAATGACAAAAGAAATTGGACTATTGAGAAACCAAGAGGTCAAGATGGTGATTCCGATGTGATGGACGTGATGAAGATGATTGATGCATTCACCACTTGTTTGGCAAGCTTCTCCAGAAGGTTTGAAGGACACAACGCTCGTACCCAATCCTATAGGGATATCACCCCAAACGCACGTGTCGTGTGGGTGAAAAGGGGTACTTATGCATAAGCATTTCAATATGTCCATGCATTAATTCTTCCGATGATTATGGACATTTGTTCATGCATCACAACATGCATAATTCACGTTATGTCTATTGCTTCTGGTTTCTAGCATGTTTCTTTCACTAGCTTTTGCTTTGCTCTCATTTTTGTTGATTTTCGTTTCTTGTTCTGTTTTTGAGTGTGTTCAAAAAATTCAAAAACCTATAAAAATCAAAAAATCTTCAAAAAGTTTGATCGCTTGTCTTTGTGTATGTCACATGTGAGGTTAGCCTAGTACCTTCATACTAATGGCGTAGTGCATTTACGAGCTTGGCTTGTTCTTTTATGCACATATGTCTTTGTGGGAGAAATCTTGAAATCTATGTGTGATTGTTGTAAATAGATCTTCAAGCTTGTCATGAATGATTGGTCAATAATCTTGTTGGTCTTGATACTTGCATAGACTTGTGCCTATATATCTTTCCATTTTTTTACGTTTTTGCAAGAGAGCTCACCAAATGTAAATCTGAAAGTTAAAGAGATATTGAGCTACAAAAGCCTATCGCACATACTAGTATTTGATTAAGAAAAAGGGAAAGTGACTTTTGTATTGAAATGTATGGTGCTCAAAAAGCCAAAGGCTAACTCTCATTGTTGAAATATAAAAAATTTCAAGCACCGATCTCAAAAAGAGATGTATTGTCCAAAAAGGATTAAATACTATGATTTATGCAGAAGCCAAATGAAAAGCTTTTAAGTTTTGTAATCATTCTCTTGTAGGAGGTCATATATGCTCATTTCTATAATTGAGATAGTCCACTTGACTTAGTAATAGTTGTGTATGACTTGATTGAATTGATCATTGAAGCTTCACTCTAGTCTAAGGACTATTCCACACTTGACACTCACCCACAACACACAAGTCTTTGATTCAATGAATGCTTATCTCATTTGTATGATTGTACATGTTCAAATGTAATGTGTATGCTCAAATACTTGATGATCAAAACCAAAAAGATTTTTAAGCGTTTTATTTGTTTTTGAAAGTGATTTTATACTTTCGTGCTTTTAGTTTTTGTACAAAATACATTTTTGTGTTTTTCTTCAAAAACTGGTTCAGAGGTTATTTCGCAAGAAGCTCGCGCCTTAGAGCTTCCCGCGAAAAGTGCTTAAGGGAAATAAATTTTTTGACAATTCACACAGAAACTTTTGCGACTGTCTCACGACTATATCGCGACTAACAGCTTCTCACTAAATACTGTTTGGCCAATATTGGATTTTTCCAAATTTAGACAGAAGCTATCGCGACTATATCGCTACTGTTTCGCGACTTAAAACTTCTCGCGAAAGTTTTTGTGCTTCAGTGGTCTCTCTCGCGATTGCGTCGCTACTGCCTAACCCACGAAAAACGCGTGTTTTCAGTTTTATATAGCAAATGTGACAGTTTTTCAAACACTTAGACATTTCCCTCGTACTAACTCTCTTCGAACCCTTTTCAACCCAAATCACTATTTCATTCAAATCCCATCATTTTCAAGCAAAATCTCTGCAAAATCCTCTCAAGGTATGTGTTCCTAACACTATTTTCAAATTTTATCTTCGGATTATGCAGAATCTGTGCTTAGGGTTTTCAAAATTGGGGATTTTCAAAAATTGGGTTGGGATTCTAAAGTTTGTGAAATTTTTTTCAATTCTTTGATTAGGCTGAGTCCCATTCGGTATTTGTGCATCTATGTTGGTCCCTTGTGGCAGTTTGAGCATGTATTCAGGCATTTTTCCATATGTTCATGCATTTTTCATAAATGTTTTGCATTGTTGCATGTCATGTGTTTGACAGATTGTCTAAATGACATTTCTATGTTGTTTTGGACTCAACTGAGTTCCAATCTTTGGTTTTGATCTTGTTTGATCTTATGAACCATGTTTTGATCAATTTGTGTGTATTGTACACACTTTGTTTTCTTTGTGCCTCAATGTCATGCCATGCACACACTAGGCACTCTCTAGGGCCTTTATAGGCACACCCCTTTTATCTCATGCACACACATGCATCAACACATGCACATATATGCACATTTTCTTATTTTCACGCATTGTGAGTCTAGTTACATGGTTTGTCATATTTAGCTCACTATTTTGTGTTTATCTACTCTATTTTTGAGTTGTTCTGCTATGTTTTAAGTTATTTTACCTTTAAGTTGAACTAATGTGAAGCTAATCAAGTTTATTGTGTTCTGTTTTGTGTTTCTACATTTGGTTCTTTTATGCTTTTGCATTCCTTTGCACAGATGGCTCCTACTAAGCATGTAGCCACCAAGAAGCCATCTTCCAAACGCGCACGCACTGATTCTGATCATTTCAAGTCTGTTGATGATGCTATGAAGTTTAATGATTGCTACAGGGAGCAACCATTATCATGGAAAGGGTGGTCAATCTAGAATCTCTTGAGGGCACTTTCATCCCTAAGGTGTTCAAAGAAAGGACATGGACCAAACTATTGAACCCGGTTGAGGTTGTCTATTCAGAGATCCTAAGGGAGTTCTTCTCCAATGCTGCTATAGATAGAGATCGTATCGAGTGATGGGTAAGGCACAAAGAATTTGTGATTACAAGAGAGATCATCCATGATTTTTTGGAAGTTTGTCCACCCTCACAGCCAATTGAAGTGCAGTATGAGGATAGGTTGGGATCTACTGACGAGATGATAAGGACGCTTAGTGGCACACCGAAGAAATCATCCATGAACACAATACCATTTTCATCGGAGATGAGAGCTTTGGCATATGTGATGATCCACAACTTATATCTGGTCACCAACCTCACCACTTTATCTACTCTAAGGACAAGATTTTTGTATGATCTCTTTACCCACAAAGAGATAGATATTTGTGGACATATCTTCCATATGTTGAAGAAGAGTATTGAGAAGCAGAATTCAAGAACTGTAATGCCATTTCCCTCACTAATTATGGGACTAATTGCGAAAACAAGGTTCAAAATCCCAAGTGGTCTGAAAGTAGTTCAGAAGGACTATCTCATTGGTGATCACACAGTCAATAGGAGCACAGCTCACATCAAGGGCTCCAAAGCTGGTGTACATACGATACCACAGGATCGAGTTGAGGACGAAGGGGGTGATACTAAGGAGGAGATTGATAGATTTACTTCTACTCTAGAGTCCTCAGCACAGCCATCCTCTTCTGTACCAACATGAGGACCAAACAGACTCAATCGCCTTCTTGATAGAGTGGATCAGATGTTTACCATGTTGGACTCCCATGTGCAGCACACAGCGACCCAGTTTGCATACATCTAGGGACAGATCACTGAATTGTCTTCTCAGATTGAGGATTTGTCCATGGCGCGGGGATCAGATTCAGAGTCTGACTAGTTCTAGCCTCTTTGGCCATTCCTGTCAAAAAGGGGGAGAATATTTTGAGGGGGAGCTGTAGAAGAGCTTGCACAGTGTTAGGGGGAGCATAGGCTTAGTGTTAGAAAAATTGGTTTTCGGTTCATAGGCTGTTTACTTTTAGTTTTTATAACTGCTTTTAGCTAATGTTTTTACTGCTTTTGTTTAAAGCATTGATACTCTGTTTTATATTTCAGTTTATATTCAGTATTTGTGATTAATCTCCATGATTTGTAGCATTGTTTGTGTACTTTTAAGATATTGACTATATGTCTTAAGTACTTCACTCTTGTGCCCTAGTAGGATCTTGTATCCTAGATGCAAATACTTTGTGTATTTTGCATTGGTTGAGTGCTGGACATGCAATTGATCCTTGGGATTGTTCTTAGCTGCATTGCATGTTCGGATGAGCATTTACTTGCTAAATGTGCATTGTGGTCATTCTTTAATGACTGTTTTAGTTTGATCAAGATATGCTTACATGTTTTTTTGTGTTTACAAACTTGATCACACTTTACTTGCTCATGTACATACCTTGTGTTCAACTTGTCATAAGTTTAGTGAAAGTTTTGTTTGTGTGAAAGTGTTTCAGGTTACAGGTATTTACTTGCAAGTGCTTCACAGCTTCTAGATTAGGTGTGAGTGAGTTTTGCCTTTGTTCCCAAACTCACATTTAAGTCTAGAGTTTGTTTTAGGAGTTTTGTCATGGAATAGCCAAAGGGGGAGATTGTAAAGTTGTTATTTACAACATTGTGTTTTGTTGGCTTATATTCCGTGCCAAATTTGATTGTAATGTTATTCAATCTTCTGTACCCTGTATCTATTGTGGGATTTCATTGTAAGGGTTGTGTGTTAGAGAGAGAGTGTGTGAAGACTTAAGCAACTGAAGACTGAAGAGGTTTTGCGGGTAGCTCGTGACTAACCATCCCGTGAAAGGAAGCATGTGCCTTGCACACGACTGGAATGCGAAGAGTCAGGCCGGATGGAGACAGCTGTGTCTCACGAGTATCTCGCGGGTAAGGCCTTCCTGCGAGACACCCGCAAGACATTTTGTTCTGCCAGCTTGTCTAGTCTGATTCACACTTTCTGTGCCTATACTATTTATACCCACATTACCCACAAATGTTAAAGAGAGCATCTGAGAGAAAACCCTAGCCAAATAACTTGAGAGTTAGAGATCATCATACCTATAATTCTCTACACATTTGTTTTGGGAATTTCCTTATCTCCTACCTCTCCATTTCTATACCATTGAGAGGTTGATAGCCCAAACACTTACCACACCCTTTAAGAGTGTCAAGTAAGATCTTGGTGCTATTGAGAAGCATTGGAAGAAGCCAAGGATGGCAGATGCAACATGGAGCTTGTTGCGGGATCCAGAGAGATAGACAAGACACGGTTCCGAGAAGCCTTGTTGGAGTAAGAGCTTGGAGGCTTAGGTACAGCGGGTAGATTAGGCTTGGAGGGTCTCTTGCTAACCCATGTATCCCAACTGATTGTCTAGTGGATCGATTACCACTTGGAGGGCGGTGGAGAGGTTTTTCGCTGAGTTCTTCGGTTTCCTCTTCGATAACACATCGGCGTGTTATCTATGTTTGCATCTTTCTTCCCTACTCTTGTTCATTTCATTTTACTGCTGTGTGGCTTTAAATATGGATTAGAGTAGCTCTCTTGCTTGTATGCTTGTGTTTACACTATTCTGCACTTAGTATTAAGTTAATGTAAAATCTATCAAGCCGTAACTTTAAAATTGGGGGTCTAAACAACTTTTGTGTTTTTAACACATTCTCGAGCTTTCAGACTTAATCTGGTAAATCCAAGTAAATCTTATAAAGTGATCAACAAACAAAACATAATATCTAAAGCCATTTACTAATTGCATAGGTGCAGGACCCCACACATCAGAGTGTATAAGTTCAAAAGAAGAAGATGCAATAAACTAAGATTTTGGAAAAAGGAAGATTATGCATTTTACCATACAAACAATGTGTGCAAGAATGATTCAAATCAGTATAATTATTAAATACAAACTTGAAATCAGGAAAAAGAAGTTTGAGAACCTGATCATGAGGATAACTAGGCCTCATATGCCAAAGTGTTTTATTGAAAACAATGGGCTTAGCAGCATTGTTACAGACTGTAGAAGACAAAGTGAGTTGAGAAGCTTTGTGAGGATAGATGGGATAAACTCCATCTTCACTCTTGCCTTGGTAGAGTACTTTCCCCTTGGTCAAAGCCTGAATTGAAAGGATATTTTCATTAAAATAATACCAACATTTGTTATCGTGACAGATTTTATTGATAGAAGCAAGATTTGAGGAAATGGAATAAACTCTAAGCACAATATTTAGATGAATGGTTGAATAGGAAGATGGAATGAGAGTGTTATCTATATGAGTGATAGGTAGGTTTTGCCCATTGCCAACAGTGAGGTGGTCTTGACCATTGTAAGGCTTGGAAAAGTTGAGTTGATTCGGGCTTGAAGTAACATGATCTGTGGCTGCATTATCAGCAAGCCAAGGTTGCTCCTGTGCAAGATAAGCATTGGATGCAATAGTCATTATTGCAAGTTTGGTAGGTTGATGCTTGCCTTGATACGCATAATCCATCCTATGATAGCAATCTATTGCTAAACGTCCAAGCTTACCACAAATCTGACAAGTTGGCCTCTCTGATCTTGGACCAGCAGTGGAATTGGATGGGTTTTGTTGGAAGTAAGTGAATTGATTATACTGAGGTAGTTGATTACTTGGACCTCTACCTCTTCTTCCACCTCTATTGTTATAGTTCCCTTTGACCATTCCTTTATTGTATTGATTGTAACTATTTCCATTAAGTTTTGAGGTAGTAGCTGCTGCCATAGCAAAGATAGGATCTTTGACATCCAAGCCTTCATTTAGAGACTCATCTTCTACATTTAGCATAGTTAAGAGTTCATCAAAGCTTAATTGAGTACTTTTGGTCCTTATACCAGACCATAAAGCATTGTACTCTTTAGGAAGGCCCTTAATTGTGATATGCAGTAGCTTTTCATCATCAATGATCACACCAACTGATAGTAGTTTATCTCTCACTACTTTGATCTTTGGTAGATAAAGATTCACAGTATCTGCTCCCTTCTTGAGATTATGTAGTTCACCTTTAAGGTTCATTATGTGAGATTTAGGGATGAAGGAGAACCTATTTCCAAGACTTTCCAAACCTCCAAAGCAGAAGTGCAGTTAACTATGAGTGCTAAGATGGAAGGAGACAAAGTAGAGCTTATGAATGTAAGCAAAGCTTTCTCCTTTGATCTCCAAAGTAAGTAATTTGGATTCAAGATTGAGGTGTATTCACTAGAAAGATCCTTAAGGAATTTATCAGGGATCAATTGTGGCTCTTCTAGTAGTTCAAAAATTCTAAAACCATTGAAATTTGATACTTCCACACAATATAATTTTTGTTGTCTAGTTTGATTGTCATCATATTCACCATATTAGACAGAAGCAGAAGTGGCTAATTCATCACATTTACTGAGGAATTCGAAGATGTAGAAGAAGTTGAAAAAGCCATTGTAGACACTCGGTTTTGCACCCATAATTTAATCAAGGAAAATGACTGGAAGGACCATCTATGTACCCCAAAAAATCATGATTGCATTACATGCATTAATTCATTCATTGTATATCACAAAAATGATCTTGAGATTCTAACGATCGCGACAGTATGTCCGGTTTCTAGATTCTAAAGATATCGCATGATCAAGTTTGCACAGTTAGCATGCATTGTGTCTAAGTAGAGTTGACCATGCATGATTAATTTAAATTAATTCTGATTGGTTAAATAATTAAAATTAATTAAATAATTTTGTGATTAGTTGATAATTAGTGTTTAAAATCGGATTGCTTGCATAGGAAAAAATGGGATAATTGGATAATAATAAAATTGTGGATAATCTGAACTTTATCAAAATTTATTTTAGAGTATTTATCTACAAGATAATTGTTGCTGAAAAGACCTGAATTATCTAGAAAAGAGATAAAAATCTTAGAATACGGATTGAAAACACATCTAAGTGTAAGGCCCGGCTCAAGAAAACCTAAAAAATGAGTCCAAAACGCATTTGAACACAAAAGTGAGATCAGCACCCAAGAGTACCACTCGACACTTTCAAAGTTTTGAATGGCACCCTTAAGGGCTAAGGCTCAACTCTCTTCAGGTGATGATAAGGCACATCCTTTTAAACTTATTCGTAGAAGGATGTGTCCAGATTCACATTCTAATCGTCTGAGCTATTTTTTAGAGTCTTCCAGCCTCTATAAATAGAGTCTGGACCTCAAAATTCAGGACACTCTTTTACACTCTCAAGAGAAACACTTTCTCAGACCCCTAAATTTCTCATATTTTCAATCCCCATTCTGATATTTGATAGGCCAAAAACATATTAACCCCTTGTGATAAAATTATTAATTAATCAAATTAATATGCAAAGCGTGTGGTAGCACAAACAAATCACCAATTAAACTAAGTATGCAGTGGAAAATAAATTGACACAATGATTTGTTTACGAATGGGGAAACCTACACGGCAAAAACCTCATCGGGTAATTTTAAGGTCACCACTCTTGAAAATCCACTATTATCAAAACAAATGGTTACAAGTAAAGGAATCCCAGTACCTTATACTAACCTACAGTTGAACCCTTACCCCAATACCCAGTTGGACTTGTTCTGTAGTGACAATCTCTCCTTTTCAATGCACGGCTCCCACTACGTGACTAACCAATTGCGCGGATCCCAGTATGCGACTTCAATCACCAATTAGAGAAGGATGTTGGCTGCAAAATTCTTCAGTTCATCACATAATGAAGATCAAGAAGCTCCTTGGTCACAAAACCCTACGGTGTACAAACATAGCAACTTCTTCACAAGAAAGATGAATTAGGGCAAATTCTATCTCCGGTCACAATTTGCTTGAACAAAACTTTGCTCAACACTTGTGGAACTTATGTCACCTTTGATGGTCCTTAACATAATCCTTATATATGTCTAGGGTTGTGAGAAAAGAAAGTCCAAACATATAATCACGGATTAGATGAAAAACAATCCCGAAAAACTGAGTTTCATAAACCTCAACAGATACCCTATCTGTTAAGTTGCTATCGAGCCATGGGATTCAAACAGCTTTAAGTCTTGATAGAAGCTAGCTGTCAAGCTTTAATGAACAACACTTTTCACATTTGATTCTTGGACAAACTTCCATGGTTTTAACACTTGAACTTGAAACCTTGTTTCTTAAAGCATTAAACACATTCTTGATCTACTCGATTACAAGTAAAGTGCATTTTGTCAAAGGAATTGCCAATTACATAAAATCGTAACATATATTCCTAATATGTGTAACACATATGTCCTAACAATATTCTCTAAAGTTAGGGTTTTTAAGTTTCAAAGATAATTGCATAAATTTCTTTGAACCCTAAAATATCCTTTCAAGAAGAAGAGTGCTCCATGCAAGAGGTTGTTTCTTATTAGCCCTTTTAATTATTTATTTTATATATTGCTCTAGTTGTGATGATGCATGTTTATTTATTTTAGTGTAGTTGTGTCAAATATTCATATCATGAATTGTTAATTTATTTTGTTAAAATATGTTTTTGATTCTTTTTGTTATGATCTCTTTCTTAGTTTCAAAATCTACATGTTATCAATTTTTTTCTTAAATGAAAAATGGATCTGCATCTTCCTTAGATGCATATATGAATTTTTCTTAAATTAAAAACAGATCTACATCTTCATTAGATGCAAATCTGAATTTTTCTTAAATTAAAATCGGATCTGCATTTTTCTTAGATGCAAATCTGAATTTTTCTTAAATCAAAAATGGATCTGCATCTTTTTTAGATGCAAATCTGAACTTTTCTTAAATCAAAAACTGATATGCATCTTATTAGATGCAAATCTGCATTTTCTTTCAAATTAAAAACTTATCTACATTTTCATTAGATGTAGATCTGATTTTTTTAACATAGCAGATTTTGAAAAAAAAAAAAAAGGATCATGAATGGTTTTGTTTGTTTTATTTAGTACATATAGCATAAATTTATTTTATGAATGAAATCCTCTTCTCAAGAAATCTTTTTCATTTTTTTACACATATAAAAATAGATCTGATTTTTTTTAAATACACAAATCTGATTTTTTTTTTTCACAAGACAAATCTGATCTTTTACAAATCAAAATCCTTTTTTTTTCTCAATTCTCATAAAACAGATCTGATATATTTTCAAATCAAAAGATTTTTTTTTCTTTAATAAGCACAAATCTGAATTTTTCTCTTAAAAAAGCCAATTTTTTTCAAGTTCTCAAAAATAGATTTGATTTTTCTAAACCAAATTCAATATTTTTACAACACAAATCTGATTGATTTTTTTTTTTTTTTTTTTTTTTTTTTAATGTGTGCAACGTATCATTCATGTCATGCATAAAATGGTACATTGGTCACAAGAGTCTAGAAGACCAGACTCTGTCTAGGCGGGATGAGTGCTTGAGACCTTCCCATTCCGTAACCTAGCCTCCGAATTTAGAGTCTTTGGATAGGTAGACCTAGGCTTTATCTTTGTTCTTTATTTATTTTGGGTAGATTGTAACTAGGTCAAAAAGCCAAGTATTTTTGGTAGTTTGTAACTAGGACCCAAAGCCATGTAATTTTCAATTTATCAAACATGTATTTTTTTTTATTCAATCAATGAAATGGAACAATTCAGGTATGTATTTTGTATTTAGTTTTTCTTTTTTTTTATATATAAAAAATAAGTTGTGACTCCACATCACTTACTCAAAAAGATGGGTACTCTGAAAAGCCCTCTAAAAATCTCTCTTTTTTGAGAGGCACCAAGTTTGGCAGTCTCTCACAACCATTGTTGAGCTTGATGTTGCCATTGATGAATTCTGAGTAGGGATTGTGGGCTCTAATACCATGAAAACTTTCTTTATGAAATAGAATTCTGTATTGAAGTAAGAACAAAACAGATATTGACTCAGAGTATAACAGAGAGAGAGAGAGAGAGAAAACTGAATGAATAGAAAAATTGTATTTCATGCTCATTTACAATTTGAAGCTAATCTCACTGTTTATAGTACAAAGCTTATGAGAATAACTAAATAAATTTAGGTTCCATATTATGCAGATCAGCTCCGTGAAACCAAGGATAAGAAACTGTTTACTCAACTAATTTTTGCGCCATCTTCAACTGCTCTTTAAATGCACACACACGACACCGTTTAGGTAGAGTTATACACAATCAAATGCATAAGTGAAAACAGGGTGTTTTGCAATAGATACCTTTAGTAGAACTATGCGTTTCATCAGATTAGAAATCGCCTTCAAATCTCAATGGTAACGCCTGACTTCTTCTTCCTGGAGCTATTCTTCAACCCAAATGAAGCTTCATCTTCAACAGTTTGGAGTAGATGTACTGGAGTAAATGACTGCATAATATTATTAGCTAAGTTTCTTGATAACAAAAAGCATATACGTTTTTGAAGATGCAGATAGTGCTAAATGGCAAATTAACGAAGGAAATTTCTGCTAGTCAAATTAAAGTATATATGATCATAACACTAAGTCAAAGGGAAACTAAACTTTATTGGTAATCATAAATAATAATTTTCTTTTTTCTATAATCCTTCCATGGGTGGGGTTGAGATGAAGGGGGAATCATATTAAATACATGGTTGCTTCGATAGATTTAAACTCTTGAACCATAATATCTCTCACGCATTAAAGAATATTATTACAACTTTCGACTTTATAAATTATAGTTTGAGCCTAATGTGAGAAACATCATAATTTCATGACCAATACCTCAATCCGTAATGGCCAGAAGCTTAACACCAAATACACACTACAAAATACCTCCCCTAGCCCTAACCCATACCCATCAAGAGCTAGTGGTGGTTGCAACTTTAACAAACTCACAACCAGCGCTGTCAAGTGCACCACCAAAATGGTTGTACCTGGCACGAAAATTGGGGACTCATTGAAGGTGAATCTTCCCGCTTCAGCATCACTGGCATCATTATTGGATTGGTCTTTTTGTGTTACCTATAGAGCACCTATTAAACTACTTTATCAAACAGAAGAAAAACTAAGAAAACATAGAAGGGAGAAAGAGAAATAGAGAGAATAAAGAAAGAATCACATATGTAGATGCAGATCTGTTAGTTGTATTGGTGGTGTAATTTGTTGCTGATGAAAAAGAAAAGTGTAGTGAAAAAAAATAATAATAAAAACTCAATTTACTGTCAATGCCAAAGCATGGTTTTCAGAACCGGACCGAACCGGGATGTCGGACCGTGAAAACCGGAAACCGGGATGAAAACCGATTTTTTAAGCCTAAAGAATCGGATTTTTTGTTAATTCCATGAATCGCTAAAACCAGGGTTGGACCGCACGAACCGGTGAGAACCATGCGGTCCAACCCCTTAGCAATTTAAAAAAAAAAAAAAAAACAACTTAACACAATTTTATTCTACTTAATTAAATTATCCATCTCTTACAAGGAATAAAAAAAATTATAATTAAAATCCTTCAAAGATATTCAACTTTATTTCAAAAATTAATCATAAATTTTAATGTTTTCATGGTTATTATTTTTATTTTATTTACTTTCTTATTTAATTATTAAATATATGCTTGAAAATCATTAAATTTCCCTCACATATATAGATATATTGTCAATTTTGCTAGTTTTATAAATTTAATATCTATAATTAGGCTTTAATTAATTATTAAATTAATTATGACGTCATCACGGTTCGACCCCGGTTCGACCTCGGTTCGACCTCAAAACCCTTGAACCTCTCCATTTTACAGTTCAATGAACAGTCCGGGTCTGAAAACCTTGTGCCAAAGTCCCAAAGAGAAGGTTTATTATGATTTTTTAATGAATGAGCAAAATTTTGAAACATTTTTTTTTCTTATAAAATTAAATATTTTCAGAGTAGTGTTACTAGCATAATACTTTTTTTTTTTTTTTAAATCGCAACAAAATCTAGATAGCAAGTTGTTAAAGGTAAGTAAAAAAGTTATATTAGTTGTGAATCCACATAAAACTAGTTACAACTTATCACTTAAATTTTATTGTGAAAATATTGTAAAAGTAGTACTAAGATAATCATATTCAAGTTTATTTCAGTTGAGTTTAAAAAAAAAAAATTAGGATCAAGGTGTTCAAATTTTTATTTTAAGGGATCAAAACAAAAAATATATATATAATTTTTTATATAACTTTTTTTGGTCTAAGCTAGGGGGCTCATTTGAACCCTCTCACTTGTATGTAATGCTACTCCTGGTTGAACAAGTAAAAAAAATCCATTGAAATCCTCTTAAAACTCTCCCAAATACTCTAGAAAATTCCTAAATCCAATTCTCCCTTATTGTCATTGTTTTCAAATTCTTTTTTGCTTAATTAAAGTGTTTGTTTGCATGAAGAATGTGATTGAACATGTTTTCATTGACATGAATGGGGATTGCCATGCATGATAGGATTAGAATTTGATTTCAAGCTTATATCTATCATGCTAATTCTTACAGTAATATGAATATGTTCATTACTTCATTCATCTTTGCATGCATGAATATCATTTTATGCTTGCTTCACATGTTATTTTGATTATATGGCTTACCCATTATGTTCTATCTAGTTGGCTCTTGGAATAATAGGTGATGGTTTTTTGAATAATAAGCTTGACTGATTGGCCGGATCGATTTATTTTTACATGTAGCTATTCTCTTGATCTGATCTAATTAAATTTGTACATGGACGCTAGGTGGTTATTTATTTGCATATATATGACATGCATGCATATATTTCGATATTGAAATTGCTTGAGTCTTGGTCAGGACTCAAGCAATTCCAATATCTAAATATATTATGCATACATTGTGAACTTAATGTTTGGTTCATAGATCCATTTATACAAGCATGATTTTATACAAATTTTCCGTTCTTTAAATATGGATTTGCGTACAAGTTCTTTAGTTAGTATTGTAAATTCCATAATTCCCACATCAAAAAGATTGATCTAAAAGAAATTTTCAAAGTGATTTTAAAAGCTTGTTTTTCAAATGATTTTCAAACACTTTTTGTTTTCAAAAGTATTTCTCAAAGAGTGTTTCCAAATCACCTAAAGCTGCTTGTATTGTGAAAATGATTTTCATCGAAAACTTTCTTCAAAAGTTTTCATGAAATCCATTGTTTTAACAAATGAACAAACAAAACCCTTGGGACTTCCTTTTAAAAGTCCTTTTCCGATAAAAAAACTTTTTCCTAAAAACCGTAGGAGGTCTTATAAAAATCATTTGGTCTTAAAAATTAAGGCAATCTGCCATGAACAAGTGGAAAGAAGAGAGAGGGGGGGGGCGGGGGGTGTTGTACAAGTAACAAGTATGAGGCATTGGAGTTAATGGCTAGCTTTATAAAATTATTAGCTACATTTATTTATAACAACGAACATGTACGTCATATAGATGCAAATAAAGCAAAATGGAAAATTAAAGGATGGAATTTTTGCTATTCAAATTAGAGTACATATTTTCATCAAAGAAACTTAGTGTACATATTATTAAAACACCAATTCGAAGGGAAACTAAACTTTATTGGTAAGCATAAAGAAAAAAGAAATTCTATAATCCTTCGGGGGTGGGATAGGGATGGATGGGGAACATGTTAATACATGGGCTCCTACGTAGGGTAGATTTAGTCTCTTGAACCATAATATCTTTCACATCAAGAATTCATACAAGTTTTGATTTTCTAAATTTGAGTTTGAACCTACTGTGAGAAACATCATAATTTCATGACCAAAACCTCAATCGTAGTGAGCAAAGAAAATAATTTCATGA
Organism: Quercus parvula; assembly: GCA_030820535.1. Classification (NCBI taxonomy): domain Eukaryota; kingdom Viridiplantae; phylum Streptophyta; class Magnoliopsida; order Fagales; family Fagaceae; genus Quercus; species Quercus parvula. The sequence continues at coordinate 33,511,501 of JAUAME010000004.1, forward strand.
CCAAAGTCTCAACCTATTGTAGCCCTTCTACAAAAGTACACAAAAAGTAACGCTAAAGCAGTTGACTTGCATATTGTAGATGAGGGAATCCCATGTCTTCCTTTCCCAAATAATCCCTTCAAAAATGGCCAGAAGCATAACACCAAATACACACTACAAAATACCTCCCCTAGCCCAGACCCATGCCCATCACGAGCTGGAGGCTGCAACTTTAATAAACTCACAACCAATGCTGTCAAGTGCACCACCAAAATGGTTGTACCAGGCAAGAAAATTGGGGACTCGTTGAAGGTGAACCTTCCCGCTTCAGCATCACTGGCATCATCCCTAGATTGGTCTTTTTGTGTTACTTCAAAGACTGTCTCGGATATTCCTAAGAGCTTAAATATCACACTGAAAAATCCGAATAACCATGCATTCGTTGTGTTTATTCGTGACATTCTTTGATTATTCCACCATGCTCGAACTGATTGGCCGCTTCTTAGGTACTCGGATAAAGTGTATACGTTGTAAATGATAAAAATAGCAGCTAGTACATATAGTGCTGGTTCTTGCACCTGAATATACATATGCACGTTTTAAGGTTGGAAAAACAGTTTTAAAAAAAAAAAAAAATCTTAATTTTGAATATATTATAGTTTCATGCAAGGTTGGAAAAAACAGTAAAAAAAACTATAAACTTAATTTTGAATATATTATAGTTCATGAGCTTCATCATGCAAATTTTGGACAAAAGGAAAATTTATTACTTCGAAAAGAGATTACCATATGCACATGATTTTTGTTTTGGTGAAAGTGTGGAACACATTTGCAAAAAATATAGAAGCAATAATGATGACATGCACAAGATTTATACAATGCAAAGTTTTGGCATGACATAATTGTAGCTCTATATGTCTTGTTATAAATGAACATCGACGTAATGGTTTAGGGTTGCCAAATGACTTTTAAATGCAATTTTTAAGTTTAAATGATTAGCTTTTTTTTTTTTTTTTTTTGGTTGGATAATTCTATAGTAGATGGAAGGACTTTAATCTTGACATATGAGTTCGAGGTGCAAACTGATTAAACTATAATATTCTTGACAATTAGCATTTTATTCCTAAATTTAATAGCTAACAAATTGAGATTGTATATTTCTTTCTATAAGGTGATACTTTTTTTATTAAAAATTACTCCTCTTATTATTTTCCATTTAAGTAAGAAAACGTCAATAAAGGGTTTAATTTTGCCACACCAAAATTAGAGTCTTAAGAAAAAGAAAATTCCCCACCCCTCAGAAAATAAGCTATCATTAATTTATTTTTGTGGCAAATACGAACAGAATCGTGCAATAAAAAGACAAATTAGTTAGTCTACATTGGAAGGTGCATATATGCAAAAGTAAAATTAGAGGCTTGCTGTGGTTTGTCCTCACCTTGGGCAAGAAATGGGAGTTGGTGATGAGACAATACGCAGGCAAAGCAGCATAGCATAGCTCGGGGATGAAGCGTAGGCCCCACATGAGGATCCATAAATAAGCCAAACATTGCCTAAATTGAAGCTCTCCAAAGAGAGTAGCAAATATAGGACAACTTTTGCTAAAAAGAATTTCAAGTAGGCCTGTGGCCCACCTCTTTTGTTGGGTTGCTGCGGAAGGCCCACCTGAGGGTGCGCACCCTAAAAAGGCCGGTGGGTTTGGTGATAAAAGGGCAGACCTCCAACCTCTTTTATGGATCATTAGTCCAGTGTGGACATCTTCTGCGGTCGATCCATATTTCCAGCCAACCTGAAATGGAGCACCCATAATCATCAGAGTTGGACCGTAAAGATAAAATAAAAAACTAAATAAATAAATAAAGAATAAGGGAAGTAATTAAAAGTGCACCTTCCAATACCTATTCAGTGAAATGTACTGGCTCAACGACTTAAAAAAAATAAAAATAAAAAATAGAAAATAAAAAAACACTGAAAGAACTTAACACTTAGAATTGATCCACGCAGTAGGCTAAACTTCAAATATTTTTTAAAGTAAGGTTTACATACGTTTAATGATCCTCCTAATTCATGATTTGTATATATTTGTTGAAAAAAATTAGGGATTATTATTTTTTTTTAAATTATTGGTAGATACTAAAAATAGATTTAGTAACGGTCATATAATTACAATTTATTTAGCACCGTAACAAGTTTTGAAAAAAGTGGCATATTTAGTATTGCTGTTTTATGTTTCTGACCTTTGTACCCCAACTAGTATCATACTCATAACCAGAACCACTGACTTGGTATGATGCCTGAATAGAATTTGAAAGATTGGGTGGTGGATCTGTCTTCCCTTTCAAAGCATTAGCACCTGATTTGATCAACTCCTTTGAACTCCCAAAATTTGAAAGAATGTTATTAGCCATTTTTTCTGCCAAAAGGAAAGAGAAAAATAAAACATTAGTAGTACAAAAAGGAAAATCTCCACCATGATGATGAAGTGATTGTCAAATGGACCCAAAAGTTCACGTGTTGTCACTAAAAGTTAGTTGCTTTTTTTTTTTTTTTTTTTTGAGAATCTGTTAGTTGCTTATTGAAGTTGATGAAAATTGAAACAAACATGTATTTGTTTGTACCCCCCATTATTAAAAATAGAGAATGAATTTTTTTTTTTTTTTTTTTTTGGTAGGTTAAAATCCAAAATTAATTTACTTACCATTTACTGAATCTACATCATCTGGAGATAGACCATAGATAACTTTCCGATTGTGAAAGCATCCTGTTCCACCATAAATAGGTCCCTGAAGTCCTGCTATTCCATGTGCCATATACTATATATGCATATAAAAGGCAGTTAAGTACTTGACTAATCAAATGATAACTTTCTTCATATTATTAAATTTCCTTTAGTCACGTAACATATCCATGAAATTTGATATTTATTTAATTATAGAGTATGAAAGAAAAAAGAAAAGACTTATTTCCTAAGATTAAGATTCAATTTGACTCACTTTAAATAAAACCACCAATTGATTGCCGTATGGGTCATCCTTTAATCCACCATAGAACACTTGTGGGAATTGAGAAAATGCAATTTTGTTTTCACTCTTGGAATCCAGTAGTGGGCACATTGCATGAAGAGCAGTTTTTGGATTGTTGACAAACATATCACAGTCTACATTCAGCATATAGGGAGCATTCGTCATCAAACCAGAGACTCTGGCCTATATATAATACAAACGGTTCCATAAAAGGGAAAAAATGTGTTAGCCAATTAGAATACATCAATAAAGAGTGATAAGATTTATTAAAATAAAATCCTACAAATTTTGTCATCCGTAAAGAACATCTTACAAGAACATTCATGGCTCCTGCTTTGTAATGATGTGGATGATTTGGTCGCTTCTCTCTTGATATATAAACCAAATGTGGCAATCCATCTAGAAGACTTGTCTTGTTCTCCCATATAACCTATTGTAAAATAATATAAATCAGAACAAAGTATCATACATGTATCAAACATATACATATGTAACATTTCTTTCACATGGAAATAGTTTCATACTAATGACATTCATTTTTATGTTTTATATCTTTCAAAATTTACATATAATTTTAATAAAGCCCGGTTAATGTATGTCTTTAAAGCCTAAATTAATCATTAATTTTAGAAAAAATTTTATGAAAAATTGAAAAAATTGTTAAAAAAATTAGTTTATTTTTCATTTTTTTCATAAAACATTTTTAAAAATGATTTATTAAAAAAAAAGGGAAACACTGAAGTCTCACGAGTCAGCAAGGCTAGACTACAGTAAAGGTCAAAAATTAAAATCTGACAAACTACAATAGTGATAGCTGATCAATAGTCAAAGTGGCGGCTGCTATTTGTAAATCATTGGTTAACTGATTTCTTTTTTTGATGGAACATTGGTTAGTTAATTGATACACTATGAGTATGTACTCTAATATATAAGCGGATTTTGTGAAAGGATAAGCCAACTCTTCAACTGAGTTTTGCTTTTTGTTTTTGTTTTAATGGTTTTTTTCTTTCTTTCTGTTTTGTGTTTTTTTTTTTTCCCCTTGAATCATTGAGTTTTACTTCTTCTTCTTCTTCTGCTTCTTCTTCTTCTTCCTTTTTTTTTTTTTTTTTTTTTTTTTCTTTATTTGGGAGTTGATGTTACCTTGATAATAGCTGGATGGTTTTTGCGTTCTATGTTCGAGAATTCTGCAAAGTCTCCAGTAAAATTACTTGGCACGGACTTTTGGATCGCATCCTCAATTTTGTGGCTAAGTCGCTCATACTCATCCTACAGAAGAAAAAGACAAACAAATTTGCATATAAATTGCAGGCAAAGATCTCATCGTTGTCCCATTTCACAATTGAAAAATGCTATACTATTTCAGATTAATTTTTTACAAATTGATCTGCTAAATAACGTGATTAATAGACTTAAATAATATAATATATAACTTCTGAATTTTTTTTTCATAAATTTGTGATTGATGATATACGACTTTATAAATTTTATGTAACAAAATTTGTAATAATCTTACCATTTGATTATTGCAATATAGCAAACAAAAAGTTTTTTTTATAAGATATACCAATTTTGTGATTTAAGATGGAAAATAAATTTTCAGACACAACTCCAGATTTGGATTACCTTCATTCTCTTGCATTCCTGTTGAAAATCACTTGAACTACCCCCGAAAGTTTGGGGGTTACTAGAAAAGTATCTAAAGGGGGCTCTAACATGAATATTGTACTTCTTACAGAATGGAACCCAAAGCTTGGCAAACTTTGAGGCTTCCACGAGAGAGTAGTAAGTGATTGGAGAACAACCATCATCTGATACGTAACAAGCTAGCTTGTGAGCTGGATAATCAATTGCCAACAAAGAGAGCACGGTGTTTACTGTGATGATAGGTGGTTCTAGCACAGGGTCCGCAGTTGTCACAAACATGTCGACAGATGGAAGTTCAGGTACCCTATATCAAAGTTATGAACATGAATCAATCATGTTAGACAGCTGACAAGGTAAAGAGATTGTAATAAAAATATATAGAAGAAGAACAGTCAAATACAAGTTGTAGTGGCAACTAAAATTAAGTCACGTATTATTGGCACAACATGTTATAGGTTACCGTTGTAAGAGTCGGTCTGGATGCGTTTTATAATCAACAGGATTCCATTTGGTGCTGATGACGAGAGCCCAAGTGAAGGTGAACCATGACTCGCATAGGAAGGCAAGCAACCAAGTGCGACCATGATTTTTGAGGAAGAGAAAACGATAAATAAGAAGAGAAAGGAGAAGGAAGAAGATTAGGATATCAAAGAGTCTTTGTAAAGTGTTTTTACGTGGGATTTTTTCATATAGAGGGAGAGCGATCGGGTTGGCCATGGAGTAGATAGGAATACAATTTTAGCTGCACTACTATGCTGGTCTGGAATTTGCAGGACCGGTTTGATGGTAGAGTGAGAGATGCACTCGGCTGATGCCCCAAATAAATAAATAAAAAGGTGACATCGTGTTTATTGTGGTCCCTCTTACATAGACGTTGATTTCACATGCATGGGTCCCTACTCCATTAATTCTACATGCATGGGTCCCCACTCCATTGTACACAAGTCTTCAAACTCTTTGCTTTGGAATGGAGTGTGGAGAATCCTAGATATCGATTTTACTGTTTCCTTTTTTTAATATAATGGAATGGACAATTTTCATTGATCCAACTAGCTTCCCACGCTGTTACCCTCATTGATGGTACAATACACAGAAAAAGCGTTATTTATGCGAGTAGAAGGATAACAATACCGACGAGGGACTTTCTATGATCACGTGTGTGTGGAAGTGTGCGACCATTTAACCGCAGCATTTTCATTCTCACTCTGTCCATTATTTCACTTTTTTTTCGCATCCGCCTTTATTCGTTAAATTATGGATATTTTTACATCAATTTTGGATATCATGCATACAATTTTATCTATTTATTTATAATACCATGTATACAACTTGTTGTTCATGTGTGTATAACTCTAAATAATATTACATTACTTAATAATTTATTATTTGATGTAAATTAAAAAAAAAAATCTATAGTTGGAATATATTATATTCATATATTCTCTATACTTGCAAAATTTCAAGATGATCAAAGATCAATAGTTATGTTATCAATCAATTATTTAAATTCAATTTTTAATAATTTATAATAATTCATTAAAGATGAGTTTATAGATTGCATGGTAAATAACATCTTATTGACATAAAAATTAACATGCATGTTAAGTAAATATAGAACATGTAATTCAACTGTGGGATTTTAAAATATGAATTTAATAATAAGTTATTCAGTAGTGTAACATTACTTAGAGTTACACCGAGTATAACTTGGTGTAACTTGAACCCAACCCCGTCTCTCTCTCTCTCTCTCTCTCTCTCTATATATATATATATATATATATATATATTTCACATGCTTAATTTGTTGGATTATATATATTAACTTCCCCTAGATGTTAGTCACATGATTATAGTAATTTATGTGAAATGCTAGCCTTAGCTATTAACTTAATTATTCTCCTAAAGAAATTGAGAAAATTAAAACACTTAAAAGTAATGGTACTTATTAAAGATATCAAAGTCCAAATTTATAAAACTTCTAGATTTATTTTATCTTATGATATTTGGAATGCAAATAAAGTGTCTATATTCATAATTCTACTTTAATTGAAAAAAAAAAGTCATAATCTTACTTATAGTTCAAGTCATGTGACCTTAAAATTAAATTACTCTCATAACAAAATTATTGCATATTTCATTAAATGGTTATATTGTAGCATTTATTAAATAAATACTATTTAATATTAAAGATGTAACAATTAAGAACTTTTACTATGAACGTAAATTTCTAATACCAAATCATTCTTCCTTATATTCTCTCTATCTTCATTTTTCCTATCAAATTTTCTTACTGTATAATAGTTATATATACTATGCCACATCCTTAATAACATAGCATCAATATCGTTCATTAAAAAAAAAAAACCATTGCATCAATTTTCATCAGGAGCAATAATCATTTTATAATCTAGGAAAACAAGGTTACCATAGGATTTTTATTGATTTTAGCATTTATAAAGAAAGATGATAAAGTGGAGAGTTGTTCATTGCTTGCGTCACTACAAAAAAATGGTTCTAAGGCCGCGTTTTTAAAACACGGCCATAGGGCAAAAAAACGCGGCTATAGGCCAAATGGGGCTATAGCCAGTTTGTCAAACATATTCCAAAACTGATATGACCTTTTGAACCTCTGCTTTTTGTTTCCTTAATCAAGGAGTACCCAAGAACATGTTCTTTTCCTTATTATATCTAAGCACATTGAAAATTTTTCTAAAAAGAAAAAACTAATTCTTTCTATTAAACAAAATAAAAATAAAAAAGGAAAAACACATTATGCATTCAATTTAATCATGATTAACTATCACAAGAAAACTTATGAACTCATTCCCAGGAAAATTCATTACAAAGTTTAATCCTAAACTCAAGGAAATTTTTACTATTTAGAATTGAAGTTGTGGACGACTAAATTTCTCGGTTCGAAATGAGTCAAACAAGTAAAATAATTTTACAAATGCGAATTTGTATTGATGATTGTGTGGTATAATTCTCTGTGATTACAAAAGAGTTATCCTCTGATTCGATCTCCTTAAAAGACTTGTTGATTGGATTTGTAGTAATGTGATTTTGATTCGAACACCTAATATACTTCAATTTGGTTGGAGAATGGATTGAAGATCTTTGGGATAGAATTACAATGAATCTCTGGCTATGAGCTTGTTGGAAATTCTTTGTTCTTCACGTTCTTCATGTGTTCTTCGTCTTCGAAGATTTGTGGTGGAAGTTCTTCGGGGCTTTAGAGGCTTGAATCTGTAGAGCTTCACTAATTTGTGGTTTGTTGAGATTTTTGGAGGCTTTTGAGCTTGATTCCAGTAAACTTTGAATTTAGGAAGATGATTTGGATGATTCCTCTTCGAATGTTCTTTGTATTCGAAGGTTTGTGGTGGAAGTTCTTCGGGGCTTTAGAGGCTTGAATCCGTAAAGCTTCACCAATTTGTTTTTTGTTAAGGTTTTTGGAGGCTTTAAGCTTGTTTCCAATGACCTTTGAGATCTAGGAAGATGATTTGGATGATTTCTCTTCGAATGTTCTTCGTATTCGAAGTTAAAGTTCTTGAAGTTCTTTGAGGCTTCAAGGCTTGGTTCCAACAGAGTTTCTGGACTTCTGAATCTTGGTCTCCTCCAACTCTCCTCATCTCCCTGGCCTTTCTAAAATGTCTTAGGAAGGCTTCTATTTATAGGAGTTTGGGGGTGGGTGAGCGACACATGGCGGAGTCTAATTGGTGACACATGTCACAACCTGATTGGTCCGTTTATGTCATCGTTTACATGCGCTGGATTGCTTGTGTCATTGTTTACACATGCGAGGCTGCTTCTGCAATCACTTACATGTGCGAGGCTGCTTGTGTCATCACTTACACGTGCGCTGATGCGTGATTGGTTTTTGCATGACACTTGGCAAATTTTCGTTGGCTTCTGAGTAGTGATAGAAAAATCTAGTAGCAGTACATGGTGCTTTGTAATTGGCTGTATTTTGTGGACTTGGTACTATAATGTGTCAGCTTGTGATAGGTCGGAAATTTTTCCTTCTCTACAAATGCCCCATCAAGACTCGTTCACGCACACAATTTTGGAGTGTGGTGTGGGAATGAGTTTTGAAAACTGATTTTTACACTTGACTCTTTAAGTGAAGTAGTTAAAGGTGGTGGAGCTTTCAATAGGATGAGATGATTTCCGAAGAGTAGACCCACCCATATGAAAGGCTTTGATGAGACAGAAAAGGTGCGCTGATGCGTGATTGGTTTTTGCATGACACTTGGCAAATTTCCGTTGGCTTCTGAGTAGTGATAGAAAAATCTAATAGCAGTACATGGCGCTTTGTAATTGGCTGTATTTTGTGGACTTGGTACTATGATGTGTCAGCTTGTGATAGGTCGGAAATTTTTCCCTCTCTACAAATGCCCCCTCAAGACTCGTTCACGCACACAATTTTGGAGTGTGGTGTGGGAATGAGTTTTGAAAACTGATTTTTACACTTGACTCTTTAAGTGAAGTAGTTAAAGGTGGTGGAGCTTTCAATAGGATGAGATGATTTCCGAAGAGTAGACCCACCCATATGAAAGGCTTTGATGAGACAGAAAAGGGGTCTGCAAGCATTTGAATGTACTTACGTGACTGAGCCTTCTCAGCAGAGGTTAAGTTGAAGTAATTTCAAAAGAGTATTTTATGGTACTTGAAATGGGTTGGTGAGGCTGAAAGTTGTTTGCAAGAAGTTGGATGTACTTGCAAAATTGAATCATCTCAGTAGAGGTTAAGTTGAGGTAATTTCAGAAGAGTATTCTGGATCGTTGGCGGTGATCACAGGGTGTAAAAGAGGGGGAAGATGCGAGAATGGTGGCTGAGTACAGCATGCAGGGTCATGGGGCTAGCCTTGTGTTTTTAAGAGCTTCTGGTGAAGTTATCTTGGAAGGACATGCTTTGGATTACAGCGAGGACATGTGGGAAAGTGTTTGAATGCGCATGTGTAATTGTATCACTCAGGTTAAGTTGAGGTAACTTCAGAAGCTTATGGATTCTAATGTTGGTGGTGAAGAAGACGGGGATGAAGCAAAGCGAATGGGTGAAACATACGCCCCCATGGCGCTGACCTTGTATGTTGGGGACCCTCTGGTGTAGATGTTTTTAGGAAGTACACCTTGAGATCTGGGACTGACTGCATGCTAAATGAGGTCCGACGACAAGTCATTGAATGCGCGTGTGTGATGGGACCATGCCGACGGACGTTAAGTTGAAGTAATTTCAGAAGAGTATTTTCTGAAATACTTCAAGTTGGATTTAAGTTGGAGTAATTCTAGAAAATATATTTTGAGGTACCAGCAATGATGACCTTTGGGTCCTATGCTTATGGGAACATAGAATGAAACTTTGGTGACCATTTACCGACACCAAAGGCTGAATTCTGATGAGCTAATCCCTTGGAGGTTACCGTAAGTGTTGGATGAAAGACAATTTGTAGGATACCCCAACACTTTTTACCACCTTCACCTAATGCCATTTGTTGGAAAAGCACAGAAAAATGAAAGGTGGAGCTAACTTCTGATTCTGGTTTTAGAAACCAATCAAGTGGCTATTTGTTTCGAACCACTGCTTTTGCTGGAAGACCAAGCAATTGGAGAGATACTATGGGAGCCCTGAGATTAGGAACAGGTGCCTCTGCTAGACTTGGATTTCCTGGCCAACCAAGTCCGAGGAAGCATGGAATGACAACACCATCCTTGTTATGAATAATTTTATGGACAAATGGTGGTTGTTAAAGGGAGAAACAAAATTTGTATGGATCTCAAAATTACAATGATATTGTGAAAAGGGTTTCGACCAAACCATGAGAGGGTTGATCTCAAACCGATTATGAAGCAATATTGGTTGCTAGGTGTTGAGAATGATGAGGCCATAGTGAGAAATGGCTATGAGAAAGAGGACTTGAAAATTTGAAAGAAGCAAATCTTCATTTCATGATTCAGTATGTTTTTTTTTTTTTTTTTTCTTGATGAGTTTTCAATGAATCCAACCCTTCTATTTATAGCGGAGAGATGAAGAATGGTAGGTGGGTAGTTGAGAATGGCGGTTGAGAATTTTTGGTGAGAATGGTAGATTCTCGACTGGTAGGCACCAAATGGTAGGTGGGAATGTTTGGCACCAAAAGAAGAATGATAGGCTGAAGACCGGTAGACACTGAACGGGAATGGTAGGTTGAACTGGTAACCCAATGTAATTTCAAGTTCAAGATACACTTGTAAGAGTTCATTTGTACTTTGAAAGGGAAGCCTTGATGAAGTCTAGAGAATAACCCTAAGGGAATCCAGACCAAGTGGATGAATCTCAAATCTTGATCTTGGGAGCTTAAGTTTTGGACACTGCTAGTACTTCGGAGAAGTGGGTTACATAGGTGGTTTCCAAGTCCAAAACAAATAAGCGGATTTCAAAATCAGAATCTATGTGAAAGTCTGAATAGGACAAGCTTTGCTCGAACATCTTGATTCTTGGTTAAGGTTCACATTAAAGCCAACAGTTGCAGGATCACACTATTTGAGCAATTTTGGATTCTTAAATGAAGAAATAGACCTAGAAATTGGAATCTACGCAAAAAATTGGGCAAGACAGGTCCTTGAAAATTTTGACTTTTGGTCCGGATTTGTGCAAAAGTCAACTTTCTGGAAATTGGATTGTTTGCACAATTTTGGAGTCTTGAATAAAGAAGCGGATTCCAAAATCGGAATGTATGCGGAAAATTGAGTGGGACAGGCCCTTTTTGAAAATGTTGACTTTTTGGTCAAAGTCAAAGGTCTAATTGGTCAAAGCATTTTTTTTCTCACTTTTTTTTTTTGCAGGAGATTCGGACCGGGTCAGATTTACAAATTGGTCAAACCGGTTAGTGGAGGATGACATCATCAGTGATATCATGATGCTGGAGGGCACAAGTACGCATGTGGCGCGTGTAAGCACATGGCTATTGTCGGTGCGTGAATCTGACGATGTGAATGCCGAAGTTGTTGAAGGCACGTGGTGGCGCGTGGCGGTTTTTTTGGTCTCGAATTTTTCGGGCTTTGTCGATCTAAGGCCGTAGAAGACCCCTGTAGGGTCAGTTTTGTGAAATTATAAGCAGGTTTGCACAAATTTGAAAGGCTAGGCTGCGGTTCATCGAGAGATTATGGCGATGCGTGGAGGCGTGTGAGGGCGCTGTTGTTGATGACCTTTCTAGGTTTTGCACATCGAGGGCTGCTAGATCGAGTGGTAATACCATTTCCTTGAGAAGAAGTCTGGATTTGTACGAATATGAAGGAGTAGGTTGCGATGCTCTGAAGCTTTTGGCGGGGCGTGGCAGCGCGTGGTCCGGCATCTGGACCTGGATTTTTCAGGTTAGGTGGATTGAAGGTCGTAGAAGATTTCTATAGGTTGAATTTTGTGAACTCTTGTCAAAAGTTTTAGAAATTCGGAATGGGAGACCACAGGCATTGTTGGACTTGTTGCCACCTTGGTCTACTTTGGCGGTGTCCATTCTGACAATGTTTGACAACTCAGGCAGGGAGTGGTTCCAGGGTAACCACTGAGTGTCTCTACTGTTCTCAAGGGGTTGGTGACACAATAGAACAAGATACTTCCCTTTACCGACCTAGAATTTCATCCACAGTCTAATGCCATAGTTTTTCCTCTCTGCAGACCAATAGGTTGTTTCTGAGGTCTAATTTCTTTCGACAATATGATCCTTTTATGAACATTTGCCCTCTCCCATTTTTTTCAAGGTTTGGTGCAATTTTCTTTGACTTTGAGTGCAATTGAGTTACAAGTCTGACTTTAAACAATTTGGTGGCAGCATTTCTCCTCTCTCTTTTTTCTTTTTTGGTCTGTTACCTTAGAAGTTTTCTATATAAAGGCATGTTATTGCCTTCCTTCATCACTGAGGGCCATGCTCAATCTTAAGCTTTCTTCTCCTGCTTTCAAGATTTTTTTTTTCTTTGTACGTGCTATGAGATCTTTTCCCTAACAAATTTTTGTTGTTGTTTGTTTTTGTTTTGTAGCACAGTTTCCTTGATCTTTGGGTTTTGATATCAAACTTTACGCTGACGTTCTCATAGAAGTGTTTACCTTCATTTGGTGGCTTTGTATTTCATTGATAGCAACGTTCTTGCAGTGACGTATGCCTTCATGTTGTTACATTATTTCTTGCAACAACAATTTTTTAGTGATATTCGTCTTTGCAACGACATTTCCATAAGGATATTCAACTAGGCAACAATGCTATCAAAGGTGTTCATGATTCAATGATGCTATTACTAGTACTTGACTTTGAAGTTGTACTGGCCTTCGTCTTGGCAATTAAGCTGCACCAACACTTGTCTTTTCAACGTAGCCATCTCAAGAGTCTTTGCAATGTAGCCGTATCAAGAGACTTTACCATGAAGCCGTGCCAGCATCTGTCCTTGTATTGAAGTTATGCCAACATTCATCTTTACCATGAAGCAATATTTGCACTTGCATCTATTATGAAGTCGCACCATCATTTGCCTTTGTAATGAAGCTGCACTAGCACTCTTCTTTTGCCATCAAGCTGCCTCGACATTTTATTTGCATTAAGGCCACATCTACACTTCCTTCATACCGAAACCGTGCCAACATTCATCTTTGTCATGAAGCCATGACAACACTTTACATTAGCACTTGCACTTGTAGTGAAGTCATACCATCATTTGCACTGAAGTTGTGCCAACATTTGTCTTTGTCATGAAGCCATGACAACACTTCATTCGCACCAAAGTCGTGCCAACGTTCATCTTTATCATGAAGCCACGTCAACACTTCATTCATACCGAAGCTGTGCCAACATTCATCTTTGTCATGAAGCCATGACAACACTTCATTCGCACTGAAGCCGTGCCAACGTTCATCTTTGTCATGAAGCCATGACAACACTTCATTCGCACCGAAGCCGTGCCAAAGTTCATCTTTATCATGAAGCCACGTCATCACTTCATTCATACCAAAGTCGTGCCAACATCCATCTTTGCCATGAAGCTACGTCAACACTTCATTCATATCAAAGTCGTGCCAACGTCCATCTTTGCCATGAAGCTACGTCAACACTTCATTCATACCAAAGTTCATATTTGTCATGAAGCCATGACAACACTTCATTCACACCAAAGTTGTTCCAAAGTTCATCTTTATCATGAAGCCACGTCAACACTTCATTCATACCAAAGTTGTGCCAACATCCATCTTTGCCATGAAGCTACGTCAACACTTCATTCGCATCGAATCTGTGCCAACATTCATGAAGCCACCTCAAAACTTCATTTGCACAAAAGCTGTGCCAATGTTCATCTTTGTCATGAAGCCACGACAACACTCCACATTAGCACTTGCACTCGCATCGAAGTTGCACCAATTTTTTAGAGGCAACATAGCTCAGACATCAGGGGTGCATAGCACTGTAGCCAGACATCAAGATTTCAAAAATGCCAACAAGACGTTGAAGATGCAAAGAGTCCTTATCAAGACTTTGAAGATGCAGGGAAAAATGATGCCAATACTTTGAAGACAACGGAGTATGCTGCAAGGACTTTAAAGATGTCGAAACATGCCACTAAGAATTTTGACATTGCACGAACATGCCCATAGAAGAGAGATGATGCAACACCAACTTCGGATATATAATCTATCATCATTCTGAAGGAAGTTGACGTCGTCTAGATTTCAGAGACATGATGTGAAACGACACCACTCAGAAGGGGAATGATGTGGTTCAAATTTCAGAGCTAGGGAGCGACACAGCCTAGAAGAGAGACGATGTAGTTTAGACTTGCAAGGTACAAGAAGATGCTCCCAGGAGATAAATGATGCAAATCATACTTCAGAAACGTAGGAGAATGTCCATAAAAGATGGGCAATGCCATGCAGACTTCGTTTAGTCTTCATCTTCGACTACAATGATCTTTAATCATCCTATTGAGCAATTAATTGTCTTTAAACAATGCCTTGCCAACAAAGGGATCCTAAAAGCCTATTGATGACCGTTGGAAAACTCTTCAAGCTAGACTGGCAATCCTTCTTCTTTTCATGTGACTGAACTTAGTGACAAGTACTAAGTTGCCTACGTACCCCGAAGAGGGATCAAGTCATCACGTAGTTCAACAATTTTTTTTTTTTAATGATTTCTTTTTTTATGATCTTTTTTTATTTATTTTTTTTTAATAAAAATTCTTTTAGTGCGAGACTGAACTTAGCAAAAGATACTAAGTTGCCTATGTACCTCAAAGAGGGATCAATTACGTAGTTCAACAAATTATTATTATTATGATTATTTTTTTTTTTTTTATGTGCTTTTGCAAAAAGGAGCGCTTAGTGTGTAATAGTTGGTATCACCACTAATCGAACCCGAGACCTCGGCCTCAAGGGTGACATGGGCATCCAACCACTACGCCACACTCGCAATTGGTGACATAGAGTGGGATTAATTTCTCCTTATTGATATGCTTTCAAGGGTAATGGGAAGACATCATATACTCTTACAGCGCTGTAGTGGGTAGTTTAAGCTCTTACCGTGGAGCAATCCTCGATTTTCAAGCATAGAATCGTTTGAGGAACTTCCCATTGATGGGGCCGATCCTTATGCCATCATTGTCAATCAATTTGTAAGCTTGGTTAGTGTTTTCCCCCTACTTGAGAGTTGGAAGTACATCACAAGCAACGATCACATGGTTTGACCTGATAACTTCATTGAAGTTTAGATCAATCTTGTTTTCTTTGGCAAGCTTCATGATTTGTTCTTTGAAGACGAAGCATTTTTGGATTGGGTGGCCAATGATGCGATGATATTTGCAGTAGTTAAGGTCATCAACTTTTCCCATGTCTTCTGGTCGCCTGCATTCTGGCAATTCAATCAGTTTCAATTGCAGTAGTTGTTCTAAGATGTTTGGCACATCTTCATCGGGGAACAGGTATACTTTTTGCTCACATTCTTTAAAAGTCAGACAACGCACTTCATTCGTTTGCCATCCTTCAAGCCGTTTTTCATTTGCATTTGCTCCTCTTCTTGGAGCCTTGACTTCGGCAGCGTTAACAACCATTGGGTCTTTGAGGCTAACTTTGGCATTCCTATCATTCTTCCTTACTTCCTTTTTGCTTTCCTCAAGTATGAGAGGGTTTGTACTTCCATGGCTAGCAATGCTCAACTCCATGTCGTGTGCACGAGTTTCTAAGTCTTCAAATGTTCGAGGCTTTATCCCTTGAAGGATGTAAAGAAGTCCCCAATGCATGCCTTGGATGCACATCTCTATAGCAAAAATTTCAGAAAGCCTATCCTTGCAATCTAAGCTCAAAGAACGCCATCGATTGATATAATCAACCACTGGCTCATTTTCCCATTGTTTAGTATTAGTAAGCTCTATCATGCTCATTGTGCGACGTGTGCTATAGAATCGGTCAAGAAACTCTCTTTCGAGTTGTTCCCAACTGTCGATTGACTTAGGTTCTAAGTCTGTATACCAATCAAAGGCATTCCCTCTGAGTGAACGGACAAACTGCTTCACGAGGAGATCTCCTTGAGTCCTTACATTCTCACAAGTTTCTACAAAGTGTGCAATGTATTGCTTAGGGTTTCCTTTGCCATCAAATTGCAAGAACTTGGGGGGTTGATACCCATTTGGCATTCTCATGTTGTCGATGCGCTTTGTGTAGGGTTTTGAATATGTGAGAGAACTTGTAGAAGAACCTTCATATTGTGCTCGAATGGTATTTGTTATCATGTCTTGTAATTGTTGGACTAACAACGAAGCCACTGAAGTAGATTGTTCTCGTTGGGGAGTGTTTTTAATTTCTCTCCTTTCGTCGTCCTTCGCAGATGGGAATTTATGACCATGGCTTGATTCACCAAGATCATGTACTTTGAGTTTGTTCATCAAAGTTGCAATTTAGAGGTCCTTATCTTCAAGTGCTTTTGTGAGAAGGACAACCCTTTGTTCCATTTCAACCATCTTTTCTTCCATGGTAGAGGTGTTAGTCATCATGACTGACACAAATTCCCAAGATGATGGAAAAGAAAGTGATTTGAAGTGAGCACGGTAAATTTCATTTTTTGGGTTCCCTTCAATGGGAGAGAAATCGCGCGACCAACTTTTTGTGAAGGAAGAAAGGGATTTGCCTCCATACTTGAGGTGTTCAAAGGTGGAGATGTCTTTGTTGATGTCCTTATTTCTTGTGAAAGGGTCTAAGGAGATGATTGTTTGGACCTTGGCTTCCTTGGTTGATTGAGCTTGAAGTTGATTGTGAGCTTTAGATTGGCTACAATTGATTGCACCAATGCAATTATTGGTGGTGGCCGTACCAAGTTTAGTTGAAGTAGCTATTGTTGAAGCTTGAATGTTCTTGCTAGGGGCCATTGAAGTTGGTAGCAAGATGATGAAGATTTCTTTCTTTGAAGGAGAATGAGATGAAAGGCAGAGAATTCCCATTGGGCGTGCCAGAATTTGTGTATGACTAAATTTCTCAGTTCGAAATGAGTCAAACAAGTAAAATAGTTTCACAAATGCAAATTTGTATTGATGATTGTGTGGTACAATTCTTTGTGATTACAAAAGAGTTATCCTCTGATTCGATCTCCTTAAAAGACTTGTCGATTGGATTTGTAGTAATGTGATTTTGATTCGAACACCTAATATACTTCAATTTGGCTGGAGAATGGATTGAAGATCTTTGGAATAGAATTACAATAAATCTCTGGCTATGAGCTTGTTGGAAATTCTTTGTTCTTCATGTTCTTCGTGCATTCTTCGTCTTCGAAGGTTTGTGGTGGAAGTTCTTCAGGGCTTTAGAGGCTTGAATCCATAGAGCTTCACCAATTTGTGGTTTGTTGAGGTTTTTAGAGGCTTTTGAGCTTGATTCCAGTGAACTTTGAGATTTAGGAAGATGATTTGGATGATTCATCTTCGAATATTCTTTGTATTCGAAGGTTTGTGTTGGAAGTTCTTCGGGGCTTTAGAGGCTTGAATTCGTAGAGCTTCACCAATTTGTTGTTTGTTGAGGTTTTTGGAGGCTTTAAGCTTGTTTCCAGTGACCTTTGAGATCTAGGAAGATGATTTGGATGATTTCTCTTCGAATGTTCTTCGTATTCAAAGTTGAAGTTTTTTAAGTTCTTGGAGGCTTCAAGGCTTGGTTCCAACAGAGTTTCTGAACTTCTGAATCTTGGTCTCCTCCAGCTCTCCCTAGGATCTCCCTGGCCCTTCTGAAATGCCTTAGGAAGGCTTTTATTTATAGGAGTTTGGGGGTGGGTAAGCGACACATGGCGGAGTCTAATTGGTGACCCATGTCACAGCCTGATTGGTCCACTTATGTCATCGCTTACACACGCTGGATTGCTTGTGTCATCACTTACACTTGCACTGATATGTGATTGGTTTTTGCATGACACTTGGCAAATTTCCATTGGCTTCTGAGTAGTGATAGCAAAATCTAGTAGCAGTATGTGGTGCTTTGTTATTGGTTGTATTATGATGTGTCAGCTTGTGATAGGTCGGGAATTTTTCTGTCTCTATAGAAGTATTACAATTGAGATATACATAAATCTCTAATTGCTATTCAATAAATTCTTATAGACACAACCCCACAATTTACTCCAAGTCATTTGGACTGTTCTATATCATGAGTTTCACTCATCATGAACTGCATTGTGACAAACAATGAAGGTTTTGTGGTTTAAGCTTGATCACCAATAAAAAAAAAAAACACATCATCTTAGGATTATCTATTTTAACTCAAGGGTTGTGGTGAAAAGAGAGGTTTTGTGATTTCCTCTTTTTAGATGAAAAAAATGGCTTTCTGGCCTCTTTTTTAGTCAATTATTATGTGCTTTTATACTTTAGCAAATATTTCATGATTGCCACTAAGACCTGATTAAAACTTAGGTTTCCCATGTCTTAACCAAACAAGTCTCAGTCAAGAGACAATCAATAGGTTGATCTTGATTAATTGAGAGATGATGAGAGTTAGTTGAGAATACAATGACTGCCCTCTCTTGAGCTAAATCATGAAACATAATTGTTATATTTTAGACCCCTAAACAAACAAGGATTAACCAATTTTAAGGCCAAGTTGTTAATTATATTAATTATGCAAGACTTAGGTTAAAAAAATAATCAAACATATTATGCACAGCGGAAAAGTAAATAATGCAATGATATGATGACCTAGGAAAATCAAGAAACAAACTAGTTTCATTATAAAAAAACCTAGGGAGACCAATCCCAATAAGAACAATCCACTATTAGATAGAAGTTTACAGTCAAAATATTTAATTCATGGTAAACCTAATTAGAGTTAACAAACTTAGCTCTGAATTCCACAGACTTCTCTAATATAGATTTGTTCCAAATGTGAACCTCCAGTCCACAACTCCAAGACCACCCTTGAAGGTTTTGTCTAACGTAGACCTCCAGTCCATGACTCCAAGATCACCCTTGAAGGTTTAGATCTAGCACCTTTGATAACTGGTTTGTAGCAACTTCAAGTCTACCAATTCAAATTGTATGTAGATTAATTGATTTCCGGTAGTGACTTTGAAAGGAGAAGGCACAAAACCTTTTAGATCTTAAATGAAAAACTCCCAAGTCTCTGAAAACTTGCCTTAGGGTTTCTTTTAAATACTAAGTGAATTAAAACCAAAACCATAATCATTTGATGAGCTAATGGGCTGAAAACTGATTTTGCAAATACGAATTTCAATCGTTCAAACTTAAGTTTTGATTTGTCAAAACTAATGAAATTTCAATTCTTGAATAAGTAGCTTTCCTATTCTTGCACACTAACTAGCAACACCTTGAGTATTGTCTAATACCCATATATAGACTTAATAATCTATATTTAGACAAGTTTGTGCTCATGTGAATTGCCAACAAATCTATACACATATAGAAACTAACAAATCTAGTTTTTGATGTTGAATTTGTTGAATAATTTTCTATTTCATATTTGACTAATGTATAAATAATGGAAAATGCTAGATATAAAGAAAAAGTGGGGTAAACATTTTACAAATGTCTGAAATTCTTGGGATCAAATAATAAAGCGCAAAAAGTTTTATTAACCAAGTTGGATCATTTTATATAAATTTAAGCATTTGAGCGACATTTTTGAAACTCTAGATACCAAACTAAAAAATTGAACAAACTTTCTATTTTGAGAAAAGAGGAATCCCCTAGGGCTGATTTCAAGAAAATTTTCTATTCCATATTTGATTTATGTAAAAATATTTGAAAAACATTAGAATAAAAACATAGATAAAAAGGTCCATATTACAAAAAAATTATATAGTAATAATCCAGGTAGATTAAAAATACATCATGGTGATTATGATGGTTCACTAAACCACCATTACCATGTTGCGTTGATGCGAAACAGATAATGAAATATGGTTTTATATTTTCATAACTTGAATTTGTTGAATAATTTCCTATTCCATATTTGACTAATTTAAAAATATTGGGAAAATACTAAAATATATAAGGGAAAAATGAGGTAAGAATTTCACAAATTTTTGAAATTTTAAGAGACAAATAATAAAATGGGAAAATTTTAGAAACCAAATTGGATAATTTTATAAATTTTTAAATATTTGAGTGTTATTTTTTAAACTCTATATAATTAAAAACCAAGCTAAAAAATTTTACAAATTTTAATTTCTTTTAAAAACAAGTTCAAGAGTGCCCCAAGATGTGAGTTAGAGATTTCAAATATAGGATCTTATGGATGTTATAAAACTTTAAAAAAAATATAAAAAAAACATTAAACCAACCCCTTTGAATTACAAATAGAATATACTTTTTTTTAGAATAAAAAAATATAATAAACTTTAATGGCTAAAGTAGTGTTATCAAATTTTTCATAAATCATCTCAACTAAAATGTTATTAGCTAATGATATTAAACTAGCCTACAAATGAATTGAGGCACACCTATTAATTTAAAAGACCACCAAATCCTTTGAGAGAACCGATTTACGTAGTAACAATTTTTGTCACAGTCTCATTAAGATTGTGATTAGTGACTAGTAAAAAAAAAAAAAACAAAAAAAAAATTTAGATTAATGTGAAAGTGGTGATATTCAATCACTTATTATAGTCGGCCAAAGTCGAGAAACATATGGTAGACTTGCGGTAGAGCTAGAACAGTTATTGTATGTGGTTGATTCCTATAATTGTGAGACCCCTTTTTTTGTAATTTTTATAATATCTTCAATTTTAGAGCATATATTAATTTATATATCATTTTTGGTCATTTCAATTGTAATTACAATTGGATTGCTATATTATTAGTCCAGAAAAGGCATATATTAATAAGAAATCATAATAAATCATTAAAATGAAAAAAAAAAAAAATCCAAAAGTAATGATTCTCATTCCTTAATGTTTTGAATATTTCAATATGAAATTTAAGTAGAATAAAGAGGTTTTTTGTTTACTGAATTTTTAAAATGATATATTTTGGTATGAAAAATTACGTATTGATAAATCTTTAATTTTGAGTATTTTTTAAATTGATTCAATTGTGAAATAAAATATCACGACATACATATCTAGAGAGAATTTGCTTTGTAGCGACTATTCCCTAGATGCATCTCTGCAATAATTCAATTTTAGATCAATTATGAGTCATGGATTGTACTAAAAATTCAAAACCCTTTTTTTTTTTTCTAAAATTGACAGACAGCTAAGTCCAAGATCACCTTGGAGTCTGGAGTTGTCGTTTGCTTTTTATTCTATAGGTTGCGTTAATGGTGGTCGTTAACAACAATTTTTTTGACTTTTTTCTAACAATTGTTTTGTCTTTTTTGTAGTTTTATGTCATTTTTTCAACTTAATAAGTATTTTTATATCTTTTTTTTATTTATCTTATTCTCTTATTACGTAGAATTCACATTTAAGGAAACCACATGGTGCTTGTTAACATTTCCTATACTCAATTATTTTTATTGTTTTATTAAACTAAAGGCCAAGGGGAGCTCAGAAATGATTTCTTATTTTCTGCAACTTAATTGGTTTCTTATAGGGCAATTGCTTGGTATGACATAACCAGTGATGCTTCACTCTCCTGGACCATACGATACAAACAAGAAGAAGCGTCAAGGCATCTTTCTGAAACAAAATCTCATGCGTGTATTTCTATTATTATTAATTATTGACTTAGTCCGTGAGTGACAAGACATTATGCTGTAAGGGAAAAACCCATAGAGGTCGGGTTTGGCGGCCAGACAAAAACAAGATCCTAAAGATACGGATCAAATTAACAAATCTCTCATGTTCAGTCAACATGCATGGTCTGGAAGACGCCATATCCTTATTATACTGCAACTTCTTTTGAGCTGTTCTTTATTTTACTTTTATTTCTTTTCTCTCTTTTTTTTTTTAGAATACTTTTATTTCTTTTCGAGTCAAAGCTTTTGAGTTTTCACATATTCCAAAACACTATAAATTGTAACAGCAAAGCAAACACTTAAAAATTTAAATTTGATTTTATAAATCAATTAAATTTCATATTAATTACTTTTTTTTTTTCAAAGAATTGATTCATCTTTCCATCACCACACACATATATATATATATATATATATATATATACACAGGTCTCTTTCTTCATGAACAAGTCTCTTTCTTCAAACCAGTGATAATCAATATTATTTTTGGAATAATAAATAGTATCTAATTAGTACCAAATTTGATATGTATCGGGAATATAAAAAATATGTACTCTAATAGTAAGATTTTTGAAATATTAATTCAATAAAAAGTTATTAAGTAGTATAATGTTACTTAAAGTTATATCAGATGTAATTCTAAGTTATGTTATATAACAAAATATTTTTTATTAGATGACAAATTCATAAAATTTACCATTGGATTACAATTTTTTTTCTCATACTTTATATGCATGAAAATTTTCAATATGATTTGAGATCAATAACTATGTCATTCATCCAATATTTAGATTTCAAGTTTTTGTATACAAAATTCTACATAAAATTTTGGTTTTTAAATTGAATAGCAAATAGCATTTGATTGATATAAAACTTGTTATGTGTGTTAAAAATATAGAAAACATGTTATTTAACGATGTGATTTTTTATAAATTAATCCAATAAAAATATATTAGGCAATGTAACATTGCTTAAAGTTAAATAAATCAATTGTAACTTGAATCCAACTCATTAAAGGAAAGAATATTTATTTAAAATAAATTGTTGCAATAGGTTTCAAATTTCAATAACTCATTTATTTTATTTTATTTTTATTTTTATATTGAATTTCTTTAGTCTTCTATATTAATTACACTAAAAAATTACTATGTTAATACACTATTTATTAAAAAAAAATATTAAATATAAAAATTTATTTTTTCAAAAGTTTGTGTAATATATTTTACAGGTATTATTTCCTATGAGATATTATTATATTGTCATTTTTAAAACTTAAAAAAAAAAAAATCACAATAAATGGGGCTAAACAAACATTGTTCTACATCGTACATACATACGAAATCTTATCACAATTACGTCATGCTGGATAAAATTTAAAATGTTGTTTATTATTTTCTTAACTTTACTTCATATTTTACATACTACAATAGGTGCACATGAGGTGGATATTTAGTATGTAGAATCCGGTTTTTTTTTTTCTCTTTTAACAGAAATTATTAAAATAGTGAACTTAGAATAATATATTGAAGAATTTATGTGTCAGTCAAGATTTATATTTGAGTTTTTTTTTTTTTTTTTTTTTTCCTTTTATTTGTATTTAAAAGGGAGACTAAACAAAACTCAAAATTTTTATTTATTTTTTATTTTTTTTACAAAAATTATATTTAAAATCTTATAGTTTTGGGATGTAAGAAATCCATAATTTCAAAAGTAACAAATTAAATTTTATAGTTTTAAAAGTAACAAATTAAAACTCGATCTATTTAATTGAACAGAAATTATATTTGTGCATTTGTGGTTTAATATAGACGTATTGATGAGTGTTTAATGTGTGAAATTTGAAATAGTTTAATGGTCCCCCTTCCCTTAATTTACGTATCAAATTATCAAAAAGAAATGACAAAGAGGTCTTTAATGAGGCGATTGATTATGAATTTTATATTTTTTTTATGATAATCAAGGAAGATTGATTCAAATCAATTTGTCCTTCACATAAAGACAAAGAGCTATCTTGGCACATACAAACTTTTCCTGACACCATTATCACAAATTCCAAATGCCTAATCAGGATATTATAAGTTTTAAAATGTTGGTCCTCCTCAGCTTAATTTTAAATATTTAAATGAACGCATGCAACTATAATCTACAATATTATATATGAAAGCCAAACATAATTAAAAGCAAAACATTGAATTATGTAATACAAGTTTTTTAAGACGTCACAATTTTATATATTATTATTTTAATATAATATAATATTTTAATTGTGTTTAAATTATATTTTATATATAAACCTTGTTATATCACATTTTCTTTAAATAGTTTTAAAGGCCTCATAAGCTGTATCTAACCAAATAAAACCTAAGCCCGACTAACTCTAAGTATAGATACAAGCCATATCTTTTATTCTTGTACTTATATTCTCTAGAGTGATTAAATTACTACAAGCTAAGAGCCTCAAATTCCCCTTCCCTCAATGTAATTATCAGAATGAAATGACAGAGAGGTCTTTAATAAAGTGATTAATTACAATTTTAATATTTTATTATCATAAGCAAGTCTAGTGTGATTCAAATAAGTTTGTCCTTCGCATAAAGACAAAAGAACTGTCATGGCACTTACAGAATTTTCCTCACACAATTATTACAAATTCCAAATATCTAGCCGGGAACATTGGTCCTCCCTAGCTTATTTTCAATATTTAAATGAACACATGCAGCTATATGAAAGCAAAAGCGAAACATATTATGTATCGTAACTTTTTGATCCTTAACAATTTTATACATCATTATTTTAATATAATTTTTATGTTTAAATGTTATTTTATATTTAAACCTTGTTACATTATATTTTCTTTAAATGATAAAATATATTATTTCACATAAAAAAATTTCTATTAAATTTAATTTCTCTATAAATCTTGTCACATCATATTTTTTTTTAAATGATAGGATAATAGTTTTATTAAATCATAATGAATGTATATTATTAATTATTATTGTAAGGACCAGTTTTGGCTTGGACTCCAAAACAGGATTGGACTCAGGCCCAACAAGCCCAAATAATAAATTTGTAGAGTGTGGGAGAAAGAGCTAGTCTGAATTTAGAAAAAAGGTAACGATTGTGGGTGGTTAGGAAGAATAATTATACGAACAAGATATAAAAATCATCCTCGGCCTAGCCTGAATAGTATAATCAAGAATCTGGAGTTTTTCCTTCTGATGTTGTATTTCTTAAACTTTCTTTCTATCTGTCTTCCAATCCCCCTATCTTTGGGCACCTTTTCATGTTATATACCATGATTTTTGTATCATTCTCACCATACACGTGTAAATCAGGTTATGGAAGCTTCTTCCTGTCCCATCTCACACCTCCTTGAACCTTCTACCACTAGCTGTAAGGTTGCTTGTTTGCTGTTCAGGCATCACCTCCACATTAATGCGGCCAAAGAGTTAGCTGAGAAGCATTTAATGTGGAGGTAACAGCTTTTACAGATATTTGTTATCCTTCATTCTCATCCCTTATCCAGCATTTGACCCTCCCACTATCATAAAGTACCCTTAAAATAGCATATTAAGGGGATTGAGATGTTTCTAGCCACCTTGGACAAATGTTTCGAGGTGACTGTTCTCCTCGGATAGGTTTAGGTCCGTGATAAATACCCTTTAACTCTTCCTGTAATACAACTTCCATTTCTTCATTAGTTGATCGTCCTCGGGTATGTCCGCGTCCTCGGACTGGGTTATTGGGCCATAGGCCCAGCCTATCCAACCTAAACAGTACCTCTAGAGGCAACTGGTCCCCACAATAGTCCCTCAAAATCTTGCTTTTTGACTCCTCAGGAGAAAATGGGGATTTTGATATCCTCGTCCTATTCCCCCTATGATCTTGTTTCGTTGGGTTAAATCCCAAAAATACGTGTTTATCCTCCTAATGCATGTCCCTGACGCTTCAGCAATTAGAGCGTGCCTTTATTTAATTTTGGTAACTCCCTTATCCCCCACGTTCAACGGCTGGATGGGAATCTAACGGTGGATGGGCTTTCTTGGAATATGAGTGAGAAAACTCCCGCTCGCAATTTCTGTGCCACTATAAATAATCTTTCGAATCAATTCCGTTTCACCTTCAACAGTCGCATTATTTTAGAAGCCGTGCATTGAACTTGTCTTTCTCTCTCTTTCTCACTCTCTTGTGCATCTACAAATACGAAAACCTTGTCCGAGGACCATTTCTCAAACCTGTAAGTCTCCCTGAACTCTCTTCAGCTTTTATTCCTACTTTGCGAAATTTCCTTTGAAAACTTCTTAGAAAATGGGTAGATTTAAGCACTTAATGGACTCCGAGGAGGGGATGAAGAGCTTTAAGACCAAATATAACATTCCCCCACATGTGGGCGTTAGGTATGCTGCACAGGGGGAATGGTTTGACGAGAGGAAAACAGGGCAGGTGGTCATCCCTATGATTGCAGGTGGTCACCGCTCACCCAACCATTGCCTGTTGCCACCCTTTCAGCATGAGTACCATCTCCCTCACCCATTCTCCAAGTAGAAGAGGAAGAGGAAGAAGAACAAGAGGAAGAGGTTTTTGTGGACCTCACTGAGTCCACAGACGACTTTGAAGTTTTTAACCAACCTTCACCACCCAAGAACGCGCCAGAAGATATGGGTATCCAAAGGAAACCTCAAAGAAGCCTACAGGAGCTACTAGAGAGCCAACTAGGAAGGGGAGAAGCTGGGAAGCCTTCACAGCCCAAGCTTCCACCTCCTCCACCCAGGTCTCCTCCTCACGCACCTCAGCCATCCCTACCCTCCAGAACTGAACAAGGTGATCCTAAGATGAAGAGGGAACCGAAGGGGAAAGAGGCAATGGAGACTGGAAGATCTCATCCTTCCAATGAAGAAGAAGCTCACAGGGCGGCAAAGTAGTAGAAAACTAGCCATGCCCCTAGCCGAGGTTCAGAAAGGGCAGACATTCAGCTCCTCGAGCCCCAAGCATGGCTTCCAGCTCCCATGCTTGGTGGTGAGCCCCTGATGGATGATGCATCAATCAGGGACTTCAATGGGGGTATAGGTTGTCATGTTGCCTCGACGCTGGAGCAAACCCTTCTGCTCCCCAAAGATATGATGGAGTTGCGAGGTTTTAGGTGGAGTGAAGTCTTCCTTCATACAAAAAGGTTCTTGGGCATGGTATGTACTTATTTTCCCTGGTTGTTTTCTTTTTTTTCTTTTTTCTTTTTTTGACACAACACTCATCCCTTATTTTTCGTTTTAAGGCTGTTCAAAGTACCTTTAGGCTAGAGGAGATGACCAACTCCCTCTCTCAACAACTGGATGAGGAGAGGAAAAGGAGAGTTGCTGCTGTGCAAACCCTGACCATTGCTAAAAACAGCAATACTGATCCTAAGAAGAGGCTGACTGCCGAGGGGCAAGCCAGGAAGAGCGCAAACGCAGCCCTAGAGGGTGCTGAGAAGCAAGCCGAGAGCTAGAGGAAGTTGGCACGTGAGGCCAATGACCAACTGGCTGCTTCCAAGGAGCAGTTGGCAGCTCTAAAAAAGCAACTGGAGGAGGCTCAAAGGCTCAAAGATCAGGCTGAACAAGCCAGAGTTCAAGCTGAAGAAGCCAAGGCCAAAGCTGAGAAGGAAAGAGATGAGGCTGAGTAGCACGGTTACGATATCGGCGTAGCTGAGACCGAGGATGTCCTAAGGGCAGAGGTCTCCGCCGTATGTCGTGCCTACTGCACTTAGACTTGGGAAGAAGCCCTCAATCGAGCTAGGATTGATGCTTCTTCCAAGCTGAGGAAGCCTAAGAACATCATCTTTCCCCCTACCCTACAAATTCCAAATCAGAAAGAGGCAGCTCCTCCAGTCTCCCAACCAGCCGAAGAGGCCCAACCTCAGCGCCCTCCCTCATCTAGTCAACAGGAGCAGGGCAGAGAACAAGAAACCCTGAAAGACTCCTCCTCGGATAAAGTAACTGAGGCTCTTCAGCCTGGGGCAGCTTCTCAAGACTTTGAGAAGCAACTAGCCTCAACTACTTTGCCTGTAGAAGGAGCTCTTAAGGAGAAAGAGAAAGAAATCCCACCTGAAGCAGCTGACAAGGCCCCCAAGTCCAGACTCTAAATAAAGCTGAAGCCCTGTTTTTATTTTTAAGATAATGAAAATTGTTGTAACTTCATCTTTTGTACTTGAAGATTAATTTTGCTAATGTATGAAAATTTCTTTTTTTATTCCAAGTAACATATGCTAGTATTATTGTTTTCTTTAGTTGCATGATATTTACTTTGCCTTATTCTCTATCCACACTTCAGCATACTCTACAAAGGAGCAAAACATTTAAATAAAATATAAACATTAACTCCCCTTATCTTCAAAATATACTATCCATTTATCAACTTTTGATAAGTTTTCCAGTTTCAAGGCAATATCCCAACGTTTAAGTAAAAAGCAGGATATGAACATATTGAAACACCCTTAGTTGACATCCATAAGGCTTATCATAACTTATAAAATGGGTCATAACTTAGTCCAAAAAATAATAATTTGTATTCAAGATCGTGTTCTAAAGATTTTAACACAACTTAGGCTCCACTAAATACATCCCCTGATACTGTGAGGATAATTATTTTTACCAAGTTTATGGTCCGAGGACCTGATACAACTTATTTTCTATTTAACATTTCAAAAGATGTTATAGGATATTAATTTCCACCAAGTTTGTGGTTCGAGGACCTAACATAACTTAGTTTCTATTTAATATTTCAAGAGATGTCATAGGATATTAATTTCCATCAAGTTTGTGGTTCGAGGACCTGATATAACTTAATTTCTGTTTAATATTTCAAGAGATGTCATAAGATATTAATTTCCACCAAGTTTGTGGTTCGAGGACCTGACATAACTTAGTTTCTGTTTAATATTTCAAGAGATGTCATATGATTCACAATATACACTTAGGATGAATAGAAGGGAATCATAATGCAA
The DNA here is from genome assembly GCA_030820535.1 of Quercus parvula. Lineage (NCBI taxonomy): Eukaryota > Viridiplantae > Streptophyta > Magnoliopsida > Fagales > Fagaceae > Quercus > Quercus parvula. Next base: position 33,540,298 of record JAUAME010000004.1, read on the forward strand.
GTGTTCTTATTAATAGTAGTACATTTTCAAGTAGTTTACATTCCAAGGATGGAGTACAGTTCTTTCATCCAAATCTTCTAAGTAGTACGCACCTATCCCTGCTACTGATGTAATGTGATATGGTCCCTCCCAGTTAGGCCCCAATTTTCCCCAAGCGGGGTTTTTAGTATTTCCCAAAACTTTCCTTAATACCAAGTCTCCTGGGGCCAATGGCCTTAATTTTACATTCATATCATAACTTTGCTTAAGCTTATGCTGATAATAGGCCAACTGCACCATAGCATTTTCCCTCTGCTCTTCAATCAGATCCAAATTCTTCTTCAGCAACTCATCATTTCCATCCGAGGTGAATGTGCTAGTTCTCATCATTGGGAAACCATTCTCCAATGGGATTACAGCCTCAGCCCCATATGTCATTGAGAAAGGGGTCTCTCCGGTGGACTTTCGAGGTGTTGTTCAATATGTCCAAAGGACATGTGGCAGCTCTTCCACCCACTTTCCTTTAGCGTCATCTAATCTCTTTTTAAGTCCGTTCACGATGACTTTGTTAACAGCCTCAGCCTGTCCAATTCCCTACGGATAGGCCGGAGTGGAATACCTATTCTTTATACCTAGATCATAACAGTATTTCCTGAAAGCTTTGCTATCAAATTGAAGGCCATTGTCCGAGATGAGCACGTAAGGAACCCTGAATCGTGTAACAATGTTCTTCCAAATGAACCTTTTGACGTCTACATCCCTGATATTAGCCAGAGGCTCAGCTTCGACCCACTTGGTAAAATAATCTGTATAGACTAGTAGGTATTTTTTATTTCCTACCACTTTGGGAAAAGGTCCCACAATGTCCAAGCCCCATTGAGCAAACGGCCAAGGGCTAGAAAGAGGGTTGAGAACTCCTTCAGACTGGTGAATATTGGGCGCAAACCTTTGACACTGATCGCATTTCTTAACATATTCCTGCGCCTCCTTTTGCATGCTGACCACCTATATCCCTGGGTAAGAGCCCTATGAGATAGGGATCTTCCTCCTGTATGACTCCCACAAACCCCTTCATGAAGCTCCTCTAGAAGTGATTCTGATGCTTCGGGGTGCACACAAAGCAAGTAGGGGCCAGAGAAAGAGCGCTTGTATAATTTTCTATCCTTGGACAGCCAAAACCGAGGAGCTTTTCTTTGTACTTTTTCAACTTCAGACTTCTCTTCAGGCAGTATATATTTTTCCAGGAATAGTGATATAGAATCCATCCAGCTCAGACCTAGCTTGATCTGGTGGATCCGAGGCATACCCTGGTGTATTGAAGTTGGTGTATACAAGTCTGCAACCAGTACTACTCGGGGTAAATCCTGCGCCGAGGATGTGGCAAGGGTAGCCAATGAGTCTGCATACGTGTTTCCACTTCTAGGAATATGAGACAAGTCAAAAACTTCAAATTTTTCTTGTACACTCCTGATTTGGCACAAGTACTCCTGCATTCTTGGATTACGCGCTTCCAGATCACCCCTTACTTGACCCACCACCAGTTTTGAGTCTGAAAAAACTTTCATTGCCTTTCCCCCCATTTTCTGGACCATCATCATTCCCATCAGCAAAGCCTCATATTCTACTTCGTTATTCGTAGCCGAGAAACTCAATCTCAAGGATTTTTCAATAGTAATCTTTTCTAGTGACACTAGAACTAGCCCCACTCCTGATCCTTGCTGATTCGCTGCTCCGTCAACGTACAATTCCCAAGGCATTGGGCATTGGACAGAGACCACGCCGATTGATCTTTCACCCAGTTTCTGATTTTCCCCTTTCATTTTCTCAGGACACTCAGCAAATTCGGCCACCAGATCGGCGAGCACTTGTCCCTTTATAGAAGTACGAGGCATGTACTTTATATCAAAAGCCCCTAGGATTGTGCCCCACTTGGCAATCCTTCCAGTATAATCCACACTTCTAAGTACTGACTTGAGTGGAAGCTGAGTGGGTACGACCACAGTATGTGCTTGGAAGTAATGGGGAAGCTTTCTTGTAGCATGGCCCACTGCCAATATCGCATTTTCCAACGGCAAGTAGCGCATCTCGGCTTCATTAAGTGACTTGCTCACATAATAGACTGGTCGTTGTATACCACTGTCCACCCATATAAGCACAAGGCTTATGGCATATAGGGCAACTGCAATATAGGCAAAAAGAACTTCATCCACCACAGGGCTAGACATAATGGGCAGATGGGATAAATATTGTTTAAGTTCCTGGAATGCCATGACACACTCCTCGAACCACTCAAATTCTTTCCATTTGTGCAGTAGAAGGAAGAAAGGCCTGCACCTCTCCGCCGATCTGGATATAAACCGATTCAAAGCAGCCATCATTCTAGTAAGTTTCTGTACCTCATTGGGATTCCGAGGTGATTGTAAGTTATTAATGACTTTAATTTGGTCTGGGTTTACCTCAATTCCCCTGTGAGTCACCATGTACCCCAAAAACTTTCCTGAACCCACTCCAAAAGAACATTTAGACGCGTTCAAGCACAGCTTGTGCTCTCTCAGGATTTCAAAAATGCTTGTAAGATTCGTTAAGTGTTCGGACACCAACTTGCTCTTCACAACCATGTCATTAATATAGACTTCAACATTTTTACCTAACTGTGGTTCAAACATTTTAGTCATCATCCGTTGATAGGTTGACCCTGCATTTTTCAAGCCAAAAGGCATCACTTTGTAGTGATAGTTTCCCACAGGAGTAATAAAAGCTTTTTTTTCCTGATCATCTAATGCCAGGGGTATCTAGTGATATCCTTGAAAGGCATCCAGAAAACTCATCCGAGGATGGCCTACTGTTGCATCTACCAATTGATCTATCTAAGGCATAGGGAAAGGGTCTTTATGACAAGCCCTGTTAAGATCTATAAAGTCCACACACACTCGTCATTTTCCTGTTTTCTTTTTTACTACCACGGTGTTTGCCAACCACTGAGGGTAAAACACCTCTTTAATAGCCCCTGCTTGCTTAAGTTTGGTCACTTCACTCTTGACGGCCTCTACATGTTCCTTAGATGGGCGCCGAGGTGGCTGCCTTTTTGGAGTAATTAATGGGTTCACATTCAAATAATGACAAATGAACTTTGGATCTAGCCCTGGGGTTTCATAGGCATCCTATGCAAACACATCTACATTTCTTCTCAAAAGATCAACCAACTGCTCCTTCTCCAGTAGGGGAATCTGAGCTCCAATCTGAAAGAACCTCTCCGGATCATCTCTAATGACCACCCTTTCTAGGTCTTCGCATTTTACCTCGTCGGCTGGCCCACTGAATAGAGATACCAGAGTTTCTAGCTGCTATAAATCATTTTCAATAATGGCCGAGGTTTCAATCTCTAACTTGTGTTGAATAGCTGCTATTAAGCATTGTCTAGCCACAGACTGGCTTCCTACTATCTCCAACACCTGTCCTCCAGAGGGATATTTTACCTTCTGATGAAGGGTGGATGAAACCGCTCCTAAGGAGTGTAGCCAAGGTCTGCCTATGATGGCTGTATAAGGAGAAAATGCATCTACCACAATAAAATCCACTTCAACCACATCTGTACTAGCTTTCACTGGTAATCTTATCTGCCCCTTAGGAACAACCATTTTACCCTCAAAACTGATCAAAGGAGAGCTATAGACCATTAGATCTTCAGGTTTTAAACCTAGCCCCATGTAGAGATCAGGATACATAATCTCAGCTGCAGTACCTTGGTCAACCGTGACCCTCTTTACATCGTACCCACCAATTCTGAGTGTAACCACCAGAGCATCATCGTGTGGCTGTATGGTTTCTTGTTTGTCCGCATCTGAAAAGCTTAACACCAGTGGGACATTCGTCTTGATTCTTTTCGGCATTGAATTAAAGTCCTCATCTGAGTAACGAGATACTGACATTATCTTGGAGGGACAAGATTCAGTCCTCCCTGAAGCAGCAAATATGACATTTATTGTGCTGAGAGGAGGTTTCGGCACATCATTTCCTTGGAACGCCAAGCTCGATTGGCCTCCTCGGCCAATGGAGTGATGTAAGAGTGCTTTAACCTCTCTTCTCAGACCAATTGTTCCAAATGATCCCACAAATTTCTGCAATCTTCAATAGTATGTCCATGATCCTGATGATAATGGCAGTACAGGCTTTGGTTGCGATTCACTGGATCTCTTGCCATCTTATTCGGCCATTTAAAGAATGGTTCATTCCTAACCTTCTCTAAGACTTTTTGCACTGGCTCTCGAAATACAACATTGACCGTCTACGTGTTGGCAGATCCAGACTGCCCTGCAAAGTCTCTCCGAGGTCGATTGTTCTGTGTCCGATCCGACCTGAAATCCCTCATCTCTTGAGGGATCACCTTCGCTTTCCCCTTTCCCTGTAACTGATCCTCTTCAATCCTCCTATACTTATCAATCCTATCCATCAACAGGCGTACACTGGTAACAAGTTTACCAGTGAAAGACTTTCTCAAATCATGCTCGGCCGGTAATCCAGCCTTGAATGTGCTGATGGCCACATCATCGTAGCTCCCATCTATCTCATTGAACATTTCCCAGTATCTATCTGAGTAAGCCTTCAAAGTTTCCCCCTCTTGCATGGACATAGAGAGCAAAGATCCTAAAGGCAATGGAACCCTGCTACACATGATAAAGCGAGCACCAAAAAACTAGGTAAGCTTCTTGAAGGAATCAATAGAATTCGCCTTCAAGCCATTAAACCACCTCATCACCATTGGACCTAGGCATGATGGAAAGATCTTACACATCAAGGTTTCGTCTTTAGAATGAACAACCATCTTTTGATTAAAATGACTGACATACTCCACTGGATCTATTTGACCATTATAAAGAGAGAAAGTTGGTTAATGAAATCGTCGAGGGAGGCTCGCACCTTCTATCCTTCGTGTGAAAGGAGACTTAGCAACCTGGTTTAATGCTTCGTTCATGGCTTTGTTTCCAAGGCCCCTATGCGTTGGGCTCTTATTCTTGCGCTTATGGCTACTATATTCCTCATCGCCCAAGAAAGTTTCACTGGGCAGAGTTCTGGATCGTCGCCTGTACGTGGCATCATCTGTCTCCTCGGAAGAAGACTCGGACTCAGGTGATGAACGCCTTCGCCGTGCGCGATGCAACTTCTTTTTCAGCTTGTCAATCTCACATTGCATGTCTCTCTCATTCTTTGCATGGGAGACATGGCTCTTCCCACGTGACTGACTCTTACTAGTACGCGTTGTTTGCACACTTCCTTCATAATCTCTCCTTTGTTAAGGGTTTACAACTGAGTTATTACGTTGGGAACCCCCTGATTTCCGCCTGGTGTGGATTAACATTACCTTGATGTGGCCCGATCGTCGATTAGTGCAAACCTGACTCTTCCATTTCCAGCACTAAACTGAAATCTCCTTCTAATCAGATCAAGCTCTCCCCACAGACGGTGCCAATTGTAAGGACCAGTTTTGGCTTAAACTCTAAAACAGGATTGGACTCAGGCCCAACAAGCCCAAACAATAAATGTGTAGAGGTAACAATCGTGGGTGGTTAGGAAGAATAATTATACGAACAAGATATAAAAATCATCCTCAGCCTAGCCAGAATAGTATAATCAAGAATCTAGAGTTTTTCCTTCTGATGATGTATTTCTTAAACTTTCTTTCTATCTATCTTCTAATCCCCCTATCTTTGGGCACATTTTCATGTTATATACCATGATTTTTGTACCATTCTCACCGCACACGTATAAATCAGGTTATGGGAGCTTCCCCCTGTCCCATCTCACACCTCCCTGAACCTTCTACCATTAGCTGTAAGGCTGCTTGTTTACTGTTCAGGCATCACCTCCACATTAATGTGGCCAGAGGGTTAGCTGGGAAGCATTTAATGTGGAGGTAACAGCTTTTACAGATATTTGTTATCCTTCGTCCTCATCCCTTATCCAGCATTTGACCCTCCCTCTGTCATAAAGTACCCTTAAAACAGCATATTAAGGGGATTGGGATGTTTCTAGCCACCTCGAACAAATGTTCCGAGGTGACTGTTCTACTCGGATAGGTTTAGGTCTGCTATAAATATCCTTTAACTCTTCCTTTAATACAACTTCCATTTCTTCCTTAGTTGATCGTCCTCGGATATGTCCGCGTCCTCAGATTGGGTTATTGGGCCACAGGCCCAGCCTATCCAACCTAAACAGTACCTCTAAAGGCAACTGGTCCCCACAATTATAATTATTAAAATTCATATTTAAAATTAATTAAAAGATAAAAAATAATATTTCCTAAAGTTTTTTTTTAAATGCATTGAACGGATTAGTGGTTAGTATTAATATATTCACTATCATAATTATTAAAATTCATATCTATTAAAGAATGTGTAGATCATGTATGGTTTGACACGCCTAGTTTGGTGCAGCCAAGATTTTGAATAATATAAAAAAAATTCAAGCTTTTGGTTGTTTCTATGTGGAGTCTTTCTTTTTGTCTATTGGGTACGTATTATCACCAAAAGTAGCCTCTGCTGGATGCAGTGGCGACTCCAAGAAAATTTTTTAGGGTATTCCTTAAAAAGTATAAATTACATAATTTAATAAAAAGAAAATTTTATATATTGACAATAACAACAATAAAAAAGCACGCAAATACATAAAATTTACAATTGTCTTCTATGAGTTTTCATATTTTGAAATCTGTTAGGTTCTAAAGACTTAGGAACTAATGTATTTAGAACTCTAATGTGTATTGTTGGCAAACCATGATCAAAACAGGTTGTTTAGTCTTGTTTAGACTTGCTCAAAGTTGTGTCTTTTATGTAAAGTTGGATTCGTGCTGATGCAGAATTGATAGTGCATTTCGGCCTGGTTCGATTGATCAAAGCTTAGGCTCGATCAATCGAAATTCGAGTAAAATGCGTTTTTCTGCAGAATTCCAACTCAACCCTAGTTCATTAAAACGTTTAGGGTTTTATGTTTTTGCCCTAGGTATATAAGGCAAACCCTAACCATGTTTTAGAGGTTGCTCATATTGCGGTTTGTGTAAATCTCTTGTGAGATGTGTGAGGAGCTTTCCTTTATACAAACTTAGGATTATCAAGAGGGGATTCATTCAAGAACTTAATGATCATTCAGTTGTTGCCATAAGAACTTAAAGAAACACGAGCGGGTGTTTGTACTTGCTGGAGAATCCAAGAAAGAAGAAGTCCGTGGTCTCGGAGTTTACACGTGGTCGTGTCAGTAAGTTTCTAGTGGTGGATAGTAATAGGATGTTAATGGTCTAAGTCGCTATTGTAAAACTTTGATTCTTTCATAGTGGATTCAGGTTTACCTGAGGATAGCTAGGTTAAATCCTTCCCAAGTTTTTACCGTGTGGTTTCCTGGGTCATTATATCATTGTATTATTTATATTTCCTCTGCTTTGCATGATATGATATATTTGTGTTAACCTAGATTTGTTAATTTGACTAAGTTAATCACTTAGCTAATTACATAGGTTAATCTGATTGTGTTTTTGAGATGTCTAAAAACAAACAAGTGGTATTAAAGTGGGTATCTCTCTTGTTGTTGATCTTTTGATCTCTAAGCTGATCCTTGACCCCTGTTGTCATGGAACACAAACATTCTCTTGTTATTCCTCCTTACTTTGATGAGAATAATTATGCTTGTTGGAAAGTATGGATGAAAGCATTCCTGAAATTAATTGATGAGAGAGTTTGGAACTCTGTTAAATACGGATGGGAAAAGCCCACTACTCTTGTTAGTGAGTGGCAAACTTCTCAAAAAGAAGTAGCTACGTTCAATAGCAAAGCTATGAATGCTATCTTTAACGCTGTTTCTATGGAGGAATTTAAGAGAATCTTTAATGTTGAGGTTGTTCACACTGCTTGGAATATCCTCCAAACTGTGCATGAAGGCACAAAGGCTATTAAAATAAATAAGTTGCAGCAATTAACTTCTAAATTTGAAAGCATTAGGATGTCTGATGATGAATCTTTTGATAAATTCTATGCTAAACTGAATGATATTGTTAATTCTGCTTACAACTTGGGTGAAATCTATGATCAACCTAAAATTTTTAGGAAGATTCTTAGATCTTTGACTGAAGATTTTAGACCCAAAGTGACTGTCATCACTGAGAGTAAGGATGTGGACTCCATCCCTGTTGATGAACTTGTAGGATCTCTTCAATCTTATGAGTTGGACCTACCTAAGACTAGCAAATCCAAATCAATGGCTCTTAAGTCAGTTGATGATGCTGATGTTGGTAGATTTGATGATGAGCTCTCTGCTACAAAGATTGCTTACCTTGCCAAGAACTTTAGGAATTTTCTTAGAAACAACAACAGAAGGGCAAGAGATAAGAACATTGTTGAACCTAGAAATTTTAGGAAGAATGATCCCACTAAAGTTAACAACACTGAAAAACCTAGAGAAAAAGTAAGTCAATCTTCTAATAATTCTATGGGTCCTCAATGTTTTGGATGTCAAGAGTATGGTCACATGAAATCTGAATGTCCTACTTACTTAAAGTCTAAGGGTAAAGCACTTTAGTGATGATGAAGTTTCTGATCATGAGTTTGGTTGTGACGAGGATGGAAACTTCATTGCTTTCACTGCTACTGCTGTAGTCAATGAAAGTGTGTCTGCTGAAAAGAACCCTTCTGATGGAGAACTCTCTGAGGATGCAGATCTACAAGATGCCTACAGGATGCTATAAATGTTGAATTAGGCTTAAAGAAAATTGCTTTTCTTGAGCTTAAAAAGAAAAATTTGCTTGTTAAACTATTTGATGCTAATGATCTTTTGAACAATGTGAAGACTGAGAACATGCTTTTGCTTAATAAAGTTAAGAATTTGGAACTTGAATTATCTGTTGCTAGAGAACAAACTGATAGGTCTGCAAGCTCCAAACTTGATCACATTCTAAGTGTTTAAAAGTCTCCCTCTGGCAAAACTAACTTAGGTTTTGTAGAAAGCATCTCTGTGTCTGCACCCCATTCTACAAACTTTGTACCTTCTTCTTCTTCTGAACCCTTTGTGAGTGAGGCCGTCAAAACCCTCTGTGAGTGAGGCTAAACCGATATAAGTGACACCTCCTAGGAAGATTAGGGTTGATCTTCATAAGTCTAAACCTAAGCCTCCTAACCCTTCTAAGGGCAAGAAACATGATAAGCCTGGATGAATTTGTCATTTTTGTGGAAAGTCTAGGCACATTCGTCCAAATTGTTACAAGTTGCAAGTTGCTAAGAGAGCAAACAAACCAAAGGTACATGTGCCTCAAGCACAAGATCCTATGGTGCTTATTGGTGAATTGGTAAAGGCTCTAAACCTTTATTCCAATCCTAGAGTTGGAAATCATTCTCATGTGAATAAAAACCCTAATGCTCGTGGTGCATCTAAGAAGTTTTGGATGCAAACGGCTCAATCTAATTGAGTCATTCTGACATAGTCCTTGTGCTTCATTTCTATACTCTTTTTGACCATTGCTCTTTGGTTTTTTGTTTTCTTTGTTTCTAGGATTTGCATTGCATAACATTCATGCATTTCATTCTAGGTTGTTTTTAGTTTTTTTTTTTTTTAAATAAAAAAATATAAAAAAAAGGGAAGAAAAAGGAAGCAAATTGTGTTTTGCACTATTTTCTTGGTTTTGTAATCAAGGTTGGTCAATCTCTTTTCATATAACATGTCTTTTGTACCTTGTTTAGCTTTGATGTGCTTACTTATTGCACCTCACTAATTGAAGCTTTGTAGTGCATGTTGTATGGAAAAAATGTTTATGGTTTTGATCACCTTTTCTTGATCTTAAAGTCACATGTCTTTGACTATCAGACTTGAACCTTTTGAGAAAGGCATAAATAACCATCTCACCACTGTTCACTAGCCAATCATAAACACCTTAGTGTATATCGTAAGATTCTGTACTCGAGAAAGTGTAACACATGCACAAAAAGAACATAAGGTGTAGCCTCGGTTTAATTGCTTAAAATTGGTGTGTACATTATTGGACTTAAAGTTAAATCAAACAAATAAAATTGGTGTGTACATTATCCCGGCTATTTTAATAAGTTTCTGAACAAATAAAATTGGTGTGTACAATATGAGGCAAATCAAGAAACTTACATGATTGAAAACTTATGTTCTAGGAGATGTGGGAGTTATATGATGTAACTCTTTAGGTGTCAGTCTCTTTCAAATTCTATGTGATGAATTTTGTAAACTTTGTGTTTAATTGCTATTCACATATCACCTCACATGTATCTCAAGTTTTTGTTAGTTTCACACACTACACAAATTACTCTTTGCTAAACATTATACATGTAATTGTGTGTCTTTGGTCTGACCAACCAAGTTTGCAAATACTTTGAATTTTTATGCAAAATAGATTTGATGCTTGAGAATTTGTGGAGAATGTTTGAAAATTTTAATTTTGGGAAAACTGGGTTTAAAATTTGTGTTTTCGAAAAACTGTGCATCTCATACTCATGCATTTTATTCATATTTTTCAATGCTTGAAGGAGTTTATACACAAAATTGGGCTGTTTTTCAAAATTGTGTGTGTGTGTGTGTGGTTTTTTTTTTTTTTTTTTTTTTTTTTTTTTTTTTTTTTCAAAATTTCGATCGATCGAGGCTATTTTTTGATCAATTGAAATTGTTTTAAAAATTTTAAGGGAGCCTCTATCTATTTCGATCAATCGAAAATCATGAATTAGGTTTGTTGAAAACTAAGTTTGACTTGTTCAAACTCACTTTTCAAAAGTTTTTCAAACTTTTCTTTCTCTCTCCGACTCGGCAAAGGCTTTTCCTCAAATTTTTGTTGTTTTCCATCGATCATTTTGCAAGATTTTTCTCTCCCAAGGCCAGTAAGTCCATCATACCCTTCCTTTTTTGCATTTATTTTCATGTTTTCATGCATTTATTCATGCATTTTGTTGGGATTTTCGGACCTATTCAAATTTGGGGTTTTTGTTGATTCAAGCCAAATTTTCTGAAATTGATCATTGGGTTTTGTTCTTATAATGTTATACACATGGTCTATGATGTTTAATTTGAACAATTTGGTGTTTTGTGAGACATTGAAAATTCTAGGGCTTGTATTTACCTGAATTTGGGGTTTTTGTTCAAATTGAGTTCAATTGATGAAATTGGTTTGTTGGATTGATGTAATTGATCATTATTTTATGTATTCTACCTTGTGTGATGATCAATTGGTCAATTTTTTACAAATTGAACAAGTGGTTTCTCAAAATTTTGGGTTTTTGTTAGAAACTCTATGCTCAAGCCAATTTTGTGAATTTGAACTTAAATTGAACTCAATTTCATTGCATTAGAGCATGCATCATGACATTTAACTGTTCATGCATTATATAGATTTTTTTGTTCTATATTTATTTTGTGCTAACTTGCAGTCTGCCCTCCATTTCCTCTGAGTCTCCCTCTAGGAGTGAGCTGTTTAAGAATGACAAAAGCAGAGAGGTTTATGAGAAACTGAACTGTAAGAGAAATATTTGGGCTGAACGTTCTGTTGTATTAGATAAAGTTGATCCTACCATTAGGGCAAACTTTGAGAGTAGAGGTTGGTTGTCTTTGTTGGAGGTAGATCATCCACCCCCGACCGCCTTGATTAGAGAGTTCTTCTCGAACCTTTCTTGCTACATCTATGATTCCAATACCCTTGTTAGGAGTTGGATTCGAGGTGTTGAGTTCACCATTACCCCTAGGATAGTGGCTGAAGCTCTTAGGGTTCTAGTCGTTAGGCAGCCTGTCTATCTTTATGAAGAGTCTCCACCCCTTGATGACATCATGTCATACTTCACTGGGTCTTCTATCCAGTGGTCTGATCCTCGAATCATGTCTGCTGAGCTTACTGAGACTACCTATCTTCTCTTTAGGATAGCATGTCATTCTTTGTGGCCTATTTCTCATCTCCACACCATCCTTCTTGAGAGATGTGTGTTTTTGTACGCTTTTGTTTCTGGTGCGTCTATTAATTTTCCTCATCTATTTCTTTGTTCTTTGAACAAATTTCATTGGAGTTCTGTCATCGCTCATGCTCTTATTCATCCTATTTTCATTAATAGGATTTTGTTGTTTCTTGGTTTAGTGGATTTCCCTACTGGTGAGCCCGTTCATGTTATAGCTTCCATAGGTGCCACCTTTCTTAGGCAAAGGGTTGCTCACTTGAGAGTTGTCTCTATGCGTCCTAGAGGTGAGTCTTCTGGTGCTGTACCCCCTCCTTCCTCTTCTACAGGTGCTGATATTGTTGAGGCGTCTGGTGCTGGTGCTGCTAATGCTGATGTTTCTCCACCGACTACTTCGGATGATTCAAACATTCGACGTACGTTGGATCATGTCTTGACCGTTCAGGCGACTCATGGACAGATTTTGGTGGAGGTGCTCGATGAGATCCATGCCTTGTGTGCAGAGTTGGCACAGTTTCGACGATCCTCACCGCCACCTCTTTTTGATGATGGATTTTGATTGCCCTTTGGCATTCCATCACAAAAAGGGGAAGTACTTTTAGGATTTGAGACACTTGTAGAGTTTTTTGTTTTCAAGGGGAGAGTTTTTTTTGTTTGTTAGAGCTCGTGGAGATTAGATTATATCTAGGTGCTTCACTTTGTATTTACCTTTTTGGCTCTTGATGTATTCTTGTTGGGCTATTCATTTTAGGGTGAGATACTTTTATTGTTTTATATGTTTCTTGTTTCACTGTTTCTTAATTTATATTTATGATGTTATTCATTGATATATGTCTTTATTTTGTGATTTGTGAAATCAAGAATTTATTCTTGTTTACTTGTATTTTCCACACATGCGTTTATGCATCTTGTTTAGTGTTTCAAGAAAAATATAGGTTGATTCAATTGAGCTGCTGTCTACACTTGTAACTAATGGATAGTAGTTAGGATTGAATTTGTTGTAATGAGCATTTCTTTTGTAAAGGGCTTTTCTTTGTAAACTTTAAGCTTTTAGTTGTGTTTTGTCACGGATTGCCAAAGAGGGAGTTTGTTAGGTTCTAAAGACTTAGGAACTAATGTATTTAGAACTCTAATGTGTATTGTTGGCAAACCATGATCAAAACAGGTTATTTAGTCTTGTTTAGACTTGCTTAAAGTTGTGTCTTTTATGTAAAGTTGGATTCGTGCTGATGCAGAATTGATATTGCATTTCGGCCTGGTTTGATTAATCGAAACTTAGGCTCGATCAATCGAAATTCGGGCAGAATGCGTTCTTCTGTAGAATTCCAACTCAGCCCTAGCCATGTTTTAGAGGTTGCTTATATTATGGTTTGTGTAAATCTCTTGTGAGATCTGTAAGAAGTTTTCCTTTACACAAGCTTAGGATTATCAAGAGGAGATTCGTTCAAGAACTTGATGATCATTTAGTTGCTGCCATAAGAACTTAAAAAAACACAAGCAGGTGTGCTTGTACTTGTTAAAGAATCCAAGAAAGAAGGAGTCTGTGGTCTCGGAGTTTGCACGTGGTCATGTTAGTAAGTTTCTACTGGTGGATAGCAATAGGGTGTTAGTGGTTTAAGTTACTATTATAAAATTTCGATTCTTTCATAGTAGATTCAGGTTTACCTTGAGGATAGCTAGGTTAAATCCTTCCCAGGTTTTTACCTTGTGGTTTCCTGGGTTATCATATCATTGTGTTATTTATATTTTCGCTACTTTGCATGATATGATATATTTGTGTTAACCTAGATTTGTTAATTTGACTAAATTAATCACTTGGCTAATTACATGGGTTAATCTGATTGTGTTTTTGAAGGGTCTAAAAACAAACAAAATTCTTTCATAATAGTCTTATTATCAATGCTACAAGCTACATCTTTTTCAATATACACAACCAAGCAATCGTTCATCCAATGATCCCCCATTCGATTGCGCAGTTCATTCTTTATATATTTCATTGCTGAAAAACTTCTTTCTACTGTTGCAGTAGCAACTGAAAAAGACAAAGCTAACTTCACAAGCAAATAGACTAATGGATAAGTTTCATGCTTCCTTGTGCTCACTAAATTTTTAGCAAGTTCACTAACTCCTTGAAGCTTTAAAAAGAAGTCATTGCTCCACATATCAAAAATGTAATTTTGCAGATGAGAGTCAAGTGCCAAAATATATGTCCCTAGAAAATCAAAGGGATAGAACTTAGCTAGACATATCAACGTTTCCTTATCGAAAGCCACAAATGAATTACTTAGATTCAAGCAAGCCATAAAAAGTAGCAAATCAGTATTCGCCTCAGAAAAACGGTTGTTAAGCTCTTGAAGTTGCATATCTATGACTGTGTAGAATAGCTTAATAAGATAATGATGTAAATTTGTATTTTGTTGAGTGTTGTGTTGCGGTCTCCCATTAACTACAAATATTTCATCCATATTCAAGATAGAAATATCATGTGTGGTACAAAATGAAGACACTTCAGTCAATAAAGATTTTCATTCATCATCTCTCATCACTTGCAATCGTTGCTTAGATACTTTAACAAGATCTACAACATTTACTATATCCTGAATTTTTTTTTTTTTTTTTTGCAATGCTATTGACAACTCATTTGTGATCCTTAAAATGATTTTCTTCAAATGTAAAGCAAAGACAAATTCAAAAGATAAAATTGACCTCATAATAAATCGAGTTTCAACTTTTTGGTCGCAGAAGCCATCTTCTTTAATAATCTCAAGTACATCAACAACAGTAGAGAACATCAAAATCAAGTTAAGAATAGTCCTATAATATGATCCCCAACTTGTATCACCAGGGCGTTTAAGATTTGTCTCTTGATTCAAATCTTGTCCACTTCTACGTACACCATTATCTAAATCTTCTTTAATTTTGGCAAATTGTTATCTCAAAGAGCAACTCATCTCTTACAAGAGCCTCTAACAACAGTTACTAAATTACTAACCACATAAAAAAATTCAGCAATGTTAATGTGATTTTTAGCAATGACAACAAGTGTCAATTGAAGTTTGTTAGGTTCTAAGGATTAGGAACTAATGTATTAGAACTCTAATTTGTATTGTTGGTAGTTTTTAGTCTTGTTTAGACTTGCTCAAAGTGTATGCATTTTATGTAAAGTTGGAATCGAGTTATTGAAGAATTTATTATGCAATTCTGTCTGGCTCAATCGATCGAGAATTAGACTCGATCGATCGAAACTCGAGCAGAATGTTTTTCTATAGAATTTTCCAACTCAGCCCAAGCCTGTTTGACGTGTAGGATTTTATGTTTTGTCTTAAGTATAAAAAAGAAAACCCTAGCCACGTTTTGTGATTACTCCTTATGTTGTGTGTATGAATCTTTTGTGAGATAAAGAGGTGGTTGCCTTCACACATACATAGGGTTTCCAAGATTATGTCAAGAACTTGGTGATCGATTCAATTGCTGCATTAAGAGCTTAAAGATACACAAGCGGGAGTGCTTGTACTTGCTAGATAATCCAAGAAAGAAAGAGTCTGTGGTTTCGGAGTTTGCACATGGTCATGTCAATAAGTTTTCTACTGATGGGTAGCAATAGGAAGTTAATGGTCTAAGTCACTATTGTAAAACTTCGATTCTTTCATAGTGGATTCAGGTTTACTTTGAAGATAGCAAGGTTAAATCCTCCCCAAGTTTTTATCGGTTTGGTTTCCTGGGTCATCATATCTTTGTGTTCTTTATATTCCACATTTTACATTGATATGATTATATGATTGTGTTAACCTAGATTTGAAATTTGGACTAAGTAATCACTTGGTTAATTAACTAGGTTAATCCAATTGTGTTTTAAGGGGTCTAAAAACAAACAAGTGGTATCAGAGCGAGTAGCTCTCTTGTTGTTGATCTTTTGGTCTCTGAGCTGATCCTTGACCCTTGTTGTCATGGATTCTTGGAAAATCTTTTTGCTTATATGTCAACTTGCCTACTTGTTGTTTTTGTCTCTTGTTGCTTTTGCTAAATCTTTCCTTAAGCATCTTGGTCTAATCACATGTGATGATAATTATTTGTGTTATACTGCTTTAACCGCCTTAAAGACACGTGATTCTTGTCTTTGGTATTTGGATAGTGGTTGTTCTAGGCATATGACAGGAAACAAAGGTTTATTCAAGACACTCTTTGGAGGAAAGATTGGGACAGTCACTTTTGGAGATGGAAGCAAATCTGTGATCAGAGGCATTAGAACTGTGGACATTCCAGGGTTGCTAGTCTTTGAAGATGTTTGGTATATTGATGGATTGAAGGCCAACTTACTCAATATCAATCAGATTTGTGACAATGGACTGAATGTTCTCTTTACTAAGTATGAATGTGAGATACTTGATGGAGGAGGTGACTGTATGTGTGTTGGTGTAAGGACAGTTGACAACTACTATGACATAACACTAAGTGTAAACAACAAGTGTTTTAGTGCAAAGATCGATCAAGTCGACTTCTGGCATCAACGGTTGAGACATGCAAGTCATAAGCAACTAGAGAAGATTTCCAAGTGTGATGCAGTTATTGGTTTAACTAAGTTTGAAAAGATAGATAAGTGCATCTGTGGACCATGTTAGATAGGTAAACAAGTGAAATCCAAACATTCGTCTGTAGCTAGTGTTCAAACTTCAAGACTTCTAGAGTTATTGCACATTGATCTTATGGGTCCTGCCAGAGTTCAGAGTTTAGGTGGAAAGAAGTATATTCTAGTTGTTGTGGATGACTTTACTAGATATACTTGGGTTGTGCTTTTGAAAGATAAAACTGAGGCTCCTGAGAAGATGATACATCTATGCAAGAAATTGCAGGTTGAGAAAAATACTGTGATAGCCAGACTCAGAAGTGATCATGGAAGAGAATTTGAGAATACCAAGCTGGCTACTTTCTGCAATGAACAAGGCACGCATCAAGAGTTCTCTTCTCCCAAGACACCTCAATAGAATGGAATAGTGGAATGGAAGAATAGGGTTGTTTAGGAGATGTCACGTGTCATGCTACATAATAAAAAGTTGCCCAAATCCTTCTAGGGAGAAGCAGTTAACACTGCTTGCCATACACTCAACCCGGTGTATTTCAGACCTAATTCCAAGAAAATTCCCTATGAACTCTGGAGAGGAAAGAAGCATGTTGTAAAATATTTCAGGATATTTAGTAGTGATTGTTACATTCTGCGTGATAGAGAGAACTTAGAAAAGTTTGATGCAAAGAGTGACAAGGGATATTTTCTGGGATATTCTTCTACTAGTAGAGCATATAGAGTGTATAATCTGAGAACCAAAACAGTCATGGAATCTTCAAATGTTGTGATCAATGATGAAGTATGTTCAAAAGCACATCCAAAAAACACTGTTCCGATTCAAGATAAGTTTATGGAGGTTGATGACTCACTTCCTGTTGATTATGTAGGGAAGCATAGTGATGAAGAGTTAATGGTGCTGAATGATGCAGTCTCTGTGCCACCAAGTTCAGAACCATCCACACCGGTTCATGAGACTCAACAAGCACACCATAAGCTGAGTCATTCATCAAAACAAAAAGGTACCTCCACATCTCTAGTTAAAGATCTATCCTCAAAAGTAAGGCTAAATCATCCTACCACAAATATATTGGGAAGTTTGAATGATAACATGAGATTAAGATCAAAAGCCTTAAGTGTAATTACTCACTCCTACTATCTGTCCCAATTTGAACCAAAAAAGGTAGATAAAGCACTTCAAGATGCTGATTGGGTTAATTCTATGCATGAAGAACTTCATCAATTTGTTCGGAATGATGTGTGGGAATTAGTTCCTAGACCAAAGGGAGTAAATGTGATTAGAACTAAATGGATCTTTAAGAACAAGTTAGATGAACATGGCACTATTATCAGGAATAAATCAAGACTTGTTGCTCAAGGTTACACACAAGTGGAAGAGATTGATTTTGATGAGACCTTTGCACTAGTAGCAAGATTGGAATCCATTAGGATACTTTTGGTTATAGCTAGTCATCTGAATTTCAAGCTGTATCAAATGGATGTCAAAAGTGCTTTCTTGAATGGAATGTTGCAAGAAGAGGTATATGTTGAACAACCAAGGGTTTTGTTGATCCTCACAGATCGGATGATGTCTACAAGTTGAAGAAAGCCCTTATGGTTTGAAACAAGCTCCTAGGGCTTCGTATGATAGATTGACTGCATATCTCATTGAGCATGGATTCAAAAAGGAATCTGCAAATACTACTCTCTTCATATGAAATGATAAGAATAGTTTTGTTGTAGCTCAAATTTATGTTGATGATATTGTTTTTGGTGTTACTAATGATTCTCTTGCTTATTCTTTTGCAAATGAAATGAAGGCAATGTTAGAAATGAGTATGGTTGGTGAACTAACTTATTTTTTAGGATTGCAGGTGAAGCAAACGGACTTAGGAATCTACATAACCAAGCAAAGTACGCAAGAAGTCTAGTCAAGAGATTTGGACTAGACAAAGCTACCCATGTTAGAACACCAATGGTTGCAAATGCAACATTAACAAATAATCCATCAGGTGAGTCTGTTGATGTTACATTATATAGAAGCATGATTGGATGCCTTTTGTATTTGACTGCTAGTCGGCCTAACATTGCCTTTAGTGTTGGTGTTTTTCTAAATTTCAATCTAATCCTAAAGTTTCACATTTGAATGCTGTAAAAGAATCATAAAATATGTTGGTGGAACTTGTGATTATGGATTATTTTATAGCAAAGAGTCTAATCTGTCTCTTGCTGGATTTTCTGATTCTGATTGGGCTGGTAATGTTGATGATAGAAAAGCACTACCGGTGGGTATTTTTATGTAGGAGTCAATCTTGTTGCTTGGATGAGTAAAAAGCAAAATTCTGTGTCTTTGTCTACTGCAGAGGCAGAATATATTACTGTTGGAAGTTATTGCTCACAGCTTCTTTGGATGAAAAAGCTTTTGACTGATTATGAAATAACCCAAGATACCATGGTTATTTATTGTGATAATTCTAGTGTTATTGATATTTCTAAGAACCCTGTTCAACATTTTAAGACTAAGCACATAGAGATTAGATATCACTTCATTAGGGATCTTATTGAAAGAAAGATTGTGTGTTTTAAGTATATCTCTATTGAACATTAGAATGCTGACATCTTCACCAAACCTCTTGATAGAAGTAAGTTTGAGACACTTCGTCAAGTAATTGGTATGAATCTGTGTCCCTGATCATTCTTTGGCTTTTATGGTCCTTGTGCTTCATTGCTCTACTCTTTGTGACCATTGCTTTTTTTTTTTTTTTCTTTTTTTTTAATCCTAGAATGAAATGCATGAATGTTATGCAATGCAAATCCTAGAAATAAAGAAAGCAAAAGCAAAAGCAAAAAAAAAAAAAAAAAAAAAAGGGACGCAAAATGTGTTTTGCATTAGTTTCTTGGATTTGAAATCAAGGTTGGCCAATTTATTTTTACATAAGATGTTTAAGTATTTTGTTAGCTTGGATGAGCTTATTTATTGCACTTTACTAGTTGAAGCTTTGTAGTGCATGTTGTGTGGGAAGATGTTTATAGTTTTTTATCACATGATCTTGATCTTGAAGTCACATGCTTTTGATTGTCGGACTTGAACTTATTGAAAAATGCATAAATAACCATCCCATCACTGTTTACTAGCCAATCATGAGCACCTTAATGCATATTGTAAGATTTTGTACTCAAGAAAGTGTAGCGCATGCACAAAAAGAACATAAGGTGTAGCCTCGGTTTAAATGATTAAAATTAGTGTGTACATTATTGGACTTAATGTTAAATCAATCAAATAAAATTGGTGTGTACATTATCCTGGCTATTTTAATAAATTTCTAAACAAATAAAATTGGTGTGTACAATATGAGGCAAATCAAGAAACTTACATGATTGGAAGCTTGTTTTCTAGGAGATGTGAGAGTTATATGATGTAACTCTTTAGGTAATAGTCTCTTTCAAATTCTATGTGATGAATTTTGTAGAAATTGTGGTTGATTTCTATTTACATATCACTTCACATGTCTCTCAAGTTTTTGCTAGTTGCACACACTACATAAGTTACTCTTTGCTAAACTTTGTACATATTATTGTGTGTGATTTTGGTTTGGCCAACCAAATTTGAAAATTCCTAAAATTTGGTGCAAAATTTGTTTAAAGCTTGACAATTTAAGGAGAATTGTTTGAAAATCTTAATTTTGGGAAAACTGGGTTCTAAACAAGTGTTTTTGAAAAGCATTTCATCTCATACTCATGCATTTCATCCATAAAATTCAATGCTTTGAGGAGTTTTTGCAATATTTTGCTTTGATTTTCAAGAAACTGTTTTTTCCAGAATTTCGACCAATTGAAAGTGTTTTTCGACCAATCGAAATTGCGATTAAAAGTTTTGGCTTGGCTTTGTGTGTTTCGATTGATTGAACCATTTTTTTTTATCAATCGAAAGTCATATAGAGAGTTTTTTAAAAACTAAGTTTCTCACGTGTTCTTCACTATTCAAACTTTTTTCAAAACTCTTTCTCTCTCTATTTGATCGGTCCAAGGGTCAAAGCAAGATTTTTGTCGTTTTCAACCAAATTTCTTCAAGGGCTTTTGTCATCTAAGGCCAGTAAGACCTTTATACCCCTCCTTTTTCCTTTATTTTCAGTTTTCATGCTTTTTTGTCATGCATTTGGGGTTATTTTTGAACCTAAGGGAAATTGGGATTTTTGATGATTCAAGCATTTTCTTTGGAAATTGATCAATGGGTTTTTGTTGTGGGACAATATAAAACTATTCTTGGTGCATTAATTTGATCAATTTGGTGAATTGAGAAAAATTGAAATTTCTAGGGCTTGAAACTACCCAAATTGGGGATTTTGTTCAAATTAAGTTTAATTGATGAAATTGGGTTGTTGGATTGATTAATTTGATCATTATAAACTGTTTTCTAACTTGTGTGATGATCAATTGGTCAATTTGGTACAAATTGAACAAGTGTTTTTTCAAACTTTTGGGGTTTTTGTTATAAGCTCTATGCTCAAGCAAATTTTGTGATTCTAAAATTAAATTAAACTTGTTATCACTGCATTAGAGCATGCATCATGACATTTATCTGTTCATGCATCATATAGATTGTTGTCTATATATTTTCTTTGTGCTAACTTGTAGTCTGCCCTTGGTTTTTTCTTGTTTCTTTTTGTTTCTTTTCTGTTTGTCTTGTCCTTTCCTTAGCATCATGCCTAGGAAAACTAGAGCCAATAGGACCTCCACTTCTTCTCTTTCCCCCACCTTTGATAGTGATAGGTTCTTGAGTGAGAAAAACTAGGAAGCGTTTGAGAAGCTTAACCTTAGGAGAAACTTTGGGCTGAGAGAAAGGTTCTTTTAGATGGGCTAGATCCTGAGCTTAGGCGTAACTTTGAACGTAGGGGCTGGTTACCTTTATTGAATATTTCTCATCCACCTCTAGCTACCTTGATTAGAGAGTTCTATTCGAACCTTTCTGTCCACTCCTATGATGCCAACATTCTAGTGAGGAGTTGGGTACGAGGTGTAGGGTACACCATTACCCCTTCAATAGTGGCTGCTGCCCTTAGGGTGTCAGTGGTCCAACATCCTGTCTACCCTTATGATGAGTCTCCTCCCATGGATGACATCATGTCTTATGTCACTGGATCTTATATCCAGTGGGGTTCTGATCCTCAGATCACCATTGCTGAGCTCACTAAGATTCATTATCTCTTCTTTAGGATTGCTTGTCATTCTTGTTGGCCTATCTCTCATCTGCACACCATTCTTTTGAAGCGTTGTGCATTTTTTTATGCCCTTGTTACTAATGCTCCTATTAGCTTTCCTTATCTTTTTATTCGTTCCTTGATTGAGGTGCATAGGAGTAGTTTTACTACTCATGCTTTGTTCTTCCTTGTTTTTATTCGCCTGATTCTTTTGCATCTCAGTTTAGTTGAGTTTCCCGCGTCTGAGCCTGTACACATAGTTGCTCCCATAAGTCCCACATTTCTTCGGCAGAAGGCTACTCAGTTAAGAGCTAGCTCTAAATGCCCTTGGGTAGAGCCTTCCGGTGTCGCACCTCCTCCTTCCTCTTCTATAGGTGATACTACGGCTGAGGAGCCCGTTGATCATGCTGCTGATGCTGTTGCTGTTGATGTTCCTCCCCCTCCTCCCTTGGATGATTCAGACATTCGACGTATGTTGGAGATTTTCATGACCGTTCAGGTGGCTCATGGACATATTTTGGTGGACATGCTTGATGAGCTTCGTGCTTTGTGAACAGATCTGGAGCATTTGTGACGATCGCCTCCGCCACCTCCTTTTGGTGATATGTGATTTCCCTTTGGCATTCCGTCACAAAAAGAGGAGTACACTTGTAGAAGATTTTTGTACTTGTGGAGCTTGTGGAGCTATTAGATTGTATCTAGGTGCTTTATTGTGTATTTACATTTTTTTTGGCTCATGATGTATTTTATTTTTGTTTTTGATTGAGTTATTCATGGTATATGTCTTTATTGTATGTTATGTGAAATCAAGAAGTTATTTTTGTTTTACATGTATTTTCCACACATGCGTTTATGCATTTGTTGAGTGTTTCAAGAAATATACAGGTTGATTTAGTCATGCTGCTGTCTACACTTGCAACTGATAAATAGTAGTTAGGTTGAATTTGTTGTGTTAGGCTATGTTTTTATATTGGGTTGTTTCTATGTAAACCTTGAGCAATTTTGTTTAGTTTTGTGTTTTGTCACGGATTGCCAAAGGGGGAGTTTGTTAGGTTCTAAGGATTAGTAACTAATATATTAGAACTCTAATTTGTATTGTTGGCAAACTATTATCAAAACAGTTTTTAGTCTTGTTTAGACTTGCTCAAAGTGTATGCGTTTTATGTAAAGTTTGAATCGAATTATTGTAGAATTTATTGAGCAATTCTGTCTGGCTCGATCGATCGAGAATTAGACTCAATTGATCGAAACTCGGGCGGAATTTTTTTTTGCAGAATTTTCCAACTCAGCCTAAGCCTGTTTGACGTGTAGGGTTTTGTGTTTTGTCGTAAGTATAAAAAAGAAAGCCCAAGCCACGTTTTGTGGTTGCTCCTTATGCTGTGTGTGTGAATTTTTTGTGAGATCAAGAAGTGGTTGCCTTCACACATACTTAGGGTTTCCAAGATTCAAGATTATGTCAAGAACTTGGTGATCGACTCAGTTGCTGCATTAAGAGCTTAAAAATACACAAGCGGGTGTGCTTGTACTTGCTAGAGAATCCAAGAAAGAAGGAGTCCGTGGTTTCGGAGCTTACACGTGGTTGTGTTAGTAAGTTTTTTACTGGTGGGTAGCAATAGGATGTTAGTGGTCTAAGTCTCTATTGTAAAACTTTGATTCTTTCATAGTGGATTCAGGTTTACCTTGAGGATAGCTAGGTTAAATCCTCCTCAAGTTTTTACCAGTTTGGTTTCCTAGGTCATCATATCTTTGTGTTCTTTATATTCCGCATTTTACATTGATATGATTATATAATTGTGTTAACCTAGATTTGAAATTTGGACTAAGTAATCACTTGGTTAATTAACTAGGTTAATCCAATTGTGTTTTAAGGGGTCTAAAAACAAACAAAGTTGATGAGCAAAACAATGGACATAAAATACTGACTTATTCTCTTTCAAAATTAAAGTTTTGACACCATTGATATCACCTTGCATATTACTAGCCCTGTCATAACCTTGCCCACATAGGTTCGATAAACTCAAATTATGTTCACAAAGTAAACATTCAATAGCATATTTGAGTGACAAACCGGTGGTACTTGCTACATGTATAACACCAAGGAACCACTTTATAATAATTCCTTTTTTGTTCACATAACGAAGAATGAGGCTCATTTGTTCTTTCACTGAGATATCACGTGACTCATCCACTAATATTGAAAAGAACCCATTGTGAATATCGTTGATGATGACTTTGGATGTTTCATGTGTAATTGCATTCACAATGTCTTTTTGAATATCAGAGTGGGTAAGCTTGCAATTTTTCGAAGCATTTTGCAACACTTCATTAATAGATTCATTGTGATCCTCCAAAAATTGTAGAAACTCAAGGAAATTTCCTTTATCACTTGAACCTTGAGATTCATCGTAACCACAAAAAGCTAATCCCCGACATAAAAGGAATCTTATGCAATCAACTATTGCATTTAATTGAACCCGATATTCAAATTTATCTTTATTTGATTCTTTAACCAAAACACTTTGAATGTGTTGCTTTTCCTTCAATAGATCTTCACTCTTCTTGACAGCTTGGTTATGAGCACTATTAACTCCTCCAACATGGGAATCTAACTTCGCAAGCTAATTCCAAAGTTTGAATCCCTTCGTTACAAAAGTCTCACCTCCTCCTTGCTTACCAACATCTTGCCCAAATAGGTAGCAATAAAAACAAAATGCCACATCCTTGTCTGTACTATATTCCAACCACTTTCTATTTATATACCATTCGGATCTAAATCAACAGAGCTTTCCAGAAAAATATGAAACAAGGTAATCATGAACAAGTTGACAAGGGCCTTTTGTTAAATAATATCTTCTTATTTCATCATGATTATTAGGATAATAAAATGATATCTTTTGTCGTAGCCCAGGATCTGAAGGAAGATTTTCTAAGTTATAGTCAACACGAATTCGCTTAGAAGATGAAGATGAATCTTGCATAGGAAATGAATCTTGCATAGGAAATGAATTTTGCACAGGAGATGAATCTTGCATAGGAGATGAATCTTGGGTACATGGTTTTTTTATCAAACATTTGTTCATAATTCTAACAAAAGAATAAACAATAAACTATAAGTTCATTTGAAATATTAATAAAATTATTAATTATTGTTGTTTAGTTGTTTCATTAATTTGTTTGTCTTTTATAAACTATAATTTGTTATATTGTTGTTTCATTAATTATAAAATTATTAGTTGTTATTTAGCCTAACATAATTTAATTTATTTGTCTTTTATAATGTATTGGTTAATTATAAATTTTCTTTTATAATTGTTAATTTATTTAGCCTAACACTAAAAGAGCCAGACATTACACATCCCATGTGTAGCACAATAATTAAAGTAGTGTAATGTGTAGCACATTACACTGCTTTAATTATTATTTACCTGGCCCCATGAGCTCATGCCCCCTCCCCACTCAACAGACAAGCACAAGCCTCATGCCTGATACCCCAATCACAATAGCTAGCTGCCAATCGGAAAATTTCACAATCACAAATCACAATACACATTACACTAAAAGACAATCAATATCTCACCAACACCAACACCAACACACACTGACCAACACCAACGAATAAGATAAAACCAAATTCAAAAAGACAAAAAACAGGCAAAAAGCAAAATATAAATAAAGCTAATTCGGCCAGCCAATTAGAGACTCACAGTTCAAAAGAGAGAGAGAGAGAGAGTTATTGAGTTAGACTACTAAAGAATAAAAAGAGAAAGACTCATTCATTAATTCCATTTCGCAGTTTTCATTTCAGTGAGATAAAGAGAGAGAGACTAAGAGACTGAGAGAGAGTCAGAGAGAAAAAGAGAGAGAAATACCTTGAGGGAGGGAGCACCAAGCATCGGAGCAAAGTGATCTGCGATGAGAGACGATGACGAGGGGTGAGCGAGCTACGACAATGATGAGCAAGCTGCGAGTGACGTGACAGTGGGTTTGGTTTTGCTCTGTATTGGGTTTGGTTTTGGTTTGCTCTATATTAGGGTTTTTTTTTTTTTTTTGGATAAACACCTCTATATTGGAGTTTTTTTTGCTTTTGCTCTATATAGACTGTGTTGGGGTTTGGTTTTCTCTACCAGCGACGTGACCATAGGTTTGATTTACGATTCTCCATATTGGTTTTTATTTTTTTTATTTTTTATTTTAGAATCTGTGGGTTTGCTATCTCTGTAATCTGTTGGGCTCGCCGTGGGCTTGGCTTTGTTACAAATTTTTTTTTTTTTTCAAATTTTAGTTCAAATTTTTTAATTTAAGGATGTTCCTAATTTTGTGATTCAGGGTGTTCCTAATACAGATTAAATATAATTTCTTTTTAAAATTTCTTTCAGGTCAGGGTGTTCCTGGGAACACCCTGAGCTGTACATGGCATCTGTTAGGATTAGTGCCCTTAAATCCAATTGTATGATGCTATGTATGATATTATGTGTGACATTATGTTTGACATGATGTATGACTTAATATTGTAATTAATAAATTTTTTTTGTTATTATCTGAAATAATGGTAACATGAATATTTAGACATTATCATATAGTCCATGAGATGCATAGTATGTGATTTATGTGAAAAGTCACAAAAGATATAAATTACAAGTTTTTTGTAAACTCAGAATTTAGTTCGTAGTCGATGATGAAATTGGGCATTTCATCTGCGAAGACTATAACGTATCAACTAAGATGATTTGTCTTGATCATGGAAGTGGTGACTTTTAGTTGATATGCTGATTTGTTTTAAGAGTTAAAACATATTGAACTGGACCACTGTGAGATTTATTATTCTTGTAAAGACTGTCAATTGAATAATAAATCTCACGACTTATATTTGCATGAACTCTTAATCCTGAGAGAATAATGGACTTGATCATGAAGTGTAGGTTGCTTTGATATATCAGGAGTGAGATCTAAAGTAACGGTCAAAACCTCAGTATATTGGGCAGCCACATTTAGTGTTGATGGAACATATATTCTCAAGATGGAATTCATAGTCTCTTAACAGAGATAAAAAATATTCCCTTGAGATAAGTTTAATGAGTTTAGTTATTCAGAGAGTTAGGCCTAACCACTTTAGTAAGAAATTACTAAAGTATATATTTATGAAATTGGATTTCATAAATATATGATAAATAACTTAAAAGGATTAAACTGGGTACTCAAGGATTAAGATGTAGTAATTTACAAAGTGGCAATCTACATTAATTACTTTGTATTACTATGAATATTTTATGAAGGGGTTACATGTACAATAAAGTCTTGGGATATAATTTATAGATAAGGCCTAAAGTGCAACTATGTTTATATAGTGGTATTAAATATAGTTAATGGTAACTTTGGACTTGTCAAGAGTTGACAGAAAAGCCCAAGGCCCATTGGAGCTAGTGTTTTATTGGTCCCTTTTGGTCCCACTCCAAGCCACACACTTAAGCCCAATTGGAAAGGCCCAAAAGGCTAGTCCAATTAGATAATTGGTTAGATACAAAGGGAAAAACGTACAGAATTTTATGGATGAGAAACATCATTGTGAAATGGTGTTGGTGAGTGTATGTCACTCTCAAATTCTTCCTTTGTAACCAATTGAGAGTCCACACTTCTTGGGCGTTAGTGGAATTGGAGTGAAGATTAAAAGTATTCCCAAGTGTTTCGATCTTTGTTTTTGAAATTCACCACTTCAAGGTATGCTCTCTTATACTTAAATTCTAAAATTTACATAGTGCATGTTATAGATTGTGAATGAAGTAGATCCGTTTAACTTTCCGCTGCGTATATGCATATTTCCAACAATTGGTATCAGAGCGGTTTTTCAATTTCCAATCTGTTTAACATGTCTTGTGAATTTTAGAATTAGAGATGATAGTTTCATATTGTTAGAAGATTATGCTTTTTAATTTTCTGCATGTTGTTGAAACTATGATTTGGTGAAAACTGAAATTGATGTTATGATGTTGTTTAAATTTAAATTTAAGTATGTTAAATTGAATCTTAAGGCTATAGCATCAATATAATTCAGTTTTGACATCAATCTCTGTCTGTAATGTTCATATGTTGAATGTTTGTTCATGAAAAACGAAAAAAACTGCCTCAGAAAAATTCTGGAAATTCGAGTTTCACGATTTTCGATCGATCAAAAATCACTTTCGATCGATCGAACAAGTCAGAAGGTTGAGTTTGAATTTTTTAATTTTTTCGATCGATCGAGGGTCACATTGGATCGATCGAAAGAAAGAAAATCAGAATTTTTTCTAAGTGTTTTCACATGTAAAAAGAATAAGACTATGTGTAATTAGATTATGCATGATTTAAATTTAAAAACCTTTATTTTAAAACATCTGGTGGGAGAGAGATACAAGAGTTGAATCTCACGGCCTCTATTGTTGGTTCATAGTAGTGTGAAATATATACTTTGTCTTAGCCTCGAGCTTTGCATTCCATGCGGAGAGTATTTGTTTCATGGTCCTACAAGAATAAATTACTTGGTTTATAGTAGTTTGATCAAACACCTTGTCTTAGCCTCAAGCTTTGCATTCCATGCGGAGGGTGTTTTGTATCATGGTACTACAAAATAAACTTGTTAAGGGGATGAAATGTGGCTACACATGATTCTAGACAATGGTACACACAAGACTAAATATTATAGTATCCTCTATGCTGAGTTCTTACTATTATCATTTAGAGGCCAAATGTAAAACGGCATATTATTAGTGTTTGATAAGAGTTATCATGATAGCACTAATAATGAGAAGAGTTCTCATTCAATCATAGTATTTAATGTTCACTCTATGCTGGGGGATATTGAATATGGGATTGGGTTGTCGTTGCATATATTATATTATGGTTTTGTTAAGGTTCCATATTATATGTTTATATGCTAAAATGATAATGTCTGGTTTACTTATTATATTCATGTTTATTATTTTCAGATTTGAACATGGCATCATTTAGCCCACTTGTAACTATTCTTAATCAAAACAAACTGACTAGATCCAACTATGTTGACTGGAAAAGAAATTTGGACATAGTTCTCATAGCTGAAGAGCACAAATATGTGCTTACTAAACCATGTCCCAGCTTTCCTTCATTAGATGCTCCTCTTGAGGAAAAACAATGATATGATCGTTGGTTGAAATCTAATGAGATAGCCAAGTGCTACATCCTAGCATCTATCTCAAATGTTCTACAGCATCAAATGCAGGATGTAGAACTAGCTTTAGACATCATGCTTAGTCTGAAGGAGATGTTTGGTGAGCAAGGCCGTTCTGCAAGGCAAGAGACCATGAGGTAAATTTATAATACCAAAATGGCTGAAGGAAGTTCAGTAAGGGAGCATTGTCTTACAATGATCTCTAATCTGAATACATTGGAAGTTTTAGGTGCCGATATTGATGGAGAATTCCAAGTGGATATGATACTCCAGTCACTACCGGAATCATTCAAGGAATTCAGACTTAATTACAATATGAACAATAAGATTTACTCATTGTTTGAATTAATGAATGAGTTGGTAGCGGCGGAAGGCATCCTTGGTACTTCTAATGTTGAAGCCAATGTGGGTGAAGCTTTTACTTCTCAACCTAAGTCGAAAGGCAAGGGTAAAAAAAGAAGAAGAAGGACTTCACCAAGCAAGAGGGTAAACAAATTGCCTTAGGGGTTGCTGATAAAGGAAAGAAGATCAAAGGAAAATATTTCCATTGTAGTGAGAAAGGACATTGGAAGAGGAATTGTCCAATATTCAAGGTTGCCAAGAATAAGGGTATGAATAATACATTCCTTCTAGAAATATGTTTGGTACAGAATCCAACAGATTCCTGGTGTGTGGATTCAGGTTGTACTAATCATATCTGCAATTCCTTGTAGGGGTTCCAGGAAACCAGAAAGCTTAAAGAAGGGGAATTGTTTCTTACTTTGGCTGATGGGAGCAAGATTCCGGTTGTAGCTGTTGGTGTTTATAATTTATGTTTTAAGTCTAGAGTTTTAATATTGGAAGACTGTTTGTATGTACCTAATGTTCGTAGGAATTTAATTTCTGCTACTTACTTAGGTAAACATGGATATTGTGTTATCCTTAAAGACAATGTTGTAATAAAGAAGGGTAAAATGTTTATCTGTTCTGGCAATATTGTGGATGGTCTTTATATTTTAACTCCTGATAAGCATGAATTATATAATTCTAAATGAGATAATGATTCTCATGTAAAATCATTAAAGAGAAAGTTTCCTTCAACTAGTGATGCATATCTTTGACACTTGCGTTTAGGTCATATTAACTCAAATAGGATTCAAAGACTGATCAAAGATGGTCTCTTAGAGCCCATGGACTTTGATGAATTTCCAATTTGTGAATCTCGTTTGGAAGGTAAAATGACCAAACGACCTTTTAATGCAAAAGGTAGAAGAGTCCAAGATTTGCTAGAACTAATACATTTAGATGTATATGGTCCTATGTCAATCCAAGCAAGAGGTGGTTATGAGTACTTCATCACTTTTACTGATGATTACTCTAGATTTGGTTATGTGTACCTAAAGAAACGGAAGTCCGAAACCTTTGAAAAGTCCTGAGAGTTTAAGGCTGAAGTTGAGAATCAATTAGGTAAACGCATAAAGGTCATTCGATCTGATCGAGGTGGCGAATACCTTCTTGGGGATTTTAAGGATTACTTAACTAAGAATGGGATTGTATCCCAACTGACTGCACCTGGAACTCCACAACAAAATGGTGTAGTGGAAAGAAGGAATAGGACTCTTTTAGATATGGTTAGGTCCATGATGAGTTATTCAACTTTACCAATTTCTTTTTGGGGATATGCCTTAAATATTGCAATGTATCTTCTGAATTTAGTACCTTCAAAGTCTGTTCCTAAAACACCTGTAGAGTTATGGAATAGGCGTAAGCCTAGTATGAGACATCTCCATATTTGGGGTTGTCCAGCACATGTGTTGAAAGGAAAGTCTGACAAGATACAATCTAAAATAGAAGTGGTTTTCTTTGTAGGGTATCCAAAAGGAACTATTGGAAGTTTATTCTATAGTCATAAAGATAATAAAGTGTTTGTTAGCACAAATGCCAAATTCTTGGAAAATGACTATATGAATGATTATACTCCTAGAAGTAGAGTTGTGTTGGCAGAAATGAATGAACCTGTAAATGTACAACCAATAGATGAAACTAGGGATGATGTGAATGTATTAGATACACCACAAGATACTTCTCAAGAGATGTCTAGTACACAGGTGCCTCGTCGTAGTGGGAGAATTGTTCGACCTCCTATAAGATTCATAGGTTTAGGAGAAAATTATGAAGCTATCTCAGAAGAGGCTGAATTAGATCCCTACACTTATGAAGAGGCTATTAATGATATAGATGCACATCATTGGGTTCAAGCTATGAAATCTGAATTAGATTCCATGTATTCCAATCAAGTTTGGGATCTTGTAAAGGCGCCTAAGGGCATTAAACATGTTGGTTGCAAATGGGTTTACAAGAGAAAGAGAGGGATAGATGGAAAGGTTGAAACCTTTAAAGCAAGGCTAGTGGTGAAAGGGTATACACAAAAAGAAGGCATTAATTATGAAGAAACCTTTTCACCAGTAGCAATGCTTAAATCTATCAGAATTCTCTTGTCCATTGCTGCTCATTATGATTATGAGATTTGGCAAATGGATGTCAAGACTGCTTTTCTTAATGGCAATCTTGATGAGGAAATCTATATGATGCAACCGGAAGGTTTCATAGCAAAGAACCAAAAGCATATGGTATGCAAATTGAAAATGTCCATTTATGGACTTAAGCAAGCATCTAGGTCATGGAACATCAGATTTGATCAAGCAATCAAATCATTTGGTTTTGAACAAAATCTTGATGAACCATGTATGTACAAAAGACATCAAGATAAAGTAGTAATGTTCTTAGTGCTTTATGTTGATGATATTCTACTCATTGGAAATGATGTAGGGGTAATGTCATCAATAAAGGTTTGGTTGTCAAGCCAATTTGATATGAAGGACTTGGGTGAGGCTAATTTTATTCTAGGGATCAAGCTTTGTCAAGATCGCAAGAATAAGATGTTAGGCTTATCACAAGCTGGATATATAGATAAGGTTCTAGAACGGTTTAGCATGCAAAACTCCAAGAAAGGTTTACTTCCTTTCAGACATGGAGTTCCTCTGTCTAATGACCAAAGGCCTAAGACTCAAGAGGATGTAGATATGATGAGACAAGTTCCTTATGCTTCTGCAGTGGGAAGTCTCATGTATGCCATGCTTTGTACTAGACCAGATATTTGTTATTTAGTAGGCATGGTCAACCGATATCAATCAAATCCAGGACCAAAACATTGGCAAGCTGTAAAGCACATTCTCAAGTATCTTCGGAGAACGAGAGATTATATGCTTGTTTACCGTTGTGACGATTTGATTCCCATTGGCTATACAGACTCAGATTTTCAATCGGATCTAGATTTCAGAAAGTCCACATCAGGATGTGTTTTCACCTTAGGAGGTGGAGCCATAACATGGAGGAGTGTCAAGCAATCTTGCATTGCGAACTCCACCATGGAAGCAAAATATGTTGCTGCTTGTGAAGCAGCAAAAGAAGCTGTATGGCTCAAGAAATTCCTTTTTGGCCTTGGTGTAGTAAGAATTGAGCAAGTTCCCATTATTTTGTTTTGCGACAATAGTGTAGCAGTTGTACAATCTAAAGATCCAAGGAATCACAAGAAAGGAAAGCACATTGAGAGAAAGTACCACATCATTAGAGATATTATTGCTCGTGGAGATGTGGTGGTAGCAAAGATTGAAAGTGTGAATAATCTAGCAGATCCCTTTACCAAAGCATTGCCTCAAAGGACCTTCGAGTCGCATTTGGAGGGAATGGGAGTTAGATTAGTGCACAATAGTCTTTAGGACAAGTGGGAGATTGTTAGGATTAGTGCCCTTAAATTCTATTGTATGATGCTATGCATGATATTATGTGTGACATTATGTGTGACATTATGTATGACGTGATGTATGACTTAATATTGTAATTAATAAATTTGTTTTGTTATTATCTGAAATAATGGTAACATGAATATTTAGACATTATCATATAGTCCATGAGATGCATAGTATGTGATTTATGTGAAAAGTCACAGAAGATATAAATTACAAGTTCTTTGTAAACTCAGAATTTAGTTCGTAGTCGGTGATGAAATTGGGCGTTTCATCTGCGAAGACTATAACGTATCAACTAAGATGATTTGTCTTAATCATGGAAGTGGTGACTTCTAGTTGATATGTTGATTTGTTTTAAGAGTTAAAACATATTGAACTGGACCGCTATGAGATTTATTATTCTTGTAAAGACTGTCAATTGAATAATAAATCTCACGACTTATATTTGCATGAACTCTTAATCCTGAGAGAATAATGGACTTAATCATGAAGTGTAGGTTGCTTTGATATATCAGGAGTGAGATCTAAAGTAACGGTCAAAACCTCAGTATATTGGGCAGCCACATTTAATGTTGATGGAACATATATTCTCAAGATGGAATTCATAGTCTCTTAACGGAGATATAAAATATTCCCTTGAGATAAGTTTAATGGGTTTAGTTATTCAGAGAGTTAGGCCTAACCACTTTAGTAAGAAATTACTAAAGTATATATTTATGAAATTGGATTTCATAAATATATGATGAATAACTTAGAAGGATTAAACCGAGTACTCAAGGATTAAGATGTAGTAATTTACAAAGTGGCAGTCTACATTAATTACTTTGTATTACTATGAATATTTTATGAAGGGGTTGCATGTACACTCCCTCTCACTTAACATTTCAAAGATGATTTGACTTAAATCCAATTACTGTAGCCAAATCCAAATCTAACTCAAATACATAAATATATAGTTATGGCGCAATTTAAAAACAAATTAAAATAAAGAAACCTTTACCTGTACCAGTTGCGGCTACATGACAGATTCTCTACTTCTCTCCTCAACTTACTGAAATTTCATGGTATTTAAATATCAAAAGTAATCCACAATTAGCAAAGTAAACTAACAAATGTAATTGAAATTTAAAACAAACAAACAAAAAAAATAAAACTTTAGAACTGGCTGCAATTCCTTTTACTATTATACCTTCAGATTTCACAATCTAAACCCATTAAAACCCAACATAAAAAACAACAAAATAAAGTCTTAAAAGTCTCTTTTAAAATATCAACTAAAGAAAGTTATACTATCAGATTTCAAAATCTCACAATTTCACACTCTCTTACACTACACAGGAAAAAAAAAAAAAAAAAAAAAAAAAAAAACAAAACAAAAGCAAATATCTACAAACATTTTGATAGAAAACCCTAAAACCCAAAACAAAAACGAATCAAATCTAAACCTATCCAACAAAAAAAACTCAATTAAAAAGGGAAAGAGTGTGTCGGCGCCAATTCCTACCACCGTCAATACCCTTGCCATAGAAGAAAAGTCTATCGGAATTGGCGGTGGTAGGAAGCCAGACTGACGCTAGTGGCAGCGACATTCACTAACACTATCTCTGTATCCCTCTCAATCATTCTGTGTTTTAAAAGCCCGAAACAAAAAAAAATCAAACCTCAACCTAGTCCACAGGAAAACTCAATTGAAAGGAACACTTCATACCCAAATCTAAAAAAATTTACCAGTGTTGATGGCCATAGATTTTTTTCGGTGGTTTGATTCTGCCTCTTTCTTTGTTTCTTTCTCCGTGTCTCAGGCCTCATTGACTCTCTCTATTTCTATCTCCGTGTACATCGTATTTCTCTCATGGCGCCGTACGAACTCTATCTCTCTTTGTCACTGTATCTTTCTCAACCCCTTCGTCTGTATTTTTACCACTCTGTTCTCTTCCTTTTTATCCGAACAACAAGCAAAGCCTTTTTTTAAATAAATTTATGCGGTTAATTCTTATATTTATAATGAGAGGCTTTTAAACGTTGTAGCGTTACCAAGCAAACGATACACCGTACGATTTTTTTAAAGAATTACCTTATACGTGTCAGTTTTTGAAGGGGGTATTTTTACTAACATGTCAACACCTGGTTAAAAGAAAAACCAAATAGAATTCAGAAAATAAGAGAGAAGGAAGAAGAAAACAATAGCATTAACCAAAAAAAAAAAAAGAAGGAATATACAAATCTGAAAAATAAGAATTAGAACTGATTTTTTTTCCTTAGAACTTTGAGTCTCTCTCATTCTGACGTGCCCCTTATGAACTGTTTCCCTTTGTGATTGTGGTTCGGTGGTCTAAGTCTGGTGAGGGAACGGATGGTAGAGGAAAAATTGATGGTTATGGTCAGTCGTACATATTTATCTCTTAGTGCCCTATGAACTCTGTCTCTCATATCTCTATATCTCAAGCCTTTCAAGTTTCGATTGCATTTTAAGTTTTTAACTCAAATAACTAAATCTAAAGCAATCCAACCAAAAAATTCAAACCAAAGTCATATTCAATCCCCAAATTTGAAAAAGAAAAGGAAAAAACTAAAACTAAAACAAAAACTTTACTGATTATGGGTATACGGCAAAAAAACCTAAAATAAATATCAATGCAACATTCAATCCTATACTCATTTAATCCCAACGATTTGTTTAAGATTAGAAACAGAAGTACCCAAACTAAAACCAATATTTTTTAGTGATTCCTATAATCTAAAAAAAAAATCCCGTTTCTTTACAATGAAAACCCCAAACCTAAATAATATTCAATCCCCAAATTTGAAAAAGAAAAGGAAAAAAGCAAAAATAAAAACAAAAACTTTACTGATTATGGGTATACGGCAAAAAACCCTAAATTAAATATCAATGCAACATTCAATCTTATACTCACTTAATCCCAACGATTTGTTTAAGATTCGAAACAGAAGTACCTAAACTAAAACCAATATTTTTTTAGTGATTTCTGTAATCTATAAAAAAAAAAAAAAAAAAAAAAAAAAAAAAAAAAAAAAATCTAGTGTAATCCAAATACCTAAATAAATTCAATCCAACCAATATCATACCCAGATCTAAGAAAGAAAGGAAAAAAAAAAAGCTTTACCGATGGTAGTTCCGACAATCTGATGGTAACGTGCTAAGGGAACTTCGTTTTCTCTTCCTCCATCTCTACTCCTGTGCGCCTTATGGACTGTCTCTCTCTTTATCTCCATCTCTCAGATGTGCGCTTGAGTGAATGAAGCCACCGCCTGAATTTTCAAACCATGTCTCTCTGTTTCTCATATTCACTCTGTTTCTCAGGCTCTCTCTCTCTCTCTCAATTTAACCGTGTTTTGTTTTAGACTGTGGAAAACACAGCAAACGTACAGGATTTCTTACTGTTGCAGAGGCTTTTTTTTGTTAGTCTGTTTGATGGGTTGGAACACGCAAGTCTGATTTGTGTGTATATGGAGTTGTAGCAAAGAATCGCAGGTTAGAATGAGTATGAATCTTGATCGGGAACTATGGTTTGGGTTTTAGGGTTTGTCTTTTTTTTTTCTTTTTTTTGGTGGGTAAGCGGCTTGATCTTTTTATATAGGTCAGCGTATTGTTTTTTTTTTTTTTGGTGAACAGACGCACCGTGCGAATTTTTAAAAGAATGGTCCTCTACGTGTCAGTTTTTGAAGGGGGCATTTTTGCTAATGTGTCAACATCTGGTTAAAAGCTTCTGCTTTTATATATTGTATATGATAAGGCCTAGAGTGCAACTATATTTATATAGTAGTATTAAATATAGTTAATGGTAACTTTGGACTTGTCAAGAGTTGACAGAAAAGCCCAAGGCCCATTGGAGCTAGTGTCTTATTGGTCCCTTTTGGTCCCACTCCAAGCCACACACTTAAGCCCAATTGGAAAGGCCCAAAAGGCTAGTCCAATTAGATAATTGGTTAGATACAAAGGGAAAAACGTACAGAATTTTATGGATGAGAAACATCATTGTGAAATGGTGTAGGTGAGTGTATGTCACTCTCAAATTCTTCCTTTGTAACCAATTGAGAGTCCACACTTCTTGGGTGTTAGTGGAATTGGATTGAAGATTAAGAGTATTCCCAAGTGCTTCGATCTTTGTTTTTGAAATTCACCGCCTCAAGGTATGCTCTCTTATACTTGAATTCTGAAATTTACATAGTGCATGTTATAGATTGTGAATGAAGTAGATCCGTTTAACTTTCCGCTGCGTATATGCATATTTCCTACAGCATCACCACTGGCTGGATGTTTTATCACAAGTGACAACTAGAACTGGTTAATAGTAAATTCATTTAAAAAAAAAATATGAACAAATGGAGGAGAGAATACATACGACATAGTCAATATATTAATGAAAAATAAAATAAAATAAAAACATGAAAGCTCACTTGGTGTATAAAACACTAGTCAATATTTAGACCCCCAATTTCAAATTAACAAACACAAGCTTATACTCAAACAGTAAATGTGCAGAATGATAATTAGAAGCAATGCACAAATAAACAAACTACTTTAAACCATAATTAATCACAACACAACAACAATTAAAAGGTAAGAGTAAGGGTTAAGGAGAAGCGAATACAAAGATAACACCGGCATGTGTTATCAAAGAGGAAACCGAAAAACTCGATGAAAAACCTCTCTACCACCCTCCAAGAGGTAAAATGATCCACTAGAGAATAAAGTTGGGATACATGAATAGCAATAGACCTTCCAAGCCTAATCTACCCAATGCACCTACACCCTCCAAGTTTCTTGCTCCAACAAGGTAAAGCCTAACCGTGTCTTCCTTAGCTTTCTGGGTCCTGCAATAAGCCCATTGCATCAACCAAATGATTTGGTCCTCTTTGAACTGCTTCCTAAGCACCAAATAACCTCCTTACTAATATGGGTATGGTGAGATAAGAATTTGGCTAATGAACCTCTCAATGGTATGTCAATGGAGAGGGTGAGAGTAGAGGAATTTGAGAATCAAAGGTATAAGATTGTGGATGAGTCAATCTTGTTGTTCTCTAGGGTTTCTCTCTCAAAATTCTCTCTGAGAGCTCTCTACATTTCGTGGGTATAAGGGTATTTATAGTAAGGTATGTGAGGAATGTGAAAAGTCATTTTTCTGCAAAACAAGGTGTTCTGGCTACTAACTCGTGACTGGGATGAGTTGCGAGATTTAGTCGTGAAATAACTGACTACTCAAATTGTCCTTTTTTGTCTTGTAGTGCTCCAGTTGTTGTGACCCTTTAGTTTCCTGCATGCTTCACACATGTGGTATTTTGGCGAGTTATTAGTTACGAGTCACTCACGAGTTCCAGTTGCTAGAAGCTCTTTGAATGCACACACACTTGAATTCTTCACACTCTCTCACACATAACCCTTACATAATTCTCACCTAAATACAGGGTATCTAATTGTTGAATTACAAGCAAATTTGGCACAGAATAAAGCCAACACATGGTTGAATAAATTCAACCTTACAATCTTCCCATTTGGCTATTCCATGACAAAACCCTAAAAAAGACTAGACTTAAAATGTGAGTTGGGAATAGTTGCCAAAACTCACTCACACCTAATTCTAGATTTTGTAAAGATCTTGAACTATACGGACAAGTTCTCCTAAAAACAATATGACAAAAAGTTCATTGTAAGCAGAAATCTTGAAATGCATATGGAACAAGCATAAAGCGATCAAGCAATAAAGAATATAACAATAAAGCATAACCGGACCAAATAAGAACAGTCACTATAAATAGTGACCACAATGAACATTCTCACAATGAATGAACATCTGGACATGCAAGCTAATAAGCTCAATGTAAAGCATCATTTGGATGTCTAACACTTAACCGATGCGAGAACACTAAGGTAATTGCATCAAGGATACAAGATCCAACAAGGGCACAAGAGTACTAAAGATAATCTAAAGTACTAAATAGCTACAAAGCAAAGGTACTAATCAAGCATAGTTTAAATATCTAAAATATTCAAGCATCCATAACACATAATATCCAAGTATTTTAAAACCAAAGTATTAGAGTCATAGAATACTTAAAAACCAAAGTACTAAAAACCATAGAGTACTAGAATAAGTGCTATGAAAAACCATAAAAACTATGAAAAACCATAAGATAGCTATAAAAACTTTAAACTTTAAACCGTTCTCCCCCTTAAGATAGGCTGCCCCTCAAGAGCTACTCCTCTATACTGCTCCCCCTTTTTAATCGAAATAGGCAAATGGCTAAGGCTGGTTTGTGAAGCTATCACTTGGCTATGAGCAAGTTGATTTGATCCTGAATGGTTGTAAGCTTGTTGGAGTGTTTAGTTTGGACTTCTCTTAAGCCATCAATCCTCTCAAGAATAATCTGAA
Organism: Quercus parvula; assembly: GCA_030820535.1. Lineage (NCBI taxonomy): Eukaryota > Viridiplantae > Streptophyta > Magnoliopsida > Fagales > Fagaceae > Quercus > Quercus parvula. The sequence continues at coordinate 33,579,323 of JAUAME010000004.1, forward strand.
ACGCTAAAGCTTCGCTCCTACCTTGGCCACTAACTCTTGTTGAAAAAGGTGGTTGTCCTTTCACTTCAGTCTCGGTGTCCGCAGGAGGTGCTTGTTTCAATTCATCTGCTTCTTCATCACCCGGAAGACGAACTCTACTCCTTAGGATTGTTTTGAGTGTTGATGGAAGGAGGTACACTCATGTGGCTTATGTCCTGTGGAGTCTCCATACCTTTTTCACGGAGGATTCTCATGAGCAAACTTAGGAGAACAAGCTTTGGCCTTGAGGTTGTTCATGTTGCTTTAGCAATGATGGTGAACACATGAGCCTCAATGTCGATGTAGGTTCCCTCACGAAGCTCCATGAGGAAGATGACTCTAGCATTTTTGATGGTGGTCATCTTCCTTACCGGATATAGGTTGAACAACATAATGTATGTGAGGCATCTCAAATCCGGAAGGAAGGTGGTTGTGTTGAGACATTTTCCTTCCCTAGTAGCACCAATACAGGATTGAATTGTCTCCATAGAGAGCATTTTTTCCTTGAAAAGAGTGAATTCTTCTTGATCTAGGTCTCCATGTCTAAGTACACCATCAATGTCCCCCATTTCAAGAGTGAATTCATGGCCTCTAACCCAGCAGTTTAGGTAATCGTTTCAGAGTATGGCATTGGCATAGAATTCCCTAATCTGTGGTTCACAAACCCTGGGGAGATCACCAAGAAGCTTTTCCTAACCTCTTTCTGCAAAACATCTAGGGATAAAGGATTCCTTGAGGTCGACAAGATCCATAAATTGCTCCTGAATGATTGGAGCCTTCTAAAATTGTTGGTTATATCACTCAAAATGTTGAGTGGAGTGAAATCGGCTCTTATCCATGCATTTCCTCTTGTCACCACGCTGAGCAAAGGTTTTTCGTAGAGCCATCTGCAAAACAGAGTAGCATATACCACAAAACAAAGCACAAAATCCAGTAATAAACTTGATTAGTAACAAGTTAGTACCAACACATATACTTTGAATTGAAAACCTAAAAATTGAATTTAAAGAGTAATTAAAAAAGAAATGAAATTTAAATATTCTAATGAACACAACATGATAGAATCATTGGCATTATTCACTTAACATGTCAAAGGGGGTGTGTGTGTGTGTGTGTGTGTGTGCATCATATGCAAAAGTGTGCATCTAGGGCAAAATGTAAAAATACATAATCATTTGATGTTTCTAAAACAAAGAAAACATGATTATCCCCACAATCTTTGTACTCAATGGAGTCCAAAGAAACACACAAAAAACATCTAAAAGACATTTTATCATGAACATGATATGCGCAACACAACACAAAACAAAGTACAATGCATAAAAATGAAGAACAAACATGTGAAACATGTAGAATAAGCATTATATTAACAAAACCAAGAAAACCCATATATCATACTCATGAAAACATCAAAGGATCCATATTCAACAACCATATTATCATATCTCAACATAAACACAAAATCCAAGAAAACTAAGGCTAGAAACTTGAAATAGAGTGAAAATAAAAGAAAACCCATACATTTTCTTGAAGATTGATGAAGATTGAAGAAGAAAATGGAGGTTTTGTGAGAGACAATGGAGGTTTTTGGAGAGGGAAAGGTAGAGAAGACAAAGGGTGTTCACATGATTCGAGGGAAAACTAAAAAGTTTTTTAAAACTGTCTGAGATTTAACCCTATTTGTGCAAAACACGTGATTTTTGTGACTCAAATGACCCATGAGCAAGTTGCCAAAACAAGTCGCCAAAACCCCTTGAACAAAATTTTTAAAATTTTGTCTAAGTCTTTTTCTCGACTGGGACATCCACCCGCTAGTAAGTCGCGAAAACTTCTAAGTAAGCTTGCGACTGGAACTTCCACTCGTGACAAAGTTTGGAAAATGACCAAAACCCAGAAATTTTGAAAATTTTTCTAAGTGTTTTTCACGACTAGGGTACTCACTTGCCAGGGAGTCACGAAACCTTTTGAGTAAGCTTGCAACTGGGGCCTTGCAACTGGCTTGACTCGCGAGTGAGTTGCCAAAAACAGAGTTGTAAAATTTTTTGATTTTTTGGAATTTAAAAAAAAAAAAAACACTTTCCAAAAACAAATAAAAATACTCAAAAATCTTTTTGTGTTTGATCAACATATGATTGAGTATGTACAACACATTTAATCAAGTACAGTCACACAAATGAATAAGGCATTCATTGAACATAGTCATGTGTGATGTGTGTGGATATCAAATGTGAGATGGTCCTTAGTCTAATGTGAAATTTCAATGATCAATTCAATCAAGACATACACAATTAGTACTAAGTAGAGTAACCAATCTCAATTACAGAAATATGCATATATGACCTCCCACAAAACTTTATTACATAACTTTGAAGCTTTTCATTTGACTTCACACAATACATAACATTTGATCATTTAAGAAAAATACATCTCTTTTTGAGATCGATGCTTAAAATTTTTGATATTTCAATTTTGAGAGTAAGCCTTTGGCTTTTGGGCCCCACACATTTTCATTACAAGTCACTATCCCTTTTTCCTAATCAAATACTAGTATGTGCAACAACTTTTGCAGCTCATTATTTCTTTTTTAGATTTGACATTTGTTGAGTTATAAAGCAAAAACATAAAAGAGTGGGAAGATATATAGGCACAAGTCTATGCATGTCTCAAGATCAACAAAACTATTGACTAATCATTCATGACAAGTTTGAAAATCTATTTACAACAATCACATAGATGTCAAGATTTTTCCTACAAAGACATAAGTGCATAAAGAACAAGGTAAGCTTGTAAATGCACAAAGCTATTTGTACAGAGGTATAAGGCTAAACATGCATGTGACAAAACACAATAATACCGATCAAACTTTTTGGATTTTCTACATTTTATGTGTTTTTGGATTTTTGACACAAAGTAAGTAAAGATTGATAAAAAATAATGAACATTCAAAGCTTTTAAAAACAAACAAAAATAGTAAAAACATGCTAGAATGAAAACATAAGCAAACAACCAAACAATGTCACAACATATTGAAAGAATTGATGCATGGATATGTTCTAATGCTTATGCATGAGTACCCTTCTTCACCCACACAACACGTGTGTTTGGGGTGATGTCCTTAGAGGATTGGGTACTTGAGTTGCGATTCTCAAACCTTAGGGTGAAGTTTGCCAAACAAGAAGTGATGGTGTCTATCATCCTTATCATATCACCAATACTAGGATCGACTTCTCGCCCTTTTGACTGCTTGTGGTTCCCCTTGCCCTTTCCTTCTCCTCTTGGCCTTTGATAACCCGCATTCTTCAATGCCTGATGCTTGTGGAAATTTGGCCTAGTATGTCCTCGAACTCCATAATGATGGCAAAAATGATGAGTTTGAGGACCTCTTTGTGACTTCAGAAGAGACTTCCATTTTTCTTTGGGTTTGGCTACAAATGAATTTGGAGGCTTTGTCAAAACCTTTTAAGCAATCACATTTGGATTCTTCTCAACCTTTACATTCTCAACAAGTGGAGTTGGTACCAATGGTTTCTTGGCTTTAACAAATTTTGTCTCCTTAGACACATTAGCACTTGAGCTACTTCTCCAGTGTATCCCAAGCCACTTCTATCAGAGGAGGGCTTTTGATAAGTAAGCACCTCATCAAGTTTCTTTGAAGCAACCCGCTCCACTTTGGCATTAGCTTGAATAACCTTAAGCTCAAGAAACTTGATCCTAGAATAGGCATCCATTAGCTCTTCATTCAGCTTCTTAACTTCACATTTTGTCTATTTGTACCTAACAAGTATGCTCTTGTAGTCTTGTTCTACTTTCTTCATTTTTCTAATGGCTACCTTAGCCACTCTAGCATACTCTTCAGTCTTTTCAAGAAGAGAATTATAGGATTCTTGCAATCCCTTTGCTCCTTCATAGATGTATTCTTCATCTTCATCATCAGATTCCTTTCCAACCCCCATAAACTCCCATAAACTCCACTTTTGTGTGCTCATCGAGCTCTTCAACTAGAGTGCTTAAATCTTCCGAGGAGTCCACGGGTGTTGTCAGTTTTTAGATCCCTTAAAACACAATTGGATTAACCTAGGAATTTAGCCAAGTTGTTACTTAGTCAAATTAATTAAATCTAGGTTAACACAATCAAATAATCATATCAAGTATAGCAGCGGAAATATAAAGAACACAAAGATATGATCACCCAAGAAACCAAACCGGTAAAAACCTGGGGAGGATTTAATCTAGCTATCCTCAAGGTAAACTTGAATCCACTATCTTGAAAGAATTGAAGTTCATACAATAAGACTTACAAGCCCCTACGCCCGACTTCTTATTGCTACCCACCAGTAGAACTTATTGACATGACCACGTGAACTTACCCACCAGTAGAACTTATGTGAAGAAAAGCTCCTCAAAGATCTCACAAGAGATTCACATAAACCACAATATGAGCAACACAAAAACGTGGCTAGGGTTTCCCTTATATACCTAGGGTAAATTAGAAACCTAAACCAATTAAAACACTTTAGGGCTGAGTTGGAAAACCTAATAAAAAAACATCAGGTACGATTTTCGATTGATCGAGCCTAAGCTTCGATCGATCGAAATGTACTAAATCAGTTTTTTAATTAGCTTAGTATTTCATTCCAACTTTACAACAAAGAACCAACTTTGAGCACTTCTAAAACATCTTAAATACATTATTTTGATCATGGTTTGCCAACAATACAAATTAGGATTCTAAATACATAAAACCAAAGTCTTTAGAACCTAACAGGTGCGATATTCATAAATGCGGAGTAGTTTCCTTCTTCATCACAACTTTCTTCCAAATCTAAATTAGAGCTGTCCGAGTCACTAAGGGTAGTAGCAAAGACGTTACCCTTTGCCTTCAAATAAGTGGGGCATTCTTTCTTCACATGCCCATGCCCTTTGCACTTATAGCACATGACCGCTTGAGATGAAGAAGAATCTTTGAAATCCTTCTTCTTGAAGTCTTTCTTATTCTTCTTGAAATTTGAGAATTTCGCCTTTTCAAAAGACTTCCTATCCTTCTTGAATTTTAAGAACTTACGGAAGTTCTTTGCAAGGTACGCCACTTTCTTTTCAATCTCATTTTCATCCAAAGAGTCTTGAGCTTCCACTTTCTCATTGATTGTCTTAAGCACAAGAGATTTGCTTTTCCTTTGTGAAGGTAAAGATAGCTCATAAGCTTGAAGAGAACTGATGAGTTCTTGAATCTTAATCTCATCAAGATCTTTGCTCTCTTCAATTGAGGTGACCTTGGCACGAAAGCTCTCCGGCAATGATCGTAAGATCTTCCTCACAACCTTGAAGTCCTCTGTCTTTTCACCCAAGTTAAATTTGCCAATCACCACTTCATTCAACTTCCCATAAAAGGAGTCGAACGAGTCATCTTCACTCATCTTTAGTTCTTAGAAGCGAGTGGTGAGCATTTGTAACTTGGTGTCTTTCACCTTCTTGGTGCCTTCATATGTGGTCTCCAAAATTTCCCATGCCTCCTTGGTGATTGTAGCATGTGAAATCCTGTGGAATTCATCAGGTGAGACACCACAAAATATAGCATTCAAAACTTTACTATTAGCATTGGCCGCTGCAAGGGCTACCTTATCCCAAGTAGATTTGGCAACCTTTGGCCTAGTCCATCCATTCTCAACTGCATCCCATACACTCTCATCAATAGAGCATAAGAATGCATGCATATGCACTTTCCAAAAGACGTAATTGCTCCCATCAAAGAAGGGAGGTGCATTTAGGGATTGAGATCTATCCATTGTAGGGTCAAGGATCACTCTTAGGATATAGAAATCCGACAAAGTATAGCAGCTCTGATACCAATTGAAAGTTCACTTGGTTTATAAAACACTAGTGAATGTTTAGACCCCCAATTTCAAATTAACAAACACAAGCTTATACTCAACAATAAATGTGCGGAACGATAAGTACAAGCAATGCACAAATAAACAAATTACTCTAAACCGTAATTAATCACAACACAACAGCAATTAAAAGGCAAGAGTAAGGGTTGTAAAGTTGTGATTTACAACTATATTTTATGTTGGCTTTATTCTATAAAAAAAAGTGTTGTAATTGTTTTAATTTTGTTTCTTGTATTTTGTGAGATTTTATTGTATTGAGTTTAGTATTAAGTTGGTGAAGACTTAAGCTTTATTGAAAATCAAGTGGATTTCACGAGAAGCTCGCGAGAAACTATCCCGCAAAGTAGCCACATGAGAAGCACATGACTGGAAGCTGAAAAGTCATGTCAGGCTGTCAGTCTCGTGAGTGTCTCGCGAGTAAGGCCTTCTGTGAGGTAGTTGCGAAACATTCTACTTGGAGGATTTTTTAGAGTGACTTTCTTACCTTTCACTTATACTATATATACACTCATTACCTACAAATTTTAAGGAGGTTATTCAGAGAGAAAAACCCTAGATAGGTTTTCTATAACATACACACCCATCTTTTAAAGAGAGAGCTACTCATCCTTAGTGAGAAATCATTCTAGTCTCTTCTCCTTCCTTCTCCCATTGTCATACCTTGAGAGGAGATTTGTACCCAAACACAACTCATATCTTTTCAGAGTGTAGAGAGTGTTTTGGAGCTTGGCAAGTTTTGGGGATTTGCTAAAAGAAGTCGGTGAGGCTTGGTGGATGCAATCGGGCGTATTGCGGGATCCGGAAAGCTAGACAAGACACAGATCCGAGAAGCCTTGTTGAAGTAAGAGCTTGGAGGGCTTAAGTGCATTGGGTAGATTAGGCTTGCAGGGTCTCTTGCTATTCGTGTATCCCAACTAATTGTCTAGTGGATCAATTTATTGCTTGAAAGGCGACGGAGAGGTTTTTTGCCTAGTTCTTTGGTTTCCTCTTTGATAACACATCGTCATGTTATCTTGTGTTTGCATTCTTCTTCCCTACTCTTTTAACTTTCATTTTACTGCTGTGTTTTGATGATTATGGCTTAGAGTAGTTATATTGTTTATCTGCTCGCATTTACTCTATTCTGCATTTAATTTAAGTTAGAGTAAAATCAACCAAGCTGTAATATTTTAATTTAGGGTCTAAACAAGCTCTTGTATTTTCACAAAAATTTCAAGCTTTAAAGGGTTAGAGAGATGCAAACACAAAGATAACACTGACACGTGTTATCGAAGAGGAAACCGAAGAACTCGACGAAAAACCTCTTCATTGCCTTCCAAGGGGTAAAATGATCCACTAGAGAATAAAGTTAGGTGTTAGAGACCACGCCCCCGGCCCATTTTTATGATGTTGGGCCAAACTCATGTGAATAGGTGGAGTCGTGTTATTACCTCTTAAAATGGAGGTTCGACTGATATGTTTTCCCCCTTAGATTAAGGGTTTTACAATGAAGTCACCACTTATTTAATTATTGGAAAATAAAAAAACCATAATTGAAAATTTTCTCATTTTATTAATTTAAAATTAAATTTACATTGATCATAGGAAAATTACATGACTTTTGTCCTAGATACAATCTAAGATAAAGTACATGGCTTTGTTTCCTAGTTACAATCTAGAAATTGAAAAATTATATGGATAAACATTTGATCTACTAACCCTTGATCTAAACTCGGAGGCTATGTTACAAGGTGGGAAGGTGTTAGGCACCCACCTTGCCTGGTAAAACCGATCTTCTAGATTATGATGGCCAACATTCATATCGTATCACCTAATATGTCAATCAAGTTACATGTTGAATTTAATGTGGGTGCATGTGATAAACCCTAATTCAATTTAATAAGCATTGCATTTGGATTGAAAAATAAATTCTAGTGAATGTGTGTGGATGGTGATAACCTAGATTCAATGATTTAAAAGAATTATTAAACAAACATGTTTTTCATATTTTTGATGTGGATTTAAGATTAAATTTAGTGATATGTATGAACATATGATGAACAACCAAGAACATGTGAAGAACACATAAGAGCAATTAAGAACATTCAAACATATTCAAGGGAATTTAAACAATTACTATCATGCTTTAATCTTAAATTCTCATCATGGCAACACAAACAAACAGTTAGGGAAGGAGATTATACCTTCATGCAAGATCCATATGGTGGAGGAAATGACTCTTAATGGAGGTCCTAGGGTGGGGGAAAAGAAGAGCTAGGAGAGGGAAAGCGAGTCTCACTCAATACCTTGAGTTTCAGGAAGACCAAGATATGACAAGACTACTCAACTTCACTAGAACTCAAGAGAGGAGAAGAGATGGGGTTTTTGTGTGTCTTGGAATGAAGGAGAGAAGCAGTTTTGTTAGGTTCTAAAAACTTAGGTTTTATGTATTTAGAATCCTAATTTGTATTGTTGGCAAACCATGATCGAAACAATGTATTTAAGTTGTTTTAGAAGTGCTCAAAGTTGGTTCTTTGTTGTAAAGTTGGAATGTAATACTAAGCTATTTAAAAAACAGATTTAGTACATTTCGATCGATCGAAGCTTAGGCTCAATCAATCGAAAATCGTACCTGACGTTTTTTAAATAGGTTTTCCAACTCAGCCCTAAAGAGTTTTAATTGGTTTAGGTTTCTAATTTATCCTAGGTATATAAGGGAAACGCTAGCCACGTTTTTGTGTTGCTCATATTGCGGTTTATGTGAATCTCTTGTGAGATCTTTGAGGAGGTTTCCTTCACATAAACTTAGGGTTTTCAATGAGAATATTTTTCTATACCTTGATGATCATTCCAGTTGCTACCATTGAAGCTTAAAGAAAACACAAGCGGGTGTGCTTATATTTGGTGGAGAATCCAAGAAAGAAGGAGTCTATGGATTCGGAACTTGCACGTGGTCGTGTTAGTAAGTTCTACTGGTGGGTAGCAATAAGAAGTCGAGCGTGGGGGCTTGTAAGTCTTATTGTATGAACTTCGATTCTTTCAAGATAGTGGATTCAAGTTTACCTTGAGGATAGCTAGGTTAAATCCTCTCCAGGTTTTTACCGGTTTGGTTTCCTGGGTGATCATATCTTTGTGTTCTTTATATTTCCGCTGCTATACTTGATATGATTATTTGATTGTGTTAACCTAGATTTAATTAATTTGACTAAGTAACAACTTGGCTAAATTCCTAGGTTAATCCAATTGTGTTTTAAGGGGTCTAAAAACCAACAAGTGGTATCAGAGCAGGTAGCTCTCTTGTTTTTGATCCTTTGATCTTTGAGCTGATCCTTGACCCCTGTTGTCATGGAACACAGACACTCTCTGGTTATTCCTCCTTACTTTGATGGGAATAATTATGCTTATTGGAAAGTAAGGATGAAAGCATTCCTGAAATCCATTGATGAAAGAGTCTGGAACTCCGTTGAATACGGATGGAAGAAGCCCACTACTCCTGTTAGTGAGTGGCAAACTTCTCAAAAAGAAGCAGCTGCATTTAATAGTAAGGCTATGAATGCTATCTTTAACGCTGTTTCTATGGAGGAATTTAAGAGAATCTCAAATGTTGAGGTTGCTCATACTGCTTGGAATATCCTCCAAATTGTGCATAAAGGCACAAAGGCTGTCAAAATCAATAAATTGCAGCACTTAACTTCTAAATTTGAAAGCATTAGGATGTTTGATGATGAATCTTTTGATGAATTCTATACTAAACTGAATGATATTGTTAATTCTGCTTATAATTTGGGTGAAATTTATGATCAACCTAAAATTGTTAGAAAGATTCTTAGATCTTTAACTGAGAACTTTAGACCCAAGGTGACTACCACAACTAAAAGTAAAGATGTGGACTCCATCCCTATTGATGAACTTGTAGGATCTCTTCAGTCTTATGAGTTGGACCTACCCAAAACTAGCAAATCTAAATCAATGGCTCTTAAGTCAGTTGATGATGTTGAGGTTGGTGGATTTGATGATGAGCTCTCTGCTACAGAGATTGCTTACCTTGCTAAGAACTTTAGAAACTTTCTCTGAAATAACAATAGAAAGGCAAGAAGTGTGAACACTGCTGAACCTAGAAATTTTAGGAAGAATGATCCCACTAAGGTTAACAATATTGACAAACCTAGAGAAAAAGTAGGTCAATTTTCTAATAATTCTATGGGTCCTCAGTGTTTTGGATGTCAAGGGTATGGCCACATGAAATCTGAATGTCCTACTTACTTGAAATCTAAGGGAAAGGCTATGGCTGTAACCTTTAGTGATGGTGAAGTTTCTGATGATGATTCAGAATGTGACGAGGATGGAAACTTCATTGCTTTCACAACTACTGCTGTAGTAAGTGAAAGCATATCTGCTGAAGAGAGCCCTTCTAATAGGGAACTCTCTGAAGATGCAGATCTTCAAGAGGCCTACAATAAACTTTGCAAAGTTGCTGCAAAGGATGCTATGAGTGTTGAACTTGGCCTGAAAAAGATTGAATCTCTTGAGCTTGATAAAAAGAATCTGCTTGTTAAACTGTTTGATGCTAATGAACTTTTGAACAATGTGAAAACTGAGAATATGTTATTGCTTGATAAAGTTAAATCTTTGGAACTTGATTTATCTGTTGCTAGATCTGCTAGTTCTAAACTTGATCAACTGTTAAGTGTTCAAAAGTCTCCTTCTGACAAATCTGGTATAGGTTTTGTTGAAAGCATCTCTGTGTCTGCTCCCCATTCCACACACTTTGTTCCTTCATCTTCTTCTGAACCTTCTGTGAGTGAGGTTGTGAGTGAAACTGTCAAACCCCCTGTTAGTGAGGTAGTTAAACCCATTGAAGTTTCATCATCTAGGAAGATTAGGGTTGATATGAAAAAGTCTAAACCTAAGGTGTCTACCCTTTCTAAGGACAAGATGCATGGTAAGCCTGCTTGGGTGTGTCATTTTTGTGAGAAGTCTGGACACATTCGTCCAAACTGTTACAAGCTGCAAGCTACTAAGAGAGCAAATAAGCCAAAAGTGCCAGTGCCTCAAGCACAAGATCCTATAGCACTTATTGGTGAATTGGTAAAGGTGCTCAACCTTTATTCTAATCTTGGAGTTGGAAATCACTCTAATATGAATACAAACTCCAGTGCTCGTGGTGCATCTAAAAAGTTTTGGATGCAAAAGACTCGAACTAACTGAGTCTCTCTGACATGGTCCTTGTGCTTCATTGCTTTTCCTTTGTGACCATTGTTCTTTGGTTTTTGTGTTTTTTCTTTTGTCTCTAGGATTTGCATTGCATTACATTCATGCATTTCATTCTAGGTGTTTTTTATTTAATATAATAAAAAAAATAAAAATAAAAAGGAAAAGGATGGAAAGAAAAAGGAAGCACATTATTGTTCTTGCAATTCTCTTTGTTTTTGAAAACAAGGTTGGTCAATTTATTTTCACATGACATGTTTTGTTATACTTTGTTTAGCTTTGATGAGCTTATTTATTGCACTTTACTAGTGAAAGCTTTGTAGAACATGTTGTATGGGAAAGATGTTTATAGTGTTTATCACTTTGTCTTAATCTTGAAGTCACATGTTATTTGACTGTCGGACTTGATCCTTTTGAGAAAGGCATAAATAACCATCTCACCACTATGCACTAGCCAATCATGAACACCTTAGTGCATATCATAAGATTTTGTGCTCGAGAAAGTGTAGCACATGCACAAAAAGAACATAAGGTGAAGCCTCGGTTTAATTGACAAATTGCTTAAAATTGGTGTGTACTATTAGACTGAATGCCAAATCACTTAAATTAAAAATTGGTGTGTATATTATGAGGCAAAATTCAAGAAACTTACATGATTGCAAGCTTATATTCAAGGAGATGTGGGAGTTATATGATGTAACTCTTTAGGTGATAATCTCTTTTAAATTCTATGTGATGAATTGTGTAGACTTTGTGATTGATTTCTGTTCTCATATCACCTCACATGTATCTCAAGCTTTTTGCTAGTTGCACACACAACACAAGTTATTCTTTGCTAAACTTTGTACATGTAATTGTGTGTGTTTATGGTCTAACCAACCACGTTTGAAAATTACTTTGAGTTTTTATACAAAAACTGTTTTTGTTGCTTTAAAAATGGGGGAGATTGTTTAAAATCTAAATTTATAGAAAATTGGGTTTAAATCTTGTTTTTGGGAGAGCATTTCATCTCATACTCATGCATTTGTTTTGTTATATTCAATGCTTTGAGGTAAGTTTTTCAAAAAATCTAGTTTTTCTCTTAAAAAGCTGTTTTTCCAGAATTTCGATTGATCCAATCTATTTTTCGATCAATTGAAATTTTGCTTTAAAATTTATGTGAGCCTCTACCTGGTTCGATTGATCGAACCTGATTTTCGATCAATCGAAGATCGTATTTCAAGTTTTTTAAAACAGTTCTTTGACTGTTTCAAAAACATTTTTTTCAAAAAGTTTTTCAACTTTTCTTCTCTCTCCGACTTGGCAAGGCAGCACATCACATTTTTTGTCGTTTTCTTCCTCAATTTTTGCAAGGTTTTCCTCCCTCAAGGCCGGTAAGACCATTCTATCCCTCCTTTTTGTTTTATTTTCATGATTTCATGCATTTTTTATGCATTTAGGGGATATTTTCGAACCTCTCTATTTTTGGGATATTTGATGATTCAAGGCTTGTTTTCTGAAATTGATCATTGGGTTTTGATGGGATATTGGTATACTCATGATTGGTGTTGATTAATTTGATCAATTTGGGGCTTTATGAAAAATTGAAAATTCTAGGGTTTATGCTTGAATCCGATTTGGGGATTTTGTTAAATTGAGTTGAAATTGATGAAATTGGCTTGTTGTTTTGATGTAATTGATCATTCTAATTAGTTTTCTAACTTGTGCAATGGTCAATTGGTCAATTTATTTTTTAAAAATTAACAAGTGGTTGAATTTTTTTTGGGTTTTTGTTAGAAACTCTATGCTCAAGCCAATTTTGTGAGTTTGAACTCAATTTGGATTTTTTTTTCTGCATTAGCACATGCATCATATCATTTAATATGTTCATGCATCATATAGTTCTTCTTGTTCTATATATATATATATATATATATATATTTTTTTTTTTTTTTTTTTTTTTTTGCTAACTTACAGTCTGCCCTTGGTTTTGTTTTTTGTTGTTTTTCCCATTTTTTTTCTGTGCTCTTGTTCCTTATTCTAGCACCACGCCTAGGAAGACTAGAGCTAATAGGGTTCCCTTTACCCCTGCTGTGTCTCCTCATAGGGTTCAGCTGTTTAGGAATGAGTGTGCGCGTGAGGCCTATGAGAAACTTAATAGTAAACGTAAGATTTGGGCTGAGCGTTCTGTGATTCTCGATGAGGTCGATCCAGCCATTAGGGCTAATCTTGAGTCTAGAGGTTGGTTGTCACTCTTAGAGATAGATCATCTACCCCCAACCACTTTGATTAGAGAGTTCTTCTCTAACCTCTCCTGTCACATCTATGATTCCAACACCATTGTTCGGAGTGAGATACGAGGTGAGGAGTTCACCATTACCTCTAGGGTAGTGGCTGAGGCTCTTGGGGTTCCGATTGTCACTGATCCGGTCTATCCCTATGATGAGTCACCTCCTATTGATGAGGTCATGTCACACATCACTGGATCATCTATCCAGTGGGGTTCTGATCCTCGGATCACATCTTCTGCACTTACTGAGACCGCATATTTGTTTTTTCGAGTTGCTTGTCATTCCTTGTGGCCCATTTCTCATCTCCACACCATCCCTCTGGAGCGATGTGTGTTTTTATATGCGTTTATGTCTGGTGCTTCTATCAGTTTTCCTCACTTGTTCTTTGTTCTTTGAACGAAGTTTATAGGAGTTCTACCGTAGGACATGCGCTTATATATCCTATTTTCATTCATAGGATACTTTTGTTTTTAGGTCTAGCTGACTTTCCCTCTAGTGAGCCTGTCCATGTTGTTGGTCCTCTAGGTGCCACTTTCCTTCATCAGAGGGCTGCTCATTTGAGAGTTGATCCTTCGGTCTCTCGTGGTGCATCCTCTAGTAGTGTCCCTCCTCCTCCCTCCTCTACAGGTGCTGCTGAGACTTCTGGTGCTGCTGCTGCTACTGATGTTCCTCCACCGACTACTTCGGATGATTCTGACATTCGACATACGTTGGATCATGTCTTGACCGTTTAGGCGGCTCAAGGACAAGTTTTGGTGGACATTTTGGATGAGATTAGAGGTCTACGAGCAGATTTGGCACGGTTTCAGAGTTCTTCATCGCCACCTCCTTTTGATGATGGATTTTGATTGCCCTTTGGCATTCCGTCACAAAAAGGGGGAGTACATATGAGAGATGTTTTTGGCATTCTTTGTACTTGTTTTTTTTTTTAGGGGGAGACTTTTTTTTTTATTGGTTGGAGCTTGTGGAGTTGTTTAGATTGTATCTAGATGCTTCACTTTGTATTTTATCTTTTAGCTCTTGCCACATTGTCTTTACTTTGTTAGGTTATACATGTTAGGAGGAGTATATTTTGTGGTTCTTGTTTCAAACTTCTTATTGATTTATGATTATGAGTTCTTCATTATTATATGTCTTTATTGTTTGTGTTTGAAATCAAGATTTTTATTTTTCTTTACTTGTATTTTTTTCCACACATGCGGTTATGCATTTTGTTTAAGTGTTTCAGGAAATATACATGTTGATTCATTTGAGCTGCTGTTTACTCTTGCAACTGATGGATAGTAGTTAGATTGAATTTGTGTTTTTGAGCATTATTTTGTAAATGGCTTTTACTTGTAAACTTTGAGCTATTTAAGTTGTGTTTTGTCACGGATTGCCAAAGGGGGAGTTTGTTAGGTTCTAAAGACTTAGGTTTTATGTATTTAGAATCCTAATTTGTATTGTTGGCAAACTATGATCGAAACAATGTATTTAAGTTGTTTTAGAAGTGCTCAAAGTTGGTTCTTTGTTGTAAAGTTGGAATGTAATACTAAGTTATTTAAAAAACAGATTTAGTACATTTCGATCGATCGAAGCTTAGGCTCGATCAATCGAAAATCGTACCTGACGTTTTTTAAATAGGTTTTCCAACTCAGCCCTAAAGAGTTTTAATTGGTTTAGGTTTCTAATTTACCCTAGGTATATAAGGGAAACACTAGCCACGTTTTTATGTTGCTCATATTGCGATTTATGTGAATCTCTTGTGAGATCTTTGAGGAGGTTTCCTTCACATAAACTTAGGGTTTTCAAGGAGAATATTTTTCTACACCTTGATGATCATTCCAGTTGCTACCATTGAAGTTTAAAGAAAACACAAGCGGGTGTGCTTGTATTTGGTGGAGAATCCAAGAAAAAAGGAGTCCGTGGATTTGGAGCTTGCACGTGGTCGTGTCAGTAAGTTCTACTGATGGGTAGCAATAAGAAGTCGAGCGTGGGGGCTTGTAAGTCTTATTGTATGAACTTCGATTGTTTCAAGATAGTGGATTCAAGTTTATCTTAAGGATAGCTAGGTTAAATCCTCCCCAGATTTTTACCGATTTGGTTTCCTGGGTGATCATATCTTTGTGTTCTTTATATTTCCACTGCTATACTTGATATGATTATTTGATTGTGTTAACCTAGATTTAATTAATTTGACTAAGTAACAACTTGGCTAAATTTCTAGGTTAATCCAATTGTGTTTCAAGGGGTCTAAAAACCAACAAGTTTATATAGTAGTGGTGGAGAAAATATGAATGGAAGGCCATTTAACGAGAGTTGACAAAGAATCATGAACCTAGACCTCATTTTAGCTTTGGGGGAAATCTGGTCCATTAAATGGAAAGATTAGTATGAGTGAGGAGCAAGCCAAAATTCGGTTTTTTCGTAGTTGTTGTAATAGCCCGTAAAGCCAATTTTGAATAATCATATCTGACTCAATTTTGATTGGAATTGTGTCGTTTTTATGCTCAAATTGAAGCCCCTAATATCTAGTTTCTGGGAAAATTAACCTCATTCACAAATTCGAAATATTCTAAGAGATATCAATGAAATGGTGAGCAGAGGTCATTTATTAGAAAATGAGTTCAGCACAATTAACATTAATAGGTCCCAAATTAGCTCCCAATTAACATTAAATGGCTCCAATCACTCCCATTTCAGACTTAGTTGGTTCCAAATTTACTCTAATTAAAAGATAATTACACAAATTACTCATTGAATAATTAATGTTTAATTATCTAGTTAATTAGGTGTGTGCAACCCTACCATAAAATGTAGTTTTAATCAATCAAATTATGACACATCATCGATCTCAAATTGATTATACTTATAACCAATTGAAATCAATTGTTCATAATCACATATAGTTGGACTCAATTTATGATGGTGTATCTCAGCCATTAAAACTTGATTTAGTGATAACTTTTTATCTGGTGGTCCGATTCGAGCTTATGACCAATCGATTTGATCATTACAACATCAAGATCATTTTGGTGAAATGAGATTAAGGATCTAATGACCAAAATTAAGATGCATATTTCAAAGGTGAAATTACCCTTTTACCCTTTATGTAAGGTTAAATGTGGATTGCAAAATGGGGTGTCAACAGAATGCCCCTTATTGGCAGAACTTGAAAAGCGAATGTCAATGTATGAAAGAGACACCTAACTTTGCAATCGGTATTTAACCATGGTGAATGTATGATGCATGTAGATAAAAATACAAATGGTCATGTTGTGGATCAAAATGTGGACCGAATCTCGAGGGAGATTGCCTATGTACCTCTTAGTGGGAAGATCAGGTCTAAACGTAGTTCATGCATGCAGTTTTTTTTTTTTTTTTTTTTTTTTTTTTTTGGGGGGGGGAAAAAATAGAGTAACAAGACATGCTTACTAGTGATCACAACAAAAAGAGGATTTCAGTCGTAATCTTGAATTTTGGACATACTTCCCAGAGATCCGATGGATTTGAAGTTTTGGACGTGCTTCCCAGAGGTCCGATGGATTTGAAATTTGGACATACTTCCCAGAGGTCCATTGTAATTGAATTTTGGACGTGCTTCCAAGAGGTCTGATGGTTTGAAGTTTGAACGTGCTTCCCAAAGGTCCAATGGATTTGAATTTGGATGTGCTTCCCAGAGGTCCGATGGTTTGAAGTTTGGACGTGCTTCCCAGAGGTCCAGTGGATTTGAATTTGGACATGCTTCCCAGAGGTCTGATGGATTTGAAAGGCATTATTCATGCAGATGTTTGCGGGCCTTTTACCCTAGTACCTGTAAAATAAATATTTTCAATTAGTAACAGAGTTATTCATTGAAAGAAATTGGACATACCAAGTCAATGCCCCTAGTTTGGGACATCTTGCATGTTTTGATGAATGCTGAGTGTGGATAGATAATTTGTTGTTGCGACCACTGGAGAACATGGAAGGAGATCAAAATCTGCCATTTGTTTTGGAGATCTTTCATTTGAAGCTATGCTCTAGAGATTTATCCTTTGAAGCTTTGACTTTGGAGATTTTTCCATTAAAGTTTTCAAAATTTTTAATGAAGATTTGTTCATTGGAGATTTTTCCTATGAAGATTTATTCACTAGAGATTTTTCCTTGAAAATTTGAGATATATATTTTTTTTTTTTTTGAAAAGTTATCTTGAAGATTTATCCTTTAAACATTTCAAATTTTAAAAAAAAAAAAAAAAAGATTTATTCATGGAGATTTTTCCTTTGAAATATGAAGATTTTTCCTTGAAGGTTCATTCAAGAGATTTTTCCATTGCAATTTTGAAAAACTTTAATGAAGATTTGTCCATAGGAGATTTTTCTTTTGATGATTTGAAAATTTTTAATGAAGATTTATTCATTGGAGATTTTTTCTTTTGAAGATTTGTTCGTGGAGATTTTTCCTTGAAGATTTATTCTAGAGATTTTTCCTTTGGAATATGGTTTTGGAGATTTTTCCTTTTGGAAGATTTGTTCGTGGAGATTTTTCCTTGAAGATTTATTCTGGAGATTAAACTTTTGAAAATATTTTAATGAAGATTTGTTCATGGAGATTTTTCCTTGAAGATTTATTCTTAGAGATTTTTCTATTGAAGTTTTGGAAATTTTTATTGAAGATTTGTTCATTGGAGATTTTTCCTTTGGAATATGGTTTTGGAGATTTTTCCTTTGAAAAATGGAGATTTTTCCTTTTTGAAGATTTGTTCGTGGTGATTTTCTTAAAGATTTATTCTGGAGATTGAACTTTTGAAAAAATTTTAATGAAGATTTGTTCATGGAGATTTTTCCTTTGGAATATGGTTTTGGAGATTTTTCCTTTTGAAGATTTGTTCGTGGAGATTTTTCCTTGAAGATTTATTCTGGAGATTGAACTTTTGAAAAAATTTTAATGAAGATTTGTTCATGGATATTTTTCCATTGGAATGTGGTTTTGGAGATTTTTTTTTTTTTTAATATTTTATGATCACAAAGTGAAGAAGATGAGGATGGACTAGAAATGATGAAGATTTATTCATGATGATTTTTTTTTTTTTTTTTGAAAAACCTATCCTTTGAATGAGAACAACTTTGCCTGGAAGTTGATGTGGATTGCTGGATAAGTCATTGGCTTAATTTCCAATGCCCCTAGTTTGGGGCATATCCCATGCTTAGATTGAATCTGAGTTCATTTGATGTTGCGACCATTAGGGAACATGAAAGAAGATCATGGTCCACGATTATTGGTTCCTGCAAAATAGCTTGCCAAAAAAATGGATTGGTGCCTTAAATGAAAACATGCTTTCATGCGAGAAGAACATATTTGCACACAATATAAATAGGCCAATGCCCCAAGTTTAAGCACGTTTGATGCAAAACAAATGGCTTAGCCTAACATGCACCCAAACAAATTTGTCACATTGTTTTGAATTTGTTCTCCAAGGTTATTTGGGTGATTGGGACCGGGCCTTTGAAAGGCTGCCTATGTACCTCTTTCATAGAGGATCAGGTCAAGACGTAGTTCAAGAGAACTAGATTTTGAAAAAGATTTTTTTTTTTTTTTTTTTTATTAATGAACAAGAGGCAATCCTTTGAACAACCATTTTGGCAAATCAAAGTGTTTACGAATCAAACAAATCTTTTTGATTAGGAAGGATTAAGATCATTAAACTCATGTAATCAAATTTGCTTCATCCTTTTGAATATCGTCAAATTAAGTCTCCAAAGGCAATCAAGAAATGAAATGTGATCATATTTATGAATCACATTGTTGGGTGCAAATAAGGAGAGTGCTCTAGGTTTGGAAGTTCTTTTAAGTCATTTTAAGGATTTGAGAATTTGAGAAATTTTGTCCTTAGACATATCATCTTGTGGGGTTTGACAATTTTAAGCATTTTTCCTTTTTAATTCAAGAGAAAAATATTATTAGAGTTTAAGATGCACCTACAATTAGCAAGACTTCAAGGAGGTCTTATTCATGGGTTGTAATGTAGGCCAGGTTTAGGAAATGAAAGATATAAAAGGCTCAAAATTCCCTATGATGTTCCCCAAAGTATGCATTACTCAAAAATCAAGTATTGAAGGAGTTTTCTGATTTCTTCTTTGTCATATTCTCACTAGTCTTCATTGATCACTTGTATCAACATTTGTTTTTATGTTCATTCCTTTTGAATCAATCCTTTAGACTTTCATCTTGTAAAATCCTTTTCTTTTTAGGTTGCATCTTGAAGTTTCCAACTTGGTGGGATTTACCCCTTTTTCTTTTCTTCTTCTTCTTTTCTTTGGCCCTAACTTTTTCCTAGACCGCCCTTTTGGGTTTTCAGCTTAACAGGATTTTTTTTTTTTCTTTCATCTCTTGATTGAATGAACTTTTGGGGACATTTTTCCTTCCTTGTTTTTTCAGCTTAATGATTTTTGGTCCTTTTGATGCACTCTCTAGACTTCTTTCTTGCCTCGATGCACTTGCACCTTTCTGCGCTTGATGAATCTTTCCTTTTTTTTATGAAATCTCTTTTAGATGAATCTTGTATTCCTCTTGGCATGATGAATTTTAGGTTCTTCAAACTTGATGCACATTTTACTTTCTCTCACATTGATGGAATTTTATTTCTCTTTCCTTGATTGAGTGAAAGCTCATCTTTCGTTGATGATCTCTTATCTTTAGCTTAATGAATTCTCTACTTGTCTTTCATGTCTTCTAGGAGAGTTTTATCCATTAGCTTCAAAGCTACAAGGTCGACTCCTCCTCAACATGAGATTTAAGCATGCATACTTTGAATTTTCCCACCATAGGTTTAGATTTTAGTAGGTTCATGTGAAAAATAGGCTCAGTGTTTAAAAGGCTCAAATGGGCTAGCAATGGATAATGATCATTCTAGGTATTAAGGTATAATCTTGTTTTACCAAAGATAGCCTCTTATCCCTAGCAATGCTTGCTTGTAGGCACATTGACTTGAGCTCTTTTAATAAATTCCTCTTAAAAGAAAAAGTATGAATGCTCTATTGGAGACAAAAGTTTTCAGAAATTTGAGATTTTTGAATTTTTTGATGGATAGATTTTCTTTGATTGCCTTGTAAGACCATTTCTTCTTTTATTCAAAGTAATTTACCAAAAGTGTTTACACGGATCAAATGGAATTAATCCTTTCTCAGTACAAGTTGATTATTCAAGCCTTTAAACACCACAATTTAGAAAAAGTTTTGTCCAAAGGATTCTTATGTACCATTTTGAAAAGAAGACTTTAAGGAATCTTGAAATCTTTGAAAGAAAAAAAAATGAATGGGCCTTTTTTGGAAAAGTCACTAGGAAGTCCAATGCCCCTAGTTTTTTTTTTTTTTTTTTGGGGGGGGGGGGGAGGAAGATTTGGAAATCTTGAAAAAAAAATTTTGATTTAAAAAAAAAAAATATATATATATATATATATATACACACACACACAAACAAAGCTCATTAAATGCTACATGAAATTTTTGAATTCAAAAAAAAAAATAGAAACATGGAATAAACAAACAAACTTTAAGCTTAACCATGATGTTGCAAACCAAATGTGGAGTGAGGCAAAGTTGGACCACTTGCTTCTTCTTGGTCCATTTAGGATGCTTGAGGCTTGGTGGACTTGAACCTTGATTACAATGAAATGGCTTGGGCTTGGGCTTGGGCTTGCACTTGGAAGGCATGCATCTTGTGAGCTTTTGGCCTTTGATGTTGATCATGCGTATACACTTTTGATGGGCTCAAGTGGTGGGCTTAGAATGATTCAAGAAACAATTTTCGATTTCCATACAAAGTAGAGTTCAATCACAGGCCTTTGGGCTTGAGTTCATTCATAGCATACAAGGTTCAAACAATTATGATAGGCTCAAGCGTTGGACTTGAGTCATCATGGTTCAAATAACGGCTAAACAAATGCATAATGAAATGCAATTTACATGGACCGACTTAAAGGTAGGTTCTATGGGTCATTACAACATGGGTAGAAGGTACTAAAGGTCCCCACAAGTTAGGATGTCGTACCTCCCAACTTGTGTCGCCAGGAGCGCCGCGTTGGTCCGAACGGTACAGTTTGTCCCTAAGAACCACCATGGCATAACCATGATGATCCTTGTCACGGTGGGTGATAGGTTCATCGCTGGATATGTGAGTCTCAGGAAGACCGCAATCCACGGCTAATACTACCGGGCTTCCAGGGTAGCACACAAATAAAATAAACTTCATTCAAGCAAATGATGCATGACATGCAATATAATGACATATTAGACATATTTTATACAAAAAGTAATAAACAAACAATGACATGGTTGGCCACCATAACTTAATTAGAGCTTAGCCCTTAATATCCCCAGTGGAGTCACCACTGTGAGAGACCGTGCCCCCGGCCCATTTTTATGATGTTGGGCCAAACCCATGTGAATGGGTGGAGTCGTGTTATTGCCTCTCAAAATGGAGGTTCGACTGATTATGTTTTCCCCCTTAGATTAAGGGTTTTACAATGGAGTCGTCACTTATTTAATTATTAGAAAAATAAGAAAACCATAATTGAAAAATTCCTCATTTTATTAATTTGAAATTAAATTTACATTGATCATAGGAAAATTACATGGCTTTGGTCCTAGATACAATCTAAGATAAAGTACATGGTTTTATTTCCTAGTTACAATCTAGAAATTGAAAAATTACATGGATAAGCATTTGATCTACTAATCCTTGATCTAAGCTCGGAGGCTATGTTATAAGGTGGGAAGGTGTTAGGCACCCACCTTGCCTGGTGAAACTGGTCTTCTAGACTATGGTGGCCAACATTCATATCATATCATCCAATATGTCAATCAAGTTACATGTTGAATTTAATGTGTGTACATGTGATAAACCCTAATTCAATTTATTAAGCATTGCATTTGGATTGAAAAATAAATTCTAGTGAATGTGTGTGGATGGTGATAACTTAGATTCAATGATTTGAAAGAATTATTAAACAAACATGTTTTTCATATTTTTGATGTGGATTTAAGATTAAATTTAGTAATATGCATGAACATGTGATGAACAACCAAGAACGTGTGAAGAACACATAGGAGCAATTAAGAACATTCAAACATATTCAAGGGAAATTAAACAATCACTATCATGCTTTAATCTAAAATTCTCATCATGGCAACATAAACAAACAGTTAGGGAAGGGGATTATACCTTTATGCAAGTTCCATATGGTGGAGGAAAGGACTCTTGATGAAGGTCCTAGGGTGGAGGAAAAGAAGAGCTAGGAGAGGGAGTGTAATACCCCATATACTTTTATTTGAGGTTGTTATATTTTCTTTTAAAAGATAATTGATGGGCCATAGGTATTCTTTTATTAGTAATTGCAACCTGCTAACCCACTAAGCCCACATCTCTAATACAAATTACAGGGTAGAGGAAAAGACAGTCAAAATTTTCATAGAAAGGGTTTTATCAGAGAGGCTAAGAGGTTTTCCTTGGAGTTAGAGCACATACAATTGAAGAGGCAATCAGATTTTTAAAGGTATGATTTTCTCACCGTTAGAAACAAGAATTAAGGAGTTAGAATTTTATTATAAAAGAAACTTTAGTGATGTGTAGATTGTTGAATTGGTAATTTCTTAGATTATGGTTTTACACGGTTTCAATTATTCAAGAATCTTAGATTGCCACTGTTCGGACCCTTGAGCAAAAAGCCGAAATTGTTGAATTCATGTTTAAGGATTGCGTCACTTTTGTAGGGTCATAAGAACTTTTGGGCTACTGTAACTTTAATTCTAATTTGCTGGAGAAATTTGCACCCGACCCCACCCTTATGTCACTTGTTATCTCTCATTTTTGTCAAGGACGTGGTCTTCTTATTGTAGCTTTAATGATCTACTACCTAGGTGTTGACTAAGTCCAAACAAAGTGATACCTTAAGGTCCAACTACTATTTCCAAAAAGGGTTAATGTCAGATTTGTTTCTTTTATCCAAATTGTAATATTGTGGTATTAAATCCATTAGGGACAATGAAATTAAGTCCTTGAACAAAGTCATAATAGATTTGGCCCACAGTTTTTCTTTAGGGTTATATATTTAAATCCTATAGTATTAGTTGCTGCCTATGAGATTTAAATAATGTTTTAAGGAGATACTTCTTATTTTAAATAAGTTTTGAATGGCCAAATCTCATTTAAAAGATGATTTTTAAACTAATCTATTTTCCGCAAATAATTGAGTTCAATGTAAGATTTCTAAAAGGGTTCTTGTTCTTTAAATTTGTTAAAACCAAGTGATTTCAAGGTCATATTCCTATTCTCCAAATGGTATTTAAAATGTTTCTTTTAGCAAATTTAATTTTCAAATTTACTCAAGAATTGTAATTTATTCATATAAACTCCTCAGTCTCTATTTGTTCCTCAAGAAAGTCAAGCATCCTTTGATTTATATTCTGTTCAATATTGTGATCTTTGTTATGCCTCTATATTTGAAAATAAATTGTTAATATCAAGTAAATTACTATATTTTGTATAAACTTTGCTTTGTGATATGTGACTTAAAATAAGTGTTTTTAGAATTGATCAAATATATCAGATATGTGTGTAAATCCGCTCACAGGATTGTATGTGAGAATATGTGTTGATCCCTCACCAGCAAGGGTTAGATGTTGGTATCCGCTCACAGGATTGTATGTGAGAATATGTGATGTGTATATATGATACTGTGCTCTGATCAATTATCCGTGTGTGTTTTCGAATAACTTTAAGATTTGAATATATATATATGTGTTCAGTGGTTCCTTATATGTTTGGAAAACTATATCGAATATTTTGAGTTAAATTGTGAAATCAAACTCGTGCCTTGCTTGACTCTATTCTGTTGTATATTGTGTATAATTGCTTACTGGATGTGTGGCTCACCCAATTAATTACCATTTTCAGATTAAAGTTTAGTTGGGGAACAGAACCTTTGGATTACTTCGTAAGGTGCAAGGTAGAGCGTGGGAGCTGTAGGCAACGTTAGTATTACTTGAAGCCTTAAAGGATTTTAGTTACCCTTAATTTGTAATTCATGTTTTTGTTATGGTGGAGATTAACTTCCCATTTGTGGTGTTTAGATTTTGTAAGAGATTTTTTTTTTTTTAAAGTACTGTTTCTTTGGAGTATTGAATTATTTTGGATTAATTATGCTTAGTTAGTCATGTATCTAAATTCATGTTCCATGGATTTGGGTCATGACAGGGAGAGTGAGTCTCACTTAATACCTTGAGTCTCAGGAAGACCAAGATATGACAAGACTACTCAACTTCACTAGAACTCAAGAGAGGAGAAGAGAGGGGGGGTTTTGTGTGTCATGGAATGAAGGAGAGGAGGGGTTTATATAGTAGTGGTGGAGGAAATATGAATGGAAGGCCATTTAATGAAGGTTGACAAAGAATCATGAACCTAGACCTCATTTTAGCCTTGGTGAAAATCTGGTACATTAAATGGAAAGATTGGTGGGAGTGAAGAGCAAGCCAAAATTCAGTTTTCTCGTAACTGCTTTAACAGCCTGTAGAGCCAGTTTTGAATAATCCTATTTGACTCAATTCTGATCGGAATTGTGTCGTTCTTGTGCTCAAATTGAAGCCCCGGATGTCTAGTTTCTGGGAAAATTAACTTCATTTACAGATTCAAAATATTCTGAGAGATATCAATGAAATGGTGAGCATAGGCCATTTGTTAGAAAATGAGTTCAGCACAATTAACATTAATAGATCCCAAATTAGCTCCCAATTAACATTAAATGGTTCCAATCACTCCCATTTCAGACTTAATTGGTTCCAAATTAGCTCCCATTGAATAATTAATGTTTAACTATCTAGTTAATTAAGTGTATGCAACCCTACCATAAAATGTAATCCTAACCAATCAAATTATGACACATCATCGATCTCAAATTAATTATACTTATAACCAATTGAAATCAATTTTTCATAATCACATATAGTTGGACTCAATTTATGATGGTGCATCTTAGCCATTAAAACTTGATTTGATGATAACTTTCAATCTGGTGGTCCGATTCAAGCTTATGACCAGTCGATTTGATTGTTACAACATCAAGATCATTTTGGTAAAATGAGATTAAGGATTTAATGACCAAAATCAAGATTCATATTTCCAAGGTAAAATCACCCTTTTACCCTCCATATGAGGTTAAATGCGTGTTGCAAAATGGGGTGTCAACATTGGGATACACGAATAGCAATAGACCCTCCAAGCCTAATCTACCCAATGTACCTAAGCCCTCCAAGCTTCTTGCTCCAACAAGATTAAGCCTAACCGTGTCTTCCCTAGCTTTCTAGATCGCATAATATGCCCATTGCATCAATCAAATGAATTGGTTTTTTCTGAACTACTTCCCAAGCACCAAATAACCTTCTCACTGATATGGGTATGGTGAGATAATGATTTGGCTAATGAACCTCTCAAGGGTATGTCAATGGAGAGGGTGAGAGTAGAGGAATTTGAGAATCAAAGGTATAAGATTGTGGATGAGTCAATCTTGTTGTTCTCTAGGGTTTCTCTCTCAAATTCTCTTCGGGAGCTCTCTACATTTCGTAGGTATAAGGGTCTATATAGTAGGGTACGTGAGGAATGTGAAAAATCATTTTTCTGCAAAACAGGGTGTGCTGGCGACTAACTTGCGATTGGGATGAGTCGCGAGATTCTGTCGCGAAATAACTGACTGGCCAGACTGTCATTTTTTGTTCTATAGTGCTTCAGCTATTATGACCCTTCAGCTTCTTGCATGCTTCACACATGTGGTATTTTGGCGAGTCATCAGTCGCGAGTCACTTGTGAGTTCCAGTCGCGAGAAGCTCTTTGAATGCACAAACACTTGAATTCTTCACACTCTCTCACACATAACCCTTACATGATTCCCACCTAAATTCAATGTATCTAATTGTTAAATTACAAGAAAATTTGACATGGAATGAAGCCAACACATGGTTGAATAAATTGAACCTGACAGAACAGTTCAAAAGAGAAGGAAGAGAAATCGAGGAGAATCATCGATACGTGACATACTCTTACCAACATGTAGAACCCATGTAGAAGTCAGGCACATTATGCCTAGATATTTATATAATAACTGTTTATTTTGTTTGATATGACTTTGTTCATTTGGTTTTGAATGCATTATCTAATTTGAATCAAGGCTGTAAACAAGCCGAACTTTGTCAAATAGTGCATGTTCAAGGTTGGCTCGTTAGGAAAAATTAAAAGCTCAAACTTCGCTCAAGTTTGTGACAAGCCTAAAAATAATGTTTGAGCTTGAACTTGTGGGATAGCCAAAAAACTTGAGCTTGACTTGGCTTGGCTTGATTAATTAGTTATGCCAAGATCAAGCTTAATATCAAGCTCAAACTTGAGCTCAGATTAAGCTTTTAAGCTTGGAATTTAAAAAGATTACATTATCAAATGCTTAAATCTCTAAAATTAAGAAGAAGAAAAAATAGTATACTCATTTTATCATATGTCTAATCCTACCTATTATTAGCCATTATTCAAATTAAAAATTTACATAATTAATTTCATTCATTCATCCTTGTTTATAGTTTCAACAATTATTCAAAATACAATTTTTACAAACACGTTAAATGAAAAAGAACTAGAAAAATACGTGTTTATAATTATAATGAATGGGAAAATACTAACATGTTTCATAACTTTACATACTATCGTACACCCTTGGTGTGGTGGTCACTTCACAAGTATAAGTGTTTGTAGGGTGTGGGGGGCGAGGGTCGGGGTTCAAATTTTTAGGAGGGAGCTTCACACACATATATACTTACATTATGTTAGAATGAAATTTCTATCTTGTAAAAAAAAAAAAAAGATGATTGATGGGAAAGGATCATTTGTGACCCACTTAATTAATTAATTAATTTATTTATTAATGTAACTAAAGTCTAAAGTGGTTCTTGGTCAATTTAGAGGGAAGGAAAAGAATTAGGTAATGGGTAGTAGATCCCATATTGGCCATGTTATTATTAAAATATGTGTAATGAGTATATTTAGCTAACACATATAAACTTATAAATGAGTTTATGTTTGAATTGTTTTGTATCAAGCCTTATAGCTCATGAGCTTGTTTGTGAACAATTTTTTTTGCTTGGGCTATGCTTGTTAATTGAACAAGCTTAAAACTAAGGTTCAAGCTTAGCTTATTTTTAAACAAACAAACATGACCGAGCTTTTTATCGTGCCGAACACAAGGTGTTCATGATCGGTTTGGTTCATTTACAGCCTTAAATTTGATGCATTCGAGCTGATATATTGGGACTAATATAAAATATTATAGCTTCCTTATATTCACAGAGCTTTTTTTTTTTTTTTTTTTTTTCTTCTATCTAAGAGGTAATATTATTTAGAATTCTTAGAAACACCATTATATTAAAAAACATTTTCCACAAATACTAATATATTCGATTATAATTGAAGCAACATTATTGTTATTCATATATCCCTACCCAAATCCTGCTATAGCTGTATGAGCCTTCCTACACAAGTCGATATACACACAATGCCTAGTATCCATCATTTATGGCTAACATTGGAACTAAAACTGAAATGAAAGGTATAAACCATAAATATTGAAAATTTTATTTTTATTTTAGTGACAGAAATTCATTTAATTTAAGATATTAATTAGAATAATATCAAATTTGAATGGTATAAAATTAGAGAACTTGTGCTTCATTATAAGAATCATCATTATGTGAATCATATTTATCTACTTGTATATTGGTGTTCTTTTATATATATATATATATATATATATATATATATAGTCGAATCAACCTTCCACCTCTCTGGTTCTTTTGTCCAACCCACTAGCAACATCGTACGCTTACCTTTCTTTTCCTCTTACAATTGATTTTTGATGCATTTGATGCTCTATGCTCATAACCATTATTATTGAAGAGGGACAAAATTGGAGGTGATGGATTTGCTTGGATGGACCTGACAGCATAAACAAAATCTGTCAAACATGAACGAACCATTTAGGGACACTAGGTGGACAGATTCGTTTAGAAGGATCGACTATTAATCAATTAAACCAATGGTAGACGGATCTATTGTGGACGGACCTAGGGTGGACGGACCAAAAGGCCACGTGACTCTCAATTAATAATTATGTGATCTCCAAGGAATCCTAAATGGAAATAACTTGAGCCTCACGATTAACCCTAGTCCATAGAGTCCCACTGCGAATAGAACTCCAACAAAGGGAGGATTTTAGAATATACGTACATTAATGAAGATCTTTACTATAAGGAAAAGACTTGTTATGCAAGTCTAGGAGTTTGGTTCTATTCTACTATAAAAACCCCAAAGACCCTCAGAAAATAGGTACGCATAATTCATCCTAACTCTAGCACTCTAGAGTTATGAAAAGTTCTAACTTGGTCGGCACCACACCGGTGCTCTTTGTTAGGTCTTCCCTTTTTATTGTACAGGTATTGTTTCGAGCGTGCGAGGACAATATGGCTCACTGGTGATTTTTACGGCATCATCAGTTGGCGCCGTTTGTGGGAAAGAAGATTAACCATACTATCGCTTCCCAGACATAGAGTTGCATGGTACTTACTCGCTTGATGGTGACCACCAACAACGTTCGAGGAGACGAACCGCGACCCATTGCCCTGAAGAGGCAAGTCCAAACCCTTAAGGCTACAGTTGAACGCCTCACCAAACAAAATCATGATCTGGAAGAACAACTGTGTCAAAGGAATGCGGGACATAACACTCAAGAAGAAGACCAAGAAGGTACCAGCGCAGACAAAAGATACCAAGAGGGGCCGGAAGGTAGCAATGCCCCTAGTAGGCCAGAACGACCAGACGTGATTCGTCCATCTACCGCAAACATGGCTCCACCCCACATTGTCGCAGAGATGTAGATGATGAGGGAACAAATGGACCTAATGATGAACGCCCTTAGAGAACGAGTATCCAACGATCTCGACGACTTGGTCCACCGAACCGATTCACCCTTCACCACATCCGTCAATTCCTTCCCCCTACTACCGAAGTTTCATATAACATAGGTGGAAAACTACGACGGAAACAAGGACCCTTTGGATCACTTGGAATCTTTCAAGACCCTGATGCACCTTCAGGGGATCCTGGACGAGATCATGTGCAGAGCCTTTCCCACCACGCTGAAGGGATCCGCAAGGATCTGGTTCGGCAGTTTAACGCCTAACTCTATTAGTTCCTTTAAAGAGTTAAGCGCCCAATTCCCCTCTCACTTTATTGGGGGACACAGGTATAAAAAGTCCACTGCATGCCTGATGAACATTAAGCAGCAGGAGGACAAAACGCTGAGATCCTACATAACCCGTTTCAACAAGGAGACCCTCTTAATCGATGAAGCGGATGACAAGATACTCGTAGCAACATTCACTAATGGGTTACGGAAGGGTAAGTTCCTATTTTCCCTGTATAAGAACGACCCAAAGACCATGTTCGATGCGCTTTATAGGGCCACCAAATACATGAATGTGGAGGATGCGTTACTAGCCCAAGAGAAGAAACCTAGAAGGAGGGAAAGACAGGAGGATACTCGGCAGGATAGGGGGCGAAAGATGGCTAGAACTGGAGAATGACGGGAAGACAGACGTTCCAAGCCCCTCACTGGGAAGTTCACAAGTTTCACCCCCTTAACTGCCTTAATCGATCAAGTCTTGATACAGATCAAAGACGAAGAAGCTCTGATGTTTCCTGGTAAGCTGAAAGGAGATCCTAGTAAAAGGTCAAGGGATAAGTATTGCTGCTCCCACCGTGACAACGGATATGATATAGCTGATTGCTAAGATTTGAAACCGCAAATAGAAGCTTTTATAAGACAAGGGAAGTTACAGAGGTTCGTTAGTAAGGGGAGAATAGATCCACCCCAGGAGCAAGCCCTATGATGGGAGAATGAGCGCCCTAGGCAACCTATAGGAGATATAAGGATGATTGTAGAGGGCACGACAACTTCCGAGTCATCCAAAAAAGCCCGAAAGACCTACCTAAGAACGGTCTAAAACGTTCAGCTTACGGGCACCGTACTTAAGATGGCATAGATCGACAATCCCATCATTAGATTCTCAGAAGAAGATGCATGAAGTCTGCAAAACCCGCATGACGACGCATTTGTTGTCAGCCTATGAGTAGGAAACTAAAACATGCACCGGGTTCTAGTCGACAACGGCAGCTTGGCAGACATCCTGTATTACCCGACCTTCCAGCAGATGAGGATTGATAGAGAACAGTTAGTCTTGATAAATGCCCCTCTCGTTGGTTTCGGAGGGACAAGAGTGTTCCCCTTTAGTGTCGTCACGTTGATAGTAACGGTAGGAGACTACCCCCAGCAAATCACTAAGGACGTAATATTCCTCGTAGTCAACTGCTCATCCGCTTACAATGCCATTCTCGAACAACCCACTCTCAACTCGTGGAAAGCTGTAACTTCAACCTATCATTTAATGATCAAACTCCCTATAGATTATGGAGTAGGGGACCTGCGGGGAAATCAGGTGGCTGGGCGTGAATGCTATATCGCCATGTTAGAAATGGATGATCACCAACAAACCATGTGCATAGAAGAACATCGAGCAATAGTAAAGCTGGTTGATGAACTAGAAGAAGAGACTCTTAATGAGTCAAAACCCGAACAGACGACTAGGATAGGCACGTTGTCCAGTCAGACGGTACGATAGGCGCTCGCGACTTTCCTGAAAGAAAACCAAGATGTGTTCACCTGGAGTCACGAAGATATGCCAGGGATTAACCCCTCAATCATAGTTCATAGGTTGAATGTGTCGCCTTTATCACCTCCGATCTGACAGAGAAAATGAGTGTTCGCTCAAGAAAGAGACAAAGCTATAGCTGAAGAAGTTCAAAAGCTGCTCCATGCAGATTTCATTCGGGAAGTATACTACCCCGACTGGTTGGAAAATGTGGTCATGGTCAAGAAGGCCAATGGAAAATGGAGAATGTGCATTGATTTCATGGATCTCAACAAAGCCTGCCCCAAGGACAGTTACCCCTCCCACGAATAGACAACTTGGTAGACTCGACCGTGAGACACGAGCTTTTGAGCTTCATGGATGATTTTTCGGGTTACAACCAAATCAGATAGGAGGAAATTGATCAAGAAAAAACTTCCTTTGTTACAAGCTAGGGACTCTTCTACTACAAGGTAATGCCATTCGAACTCAAAAACACTAGGGCGACGTACCAAAGATTGATGAACAAGATGTTTGCGCACCGGATTGGGAGGAATATGTAGTTTATGTAGATGACATGCTGGTAAAAAGCATACGAGAAGAGGAACACCTAAACAACCTCCGAAAGACTTTTGACACGCTCCGAACGTACAATATGAAGTTAAATCCAAGTAAGTGCGCATTCAGAGTCACTGCGGGGAAGTTCCTGGGATTGATGGTATCCCAAAGAGGTATAGAGGTCAATCCAGAAAAAGTACGGGCTATAATGGAGCTAGCCCCACCAAAGACGGTCAAGGAGGTACAAAGCTTGAATGGCAAAATTGCATCATTAAACAGGTTCGTCTCACGGGCGACGGACAAATGCCTCCCCTTTTTCCGCACATTGAAGAAGTCGTTTGAATGGACGGAAGAGTGCCAACAGGGGTTCGAAAACCTAAAAGTGTATCTTTCATCTCCCCCATTGCTCAACCCATCCAGGCCAGGAGAAGAGCTCTACTTATATTTAGCTGTCTCGCAAGCTGCTGTCAGTGCCGCTTTGGTAAGAGAAGAAGATGGATGTCAAAGGCCTGTTTACTTCACAAGCTGTGCATTTCGAGGAGCAGAAGAGAGATACCCCCAGTGGAGAAGCTGGCCTTCACACTGGTAATTGCGGCACAAAAGCTCAAGCCGTACTTCTAAGCGCATACCATTGTTGTCCTAATGGAAAAACCATTGAGAAGAGTCATGAATAGCCCCGAGGCCGCAAGACGGATGACTTTATAGGTAGTGGAGTTGAGTGAATTCGACATACAGTACCATCCGCAAACGGCTATAAAGGGACAAATTGTCCCTGACTTCATCGCCGAGTTTACTCTCATGGACGGCCAGGGGGCAAAAAAGATTCCCCAGTAGAATATTTATACAGATGGATCTTCCAATAGGCAAGCAAGTGGGGCCGACATAGTACTTTTCTCCCTAGAACAATATAAGATCAAGTGCATGGTCCGACTCGAATTTCATACAACCAATAATGAGGCAGAATATGAAACCTTGATTGCAGAACTAGACCTCGCAAGAGCAGTAGGGGCTGAAAACATGATCATACACTACGACTCCCAGGTAGCAATCAATCAAGTCAACGGCAACTACGAATGCAAGAGTGAAAGAATGAGAAGAAACCTCGATGAGGTGAAGGGTCGAATTGGCAATCTCCAAATCAAGTTCATCCAAATCCTAAGGGAGAAGAACGAATGTACCGATCGACTTACTAAGGCTGCCTCAGTTGAATGCATGCTTGTCCCCAATTAGGTACTATCTTTCATCCAACTTCGCCGCTCATAGATAGTGGAACGAATGGGTAGGAGGTAGACTCTGGAAACAATTGGACCATGCAATTAATCTCCTACCTAAAGAATGGAACGTTTCTGGACGGGAAGGACGCCATAAGGAAGTTGAAGGTCCAAGCCTCACAATTCGTCCTTATAAGGGATGTCCTATACAAAAGAGGTTTCCCTCGCCCTTATTTGAGATGCATAGTCCCCAAAGAAGTAGAATACGTCATGAGAGAAGTTCACGAAGGGATTTGCGGAAACCACTAAGGGGCAAGATCACTAGTGCACAAGCTGATCAGGCAGGATATTACTGGCCCACCATGCAGAGGGACATGGAAGCTTACGTTAAAACCTGCAACAAGTGTCAAAGGTTCAGTAACACCATCAGACAACCATCCGAGGAACTCACCCCTATGACGGCCCCATGGCCGTTCTTTCAATGGGGATTAGATATAATGGGCCCCTTCCCGACAGCAGTCAGGCAGCTAAAGTTCCTGATAGTTGGTAGTGAATACTTCATAAAATGGGTGGAAGATGAAGCTCTAGCCACTATCACGGAAAAAAATATTCGAAGTTTTGTTTGGAAGAACATAATCTACAGGTATGGGATACCAATAATGCTGGTCTCTGACAACGGAAAAAAGTTCGACAACAACGTATTCAAGGACTTCTGTTCGGAGTTAGGGATCAAGAACCACTACTCATCACCCGCCCACCCGCAGGCCAACAAACAAGTAAAGGTTATGAACCGATCCTTACTCAAGATCATTAAGACTTGGCCCGAGGGGGCAAAGGTCATTTGGCCGGAGGAACTTCCAAGCGTTTTATGGGCATACCGAACGACAGCAAGAACACCCACCGGGGAAACACTGTTTCGACTAGCGTACGGGAGTGAAGCAGTCATCCCAGCCGAAGTTGGACTCACAAGCTACAGGGTGGACAATCATGACGAATGGAGGAATGACGAGGCCATGCGCCTGCAGCTTGACTTACTAGACGAAGTCAGGGCTATTGCAAAACAGAGATTGGCACGGTATTAGAACCTCATGGCCAAGCACTACAATTTCAGAGTTAGACACAGGGACTTCCAAGTCAGAGATCTCGTCTTAAGGAAGGTAATGGGCGCTAACAAAGATCTTACCCAAGGAAAGCTTGGTCCAAATTGGGAAGGACCCTACAAAATTATGGCATGGCAAAGGAAAGGCACAAACCACCTCGAGACACTAGACGGGCAAAAGCTCCCCCATCCATGGAACACCGAGCACCTAAGAAAGTACTACCAATAGAAAGCGACATTCTACAGATTCTCAATTTATTCAAATTTTGCTGAGTTTAATTTAGTTATTGCAACATTCTCCAGTTTTCTAGTTTCTATCTAAACAGTTTATTTTCGCTACAATGACTTTTAAGTATTTTTTTTAAGCTTCTCCTTTAAGAACTACTTTTGGTTTAATAATATGAGGAATATTCAGATATGACTAAAATGTCTTTTTATACAGAACTTACTAAGTCCATAAAGTGGACGGTTTATCCAAGAAGGATTATAACCTTATTAAGTCCATAAAGTGGATGGATCATCCAAGAAGGATGAAAAATTTATTAAGTCTATAAAGTTGACAGTTCATCCAAGAATGATGAAAACCCTACTAAAGTCCATAAAGCAGATGGATCATCCAAGAAGGATGATAAATTTATCAAAGTCCATAAAATGGACGGTTCATCCAAGAAGGATGATAACCTTATTAAGTCCATAAAGTGGACGGATCATCCAAGAAGGATGAGAACTTTATTAAGTCCATAAAGTGGACTAATCATCCAAGAAGGATGATAACTTCATTAAGTCCATAAAGTGGACGGTTCATCCAAGAAGGATGATAACCTTATTAAGTCCATAAAGTGGACGGATCATCCAAGAATGATAAAAAAATTTATAGTCCATAAAGTGGACAGTACGTCCATGAAGGATGAAAATTTTATAGTCCATGAAGTGGACGGTACGTCAAAGAAGTATGAAAAATAAAGTGGACAGTACGTCCAAGAAGGATTAAAAATCTTACAAAGTCCATACCAAGCCTATGGAGTGGACGGTTCGTCTCAGGATAATGAAAATTCCAGCCTATAGAATGGACGATCCATCCACGAACAATGTAATCTTATCAAAGTGGACGGATCTATCTAAAAATTGATTTCTTCAAATCATATAACCAAGATCACATAAATAGGCAGACAGTAGAATAAGTAAAAATTACTTAAAGCCCAATAAAGGGAATGTTATACATGCCATAAACGACGGATGAAATTAAAACAAGTTATTCCCAAAATGGTTACAATTTCACCCAAAAAAAAAAAAAAACTACTGAGGAGAGGCTGTGTTTTGAACATTCTCTTCAACATTCACAAGCAAATGAGCATCACCATCAACGGGCTGGGCTTGGTTCATAATCGGAACAGACTCCTCGTTGCCAAGGGCTGCATCGTCAGCAAACAAATCCTCCGTACTCTCAGAGGTGATAGGTTGAGCAATGGCTTGGGCCTATGTGTCAATATTAGGTTGGAAAAAATCAAGATCAGGATAAGTTTTCTTGGCCTGATGGACAGCGTTGTCAAAGTCGTCCGCATAAGAGGTCCCGAGCTCCTCCAAGAGGGCATCGGAGTCACGATATTCATGGACCGCTACCTCCTTTGCCTGACGAAGCTGGTCCTTGGAATCTTTTATCTCTTTTTCCTTATCTGCCAGGACTTTTTCCAACGACTCCACTTTTTGCTCAAGCTCCTTCCTGACACTCTCTGTCGTAGCAAATTTTTTATCCATACCAACCTTCTAGGCTTTGAGACCGCTCAGCACATCTTCCGTTTCATTAGCCCTATTCCTAATATGATTTAGTGTCATTTCATGGTTCAAGCACCATCCCATTAGCCCCTTCATCATCACCATTGCCTAAAAATAAAGATGGTTAGTGACGGAGGTAAGTGGACGGAATAGAAAGGATATGGATGGACATGTCTTACCTGGGCAACACAAAAAAAGCCCCGACTCCCTCATTGCTTCCGTTACGTGGTTACTTAGGTCCTCATAATCCTCGAACCTAAGGATGGACGAAAGCTTCTCCAAGGCATATTTAGAATCTTCCCTAAGGAGGACGAGTGGCTTTTCTTAGGTAGTAAATGGACCCTTCATTAAACCCTTCCCAGCTCTATGCTTGGCAGGTGTTACCGTCTTCCTACCCTCAGACTCTAATCCCATGACGGGCTCCAGAACTGTTTTAGGCTTTTTGAGGAGACGGCCTTGCTTCTCAAGAAATTTCCTTTTTGTGGACGGTTCGGATGAACCTGTCACCGCAGGGACTTAGCCCCCAACCTCTTTCTTCTTTGCTGCATTTTGCTTGATGATGGCTCTTCTCTTGGTAGCCTCCATTTTTACACAAGGGTAAACAAATGGTAAGAGCACTCACAAACAAAGAAACCTAAAAGATAGGGTGACGGACTTATGCTTGCAGACTTGGGTGTTGTATCGACGAGCGGTTATAGTTGGTTTTGGTCCATCACAGTACTAATGGATAGTGTCTAATGTGACCAACTTTGTCCACATCCTCTCCTCTATCTTGGACTTGCTAAAAATTCTCTCTAGAAAACTCCACTCTTCAAGAGAAACTTATGGACGGGCACAAACTACAAAAGAAAACGGTTAAAAATGACATGGCAAAATGAAAACTTAACCTAGTATAGATGAATACATACCAGACGGTGGCAATATGCCTCATGTGGTGTCAACAGGCATAAATTCATTATCACCAGGATGACTCATCCAACCATCACCTTCCATGAAAAAGTACCGACCCTTCCAGTTCCTATTGGAGTCAAGGGTTTCACACATAAGCCTCAGCAAAGGGCTTTTAGGCATAAAGCTGTACATCCCCTTCGATTGGGCAATCTCATCAGGATGGTAACAATGTAGGAATTCCCGCACCGTCAACCTCCTGGCACCATCAGACATTGCCCCGTACAGTACTTCTACGCTTAGGAAAACCCTTTAGGCGTTTAGGGAAATTTGGTTGATGGAGAGGCCTAAATGATGAAGGAGTTGACGGTGGAGTGAACTTAAGTGGAATCTGAGCCCTGCCTTCAGCATTTGCTCATAAACCCCGACGCCATCAATACCATCATAGTAACATTTCTCTGACTTATAAGGTAGACGGAAAGGTACATTGTTTGGGATTTTGTACTTGCCTCTAAGTGTTTTAAAATGGGGTTCTTTTATTGTGGAAATAAAGTCATTAATCGTCCATATGTGTAACATGATAAATTTCCTAAGTCCATCAGGGCCCACGACGAATTGAATTAGGGGCTCATTATCATCCAGGTCTTGAAGGAAGTCATCCTCTGGCCCTCCCCTCTCCAAACCCTCATCCTTTGAGGAAGGAGAACTAGTCGACGGACTCCTTTCTTCACTCGAACTATCATGGTCTTTGTGACCTGATAGGTATACTTCATCGTAGCCCGCTCCATCGCGGACAAACGAATGGTTACTCAACGCACTAGACATGACCTAC
Organism: Quercus parvula; assembly: GCA_030820535.1. Taxonomy (NCBI): domain Eukaryota; kingdom Viridiplantae; phylum Streptophyta; class Magnoliopsida; order Fagales; family Fagaceae; genus Quercus; species Quercus parvula. The sequence continues at coordinate 33,616,785 of JAUAME010000004.1, forward strand.
ATGTGACGATAAATCCTAAGACTCTGACGGGTTTATAAGGGATGACGAAAACATACAAAGTCTAAAGAAACGAAATGCTTGAAGAATTTAAAAAGAAAGAGAATGCTTACCAAGTTGAAAGTGGACGGTAAAAAAGGTGTGGACGACGGATGTAACAGCTTAACTGTATGGTCTGACAATGATGACGAATGCGCTCTGATTATAGATTTCAGTAGAAAAATAAAGAAATGAAAGGAGGAGAGTCTGATTTATATAGAGGGAATGGCACAGAAGACGAATGGGCGCTTCGATCCAAGTGAGCGACCATTCAGTTACTGATACGTGTCCTTCACCATTAATGATCTCAGGCCAACTTGTCAAGGCCATGAGCATTCCTTAAAAAGGATGGATCGATCCATCGCCCCACGATTCCTTAAAAGACCAGATTGAACAGTCACCCCATGGGTCCTTCCACTTAGTGATCACGGACCTATAGAGTGAGGGGGCAACTGAAGAAGGTAAAAATTGGAGGTGACGAATTTGCTTGGATGGACCTGACGGCATAAACAAAATCTGCCAAACATGAACGGACTATTTAGGGACACTAGGTGGACGAATTCGTTTAGAAGGATGGACTATTCAACAATTGAACTAAGGGTCATCAAATAGCCCACGGCCCAAAGCCCGACCCAGAAACCCAGCGGCCCACCGGGCTAATGGGCAGCTTGGCCCGTTGTTATTGAGGCCCATGGGTAGCCCATTAGCCCAGTAGGTCAGGCTGTGGGCTAGTTTTTATGCCCATGGGTAACCGGTGGGCTAGCCCAGTAGCCCAACCCATTGCCCAGCCCATTGGTGTAACCCGTTAGCCCATCCCAATAACTCATAATTCATAACAAAGATATATAGGAAGTGTATGAAAGATTGATCTTGAGATATTATAAAGGAATTTCTTAAGAGAACTCTTTCAACCACTAAAATACTCAAAGTAATTGTGCTAAAATTAGTTTACTAAATATATATTTTTCTAGTAGTCTAGCAAATAAAAAACTATTTAAAGCCTTAATAAAAAAAATTAAATAGGTTTCCATTAACAAAACAAAAAATTAAATAGATTTGACTATAAAAAAAATTGTAATTAAGTATTAAATTATTTAATTCTTTCCTTTAAAAAAATAAATTGATTATTTCCTTATAAAAAATTGATTCTTTCCTTATAAAAATAATAAAATAATATGTTAATATGGGTAGCCCATTAGGCCCAACTCGATAGCCCACCTCGCTAAAGACAAAATGGGCATTGCCCATGGGCAGGGTCACGGGCTAAGGTTTTCTCTTTCGGCCCAGCCCGACCCGACCCGTTAATTAGTTAATAGCCCATTATGCCCAGCCCGTTGTGCCCATGGGCCAAGTAAAAATGGGCTGGGCCGGCCCGACCCGGCCCATTGACGACCCTTAAATTGAACCAATGATGGGTGGATCCATTATGGACGGACCTAGGGTGGATGGACCAAAAGGCCATATGGCACTCAACTAATAATTATAAGGTCTCCAAGGAATCCTAAATGGAAACAACTTGAACCTTACAATTAACCCTAGTCCATAGAGTCCCACTACGAATAGAACTCCAACAAAGGGAGGATTTTAGAATATACGTACATTAATGAAGATCTCTCCTATAAGGAAAAGACTTGTTATGCAAGTCTAGGAGTTTGGTTCTGATAGTTTTTAGACCCCTTAAAACCACAATTGGATTAACCTAGGTAATTAGCCAAGTTGTTACTTAGTCCAAATTCCAAATCTAGGTTATCACAATCAAACAATCATATCATGTAAAGTAGCAGAAAGATAAATAACACAACGATATGACCACTTAGGAAACCAAATCGATAAAAACCTAGGGAGAATTTAACCCAGCTATCCTTAAGATAAACCTAAATCCACTATCTTGAAAGAATCGAAGTTCATACAATAAGACTTACAAGACCCCACGCTCGACTTCTTATTGCTACCCACCAATAGAAATTACTGACACGACCACGTGCAAGTTCCGAATTCACAGACTCCTTCTTTCTTGGATTCACCACCAGATACAAGCACACCCGTTTGTGTTTCTTTAAGCTTCAATGGCAGCAATTGAATTGATCATCAAGGTGTAGATAACATCTCCTCCTTGAAAACCCTAAGTTTGTGTAAAGGAAAGCTTCTCAAGGATCTCACAAGAGATTCACACAAACAGCAATATGAGCAACACTAAAACGTGGATAGGGTTTGCCTTTTATACCTATGGAAAATTAGAAAACCTTAAACGCTTTAAAACAAATAGGGCTGAGTTGGAATTCTGCAGAAAAAGCATTCTGACCCGATTTTCGATTTATTAAGCCCAAGCTTCGATCGATCGAACCAAGCTGAATTGCTTTATTAAATCCTGCAACAGCTTATTCCAACTTTACATAAACAAATCAACTTTGAGCAAGTCTAAACACGACTAAACATATTGTTTTGATCATGGTTTGCCAACAATACACATTAGAGTTCTAAATACATAAAAACCTAAGTCTTTAGAACCTAACAAACTCTCCCTTTGGCAATCCATGACAAAACACAACTAGAAGCTCAAAGTTTACAAATAAAAGCCCTTTACAAAATAATGCTCATAAAAACAAATTCAATCTTAACTACTATCCATCAATTGCAAGTGTAGACAGCAGCTCAATTGAATCAACCTGTATATTTCCTGAAACACTAAACAAAATGCATAATCGCATGTGTGGAAAATACAAGTAAATAAAATAAATTCTTGATTTCAAACAACACACAATAAAGACATATATCAATGAAGAACTCATAAATATAAATCAATAAGCAGTTGAAACAAGAAACATATAAATCAAAAAATATACTCCCCCTAACATGAATATCCCAACAAAACAAAAACAAATGTGGCAAAAGCTAAAACGGTAAAATACAATGTGAAGCACCTAAATACAATCTAAACTAACTCCACAAGCTCCAACCAACAAAAAATGCTCTCCCCTTGAAAACAAAACAAAGTGCTCTTAAATATGTACTCTCCCTTTTTGTGACGGAATGCCAAAGGGCAATCAAAATCCATCATCAAAAGGAGGTGGCGGTGAAGATCGTCGAAACTATGCCAACTCTGTACGCAATCCATGAATCTCTTCAAGCACGTCCACCAACATCTAAGGGTGGAGACTCAATGATGGCATATGACATGACAACATCTAGGGGTGGAGACTCATCGTAGGGATAGATAGGCTCCCTAACGATCAGAACCCCAAGAACATCAGCCACTACCCTAGGGGTAATGGTGAACTCAACACCTCGTATCCAACTCCTAACTAGGGTGTTGGAATCATAGACGTGGCAAGAGAGGTTCGAGAAGAACTCTCTAATAAGGGCGGTCGGGGGTGGATGATCTATCTCTAAGAGGGACAACCAACCTCTAGACTCTAGGTTTGCCCTAATGGCCGGATCAACCTCATCTAAGACCACAGAACGCTCAGCCCATATCTTACGCTTACTATTCAGTTTCTCAAAGGCCTCTCGACAATGGTCGTTCTTAAAGAGTTGACTCCTAAAGGGAGACACAGATGGAGAGGAGGGAATCCTGTTAGCTCTAGTCTTCCTAGGCATGGTGCTAGGATAAGGACTAAGACACAAAGCAAAAAAAAAAAAAAAAAGGCAGGCAGCAAGTTAGCACATAAAGATATAGAACAAAAACTATATGATGCATGAAAAAAATAAATGTCATGATGCATGTCCTAATGCAGTGCAATTAAGTTCAAATTCACAAAATTGGCTTAAGTATAGAGTTTCTAACAAAAACCCCAAAAATTTGAAAAACCACTTGAAAAATTTATAACAAATTGACCAATTGATCATCACACAAGACAGATTACTCAAAATAATGATCAATTACATCAATTCAACAAGCCAATTTCATCAATTGAAACCAATTTGAACAAAATCCCCAATTTGGGTTCAATACAAGCCCTAGAATTTTGAATTCATCACAAAACCCCAAATTTATCAAATTAACCAACATAGATCATGAATATAACAATATATCAACAAAACCCATTGATCAATTTCACAAAATTCAGCTTGAAACATCAAAATCCCAAATTTATGCATAGTCCGAAAAATAACCCTCCAATGCATGAAAAAATGCATGTAAAACTGAAAATAAATGAAAAATAAAGGGTATAATGGACATACCGGCTTATGGAGAGAAAAACCTTGCAAGAAATTAGGAGGAAAATAACAAAAAATTTGTTGTGGAGCCTTGCCGAGTTGGAGAGAGAGAAGAAAGTTTGAAAACTTTTGAAAAAAGGTGAGTTGAATAAAAGAAATAAAATGCATGAGTATGAGATGAAATGCTTTTCCAAAACACAAGTTTTAAACCCAGTTTTCCCAAATTTAAGATTTTCAAACATTCTCCCTTTAAATTCTCAAACACAAAATATATTTTGCACAAAAACTCAAAGTAATTGCAAACTTGGTTGGTCAGACCGAGAAACACACACAATAATATGTACAATGTTTAGCAAAGAGTAACTTGTGTAGTGTGTGCAACTAGCAAAAACTTGAGACACATGTGAGGTGATATGTGTATAGCAATTAAACACAAAGTCTACAAAATTCATCACATATAATTTGAAAGAGACTATCACCTAAAGAGTTACATCATATAACTCCCACATCTCCTAGAACATAAGCTTGCATTCATAAAAGTTTCTGGAATTTTGCCTCATAATATACACACCAATTTTAATTATGTGATTTGGCATCAAGCCTAATAGTATACATCAGTTTTAAGCATTAAGCAATTAAACCGAGGCTACACCTTATGTTCTTTTTGTGCATGTGCTACACTTTCTCGATGAGTACAAAATCTTACGATATGCATCAAGGTGTTCATGATTGGCTAGTGAACAGTGGTGAGATGGTTATTTATGCCTTTCTCAAAAGGTTCAAGTCCAACAGTCAAAGACATGTGACTTCAAGATCAAGACAAAGTGATCAAAACCATAAACATCTTTCCCACATAACATGCACTACAAAACTTCAACTAATAAAGTTTAATAAGTAAGCTCATCAAGGCTAAACAAGGTACAAAATACATGTTTTGTGAAAATAAATTGACCAACCTTGTTTTTTAAAACCAAAAGAATAGTGCAAAAACACAATTTGCTTCCTTTTCCTCCCCCCCCCCCCCCCCCCAAAATACCTAGAATGAAATGCATGAATGTTATGCAATACAAATTCTAGAAACAAACAAACAAAAAAAAAAAAAAAAAAACCAAAGAACAATGGTCACAAAGGGAAAAGCAATGAAGCACAAGGACCATGTCAAAAAGACTCAATTAGATCGAGTCTCTTGCATCCAAAATCTTTTAGATGCACCATGAGCATTGGAGTTTGTATTCAAATTAGAGTGATTTCCAACTCCAAGATTGGAATAAAGGTTGAGAGTCTTTACCAATTCACAAATAAGTGCTATAGGATCTTGTGCTTATGGCACAAACACTTTTGGTTTGTTTGCTCTCTTAGCAGCTTGCAACTTGTAACAGTTTGGACAAATGTGTCCAGACTTCCCACAAAAATGACACACCCAAGTAGGCTTACCATGCATCTTGTCCTTAGGAAGGGTAGACTCCTTAGGTTTAGACTCTTTCAGAACAACCCTAATCTTCCTAGATGGTGAAACTTCTATGGGTTTGACAACCTCACTCACAAGGGGTTTGACAGTTTCACTCACAACCTCACTCACAGAAGGTTCAGAAGAAGATGAAGGAACAAAGTTTGTGGAATGGGGAGCAGACACAAAGATGCTTTCAACAAAACCTAATCTAGATTTGTCAGAATGAGACTTTTGAACACTCAGCATTTGATCAAATTTAGAACTAGCAAATCTAACAACTGATAAATCAAGTTCCAACAATTTAACTTTATCAAGCAATAGCATATTCTCAGTTTTCACATTGTTCAAAAGTTCATTAACATCAAATATTTTAACAAGAAAATTCGTCTTATCAAGCTCAAGAGATTCAATTTTCTTCAGGCCAAGTTCAACATTCATAACATCCTTTGCAGCAACTTTGCAAAGTTTATTGTAAGCTTCTTGAAGATCTATGTCCTCAGAGAGTTTCCCATCAGAAGGGTTCTCTTCTGCAGACACACTTTCATCTACTACAGCAGTAGCAGGAAAGCAATGAAGTTTCCATCATTGTCACAGCCTAACTCATCATTAGAAACTTAACCATCACTAAGGGTTACAACCATAACCTTACCCTTAGACTTCAAGTAAATAGGACACTCATATTTGATGTGACCATACCCTTGACATCTAAAACACTGAGGACCCATAGAATTATTTGAAGATTGACCAACTTTTTCTCTAGGTTTATCATTATTGTTAACCTTAGTGGGATCATTCTTCCTAAAATTTCTAGGTTCAGCAGTGTTCGTACCTCTTGCCTTTCTATTATTATTCCTGAGAAAGTTTCTAAAGTTCTTGGCAAGGTAAGCAATCTCTATAACAGAGAACTCATCATCAAATCCACCAACCTTAACATCATCAACTGACTTAAGAGCCATTGATTTGGGTTTGCTAGTTTTGGGTAGGTCCAACTCATAAGATTGAATTGATCCTACAAGTTCATCATTAGGGATGGAGTCCACATCCTTGCTCTCAGTGATGGCAGTCACCTTGGGTCTAAAGTTTTCAGTTAAAGATCTAAGAATCTTCCTAACAATTTTAGGTTGATCATAGATTTCACCCAAGTTATATGCAGAATTAACAATATCATTAAGTTTAGCATAGAATTCATCAAAAGATTCATCATCAGACATCCTAATGCTTTCAAATTTAGAAGTTAACTACTGCAATTTGTTGATTTTGACAACCTTTGTGCCTTCATGTACAGTCTGGAGGATATTACAAGCAGTATGAGCAACCTCAACATTAGAGATTCTCTTAAATTCCTCCATAAAAACAGTGTTAAAGATAGCATTCATAGCCTTGCTATTGAACGCGACTGCTTCTTTTTGAGAAGTTTTCCATTCACTAACAGGAGTAGTGGGCTTCTCCCATCCGTATTCAACGGAGTTCCAGACCCTCTCATCAATCGATTTCAGGAATGCTTTCATCCTTACTTTCCAATAAGTATAATTATTTCTATCAAAGTGAGGAGGAATAACAAGAGAGTGTCCATGTTCCATGACAACATGTGTCAATGATCAGCTCAGTGATCAAAAGATCAACAACAAGAGAGCTACCCGCTCTAATACCACTTGATAGTTTTTAGACCCCTTAAAACCACAATTGGATTAACCTAGGTAATTAGCTAAGTTGTTACTTAGTCTTAATTCCAAATCTAGGTTACCACAATCAAACAATCATATCATGTAAAGCAGCGGAAAGATAAATAACACAACGATATGATCACCCAAAAAACCAAATCGATAAAAACCTGGGGAGGATTTAACCTAGCTATCCTCAAGGTAAACTTGAATCCACTATCTTGAAAGAATCGAAGTTCATACAATAAGACTTACAAGCCCCTACACACGACTTCTTATTGCTACCCACCAGTAGAACTTACTGACACGACCACATGCGAGTTCCGAATTCACGGACTCCTTCTTTCTTGGATTTACCATCAGATACAAGCACACCCGCTTGTGTTTCTTTAAGTTTCAATGGCAGCAACTGAATTGATCATCAAGGTATAGATATTATCTCCTCCTTGAAAACCCTAAGTTTGTGTAAAGGAAAGTTTCTCAAGGATCTCACAAGAGATTCACACAAACAACAATATGAGCAACACTAAAATGTGGCTAGGGTTTGCATTTCATACCTAGGGCAAATTAGAAAACCCTAAACATTTTAAAACAAAACAGGGCTAAGTTGGAATTTCATAGAAAAAGCATTCTGACCCAATTTTCGATTGATCGAGCCCAAGCTTCGATCGATCAAACCAGGCTGAATTGCTTTATTAAATGCTGCAACAACTTATTCCAATTTTCCATAAACAAATCGACTTTGAGCAAGTCTAAACACGACTAAACATATTATTTTGATCATGGCTTGCCAACAATACACATTAGAGTTCTAAATACATAAAAACATAAGTCTTTAGAACCTAACAGGTTCTACTCTACTAAAACAGGTACGCATAATTCATCCTAGCTTTGACACTCTAGAGTTGTGAAAAGTTCTAACTTGACATTCGAAGGGTATTTGGCTGACACCACATCGGTGCTCTCTATTAGGTCTTCCCTTTTTATTGTGTAGGTATCGTTTCGAGCGTGCGAGGACTGTGTGACTCACTAGTGATTATTACGGCATCATCAATTATCATGTATTTAAATATTGACAAAATAACCATCCAATTTATTATTAATTATTTAAAATTGATAGGAAACTATTTTAGGGTTCTAAAATCTAAACACGTAACTTTCAATCTTCTAAAACTAGTACAAGTGCGTGTATAAATAGTGTCTCTAATTCATTTCAATTCTTCATGCGTTCTCATTTTTGTACATATATATAGTCACCCAAATGTGCATGAAGATTATTGTGCTTTTTACGTGTGTTGTGACCATTGTATATTAGAAAACAAGCACCTATACAAGAGACTCAAAACACAATTTATTACAGACGAAATATGTCTTAAGGAAATAGTGACAAACACTATCTTTGATTAGATTATGTTTTCATCGGTCTATGTCTGTGAGTATACTTAATTGCTCTTATTTATTTACACCTCATTCTCTTTACATCAATTATGTGAGCTAGTATTATTAATTTTTCTAATATATTAACACATTAAATATTATTTTTAATATTTGTTGTTTATGTTTACAAAGTCACAACAGTCTTCTTCTTCTCTCCTTTTTTTTTTTTTTTTAATGCATTATGTCTTCTCCTAAAATATAATTTTCAACATCTTAAGGACGACTTATTTCTTAAGGAAGTCGCGCAAACACAATCCCATATTAGGTTTGCATTAATTATTTTATTTCATCCAATTTATGAGTATATTTAATTGTTTTTATTTATTCACACATCATTCTGTTTTTATCCATTCTCTGTGAGTATTTTTAATTTTTATTTATTTATTAAAACATTAAAAAAAAATTGTTTGTTGTTTACAAAATCACAAAACTTTTTTTTTTTTTTTTTTTTTGCATTATTTCCAACAGAAACTTGCACCAGCAACAAGAGAAAATACTCCTACAGAACTCAAGGTTTAGAGGAGTGAATCAAAATAGAGCAACCAAATTTAAATTTGAAATATCTACTTCACATATATAATGGTTTTGATGAAACATCAAAGTTCCTACATAATACTCAATGCTCTTACTTTTGCGAGGTAACTTTGAGGTTATTAGTGTTACAGGATCCATGTAAGTACGTGAAAGTAGTAGCAAAGTTAATTGATGGCATATGATGCATGATAGCACATAATATACATTCAGATCTCGTCAAAGTAAAACAGTAAAGAAATTTTCGGATAGTTAACCTCAAGTTGTTAGATTTGAGTACATATGAACAAGAAACAAGTCAGATGGGACATCGAGTTTTATGATACCAACATATAAGAGAAAATTATTACCACGATTCTTTGGAGCGCCATTCAGAACCTATGAACCAAGGATAAAAACTTAATCCCTATTCCAGCTCAGTGGATTGAACAAATCCATACTGACCCTTAAAAATACCTTCCTCATCAAGGAGGAACATACCCTAAATCACCTACTTCAATGACTAATAACTTAGTACAGCTTTTGATTTTCTAAATTAAAGTTTCAATCCATTTTGAGTTTATAATTTCAAGGACAAAGTCTCAACCCACTGTGAGAAAACAAAATAATTTCATGTCCAAAGTCTCAACCCATTATAGTCATTCTACACAAGTGTAGAAATAATAACACTAATGCAGCTGACTTGCATATAGTGGATAAGGGAATTCCATGCTTTCCTTTCCCAAATAATCCTTTCAAAAATGGCCAGAAGCATAGCACCAACCACACACTACACAAGACCTCGCCTAGACCTGAACCAAGCCCATCATGAGCTGGCGGTTGCAGATTTAACAAGCTCACAACAAGCACAGTCAAGTGCACCAGTAAAATGGTTGTGCCTGGCACAAAAACTGGGGACTCGTCGAAGGTGAACCTACCGGCATCTACATCATGAGCGCCATTACTAGAAGTGGATTTGTCTTTCTTTGTAACTTCAAAGACTGTCTCGGATATTCTTAAGAGTTTGAGAGTGACACTTAGAAATCCAAACAACCATGCAGTCATTGTGGTTATTCTCGCCATTCTCTGGTTGTTCCACCAAGCTCGGACTGAGAGGCCAGCTCTTAGGTACTCGGATAGAGTGTAAAGGTGGTAGATGAAAAAAATAACTATTGCTGTATAAAAGGCTTGCTCTTGGGCCTACATGAACACAGTTTTAGTTTCCAATAATGTAAATAGCTATATCAAGTTGATTGACCTCTATTAATGACATGAAAAATGAGTGATTTAAGGGGTGTTTGATACATGTTTTTAAACAATAATTTTTAGTTTTTAAACAATATTACATATGTTTTCATACATTTTTTTACTCAATCATATCTCCACACATGTTTTTAGATAATAATTTTCAGTTTTTAAATGCATGTACCAAACACCTCCTTATATTTTTATTATCACAGCATTAATATGATCGGTCAAATTTGGACTTATTCCACATGTATTCTATTAGTATATAATGAACATGATCATTATGCATGATATAAGATATTAAACTACCATTTTTTTTTTTTTCTGAAAAGATATTAAACTACTTAAATGTACATAAAAAGAATAAAATGCATGGGAAGGTACCTTGGGCAAGAAATGGGAGTTTGTGATGATACAATACGCGGGCAGACTTATCAAAAAAAAAAAAAATACGCGGGCAGAAAAGCATAGCATAACTCTGGCATAGAGCGTAGGCCCCACGTGAAGATCCATAGATAGGCCGAACACTGCCTCCAGTGGAGCTTTGCAAAAAGGGTGGCCAATATGGGACAGTCTTTGCTTAAGAGAATTTCAAGCAGACCGGTAGCCCACCTCTTCTGTTGGGTCATTACGGCAGGCCCACCAGAAGGTGCACACCCTAAAAAGGCCAGTGGGTTGGGGCATAGAAAAGCTGACTTCCAACCTTTACTATGAATCCTTAGCCCAGTGAGAATATCCTCTGTTGTGGATCCATATAACCAACCCAGCTAGAAAAAATAATAACAATGATGAGAGTGGCCCAACCAAAAGAAAAAATTAACCAAAGTATGAATAATATCATGTCAAACTAGATTTCAAAAAAGGAAAAAAAAAAAAAAAATTGAATGTTTACAACAATGAGAGTGGAGGATTCGACTCTAAATCTGTTTATATAAAATACTAATAGGCAATGACACTAAACTACAAGATTTTTTACTAAATTAATTCCACCATAAAATAGAAAGAGAAATTTTTTTTTTTTTTTAAAATCCATTAATATAATGAGGACTACCAATTCCAGGTGTTTCTAATAGTGATAACTAGAATTTAAGAATGAGGGAAATTTTAGATATGAATATCAATGGTTTCAATATCATGTCTTATATAAAAATAATATAAACTAAAAATGTAAATATATAATGCATAGTTAGTAGTTATAGTAGTTAGTACCATTAATTTTATTCTCTAACCTGTCTACCCCAGCTAGTACCATGCTCATACCCACAACCGGCAACTTGGTATGCTGTGTCAATTGAGTTTGAAAGATGATCTGGTGAATTTGTCTTTCCCTTCAAAGCATGAGCAACTGATTTCATCAACTCCTTTGAACTCCCAACTCTTTTTAGTATTTCCTCTGCCAAACCCAATGTATTAAAATATATATTCAGTTGATGATGCTATAAAAAATTTAAAAAAAAAAAGAATAAAAAATTATATAACTAACCTTATGCTTATCATTTCTAGTGTTACCAATAAAATTAATTCACATAAAACTATTAAAAATAAATTTTCTATTTACTTTGTAGAGGAATGGTAAATGAAATTTTAAATTTATTTTCTTACCATTTACTGAAGCTATATTATCTAGCTGTAAGCCATATATAATTTTTCTTCTATGAAAGCATCCTGTTCCCCCATAGAAGCATCCTTGCAGTCCAGAAAATCCGCATGCCATATACTAGCAATACCAAACCAAACCAATTAGTGAATGTAACCGCTAGCCTCATTAGCAACTTTTCGTTAGTGCATATATAGCACACTAATCTATATATGGTACAAATTACATTGTTTGTAGCTAGGAGAGAAAAGGAAAAAGACTCTTTTTGCGAAGATTTGAAAATTTGACTCACTTCACGCATAACAACCAATTGATTGCCATAAGGATCGTCCTTTAATCCTTCATAGAAAGCCTGTGAGAACTGAACAAATGCTATTTCTTTTTCAATATTCGAGCCAAGTAGGAGGCACATTGCATGAAGAACAATCTTTGGATTATTGGCATACATATCGAAGTCTACATTCAGCATGTAGGGGGCATTTGTCATCAACCCAGAGACTCTGGTCTACTCACAATATAAAAACAATAAAATGGAAATTAAATAAATATCAAAGCTATTAGGATTTATAAAAATCATATAAGACTTTTTGAAATTTCTTTGGCGTAAGAAACATCTTACTAAAACGTTCATAGCACCCGCTTTATAATGATGTGAATGATTTGGCCTCTTCTCTCTGGATAGATAGACCAAACCTGGCAACCCATCTAAAAGGCCTTCCTTGTTCTCCCATATAACCTATAATAACAAAAACAAAATAAGCCTTTTAGATGGTATACTAGGCTTCATTACCATTTTACTAGTGATTCTTAACGTAAATTTGAATTCACTTTGAGTTTGTGCACTTTCATTCAGTGTTAACCATGGATTTTTGTTCAAGGGCATATATACATATACATAGTGTGTATATACATCTTAGGGCTGGCTCGATAGAGTTAGGGCCTAAGATGATAAATTTAAGTGGTGTTTTATATTTAAATATCAATAAAATAAATTTATGTAACATTAACTAAACAAAGTTTAATTTGACGAATTAATACTATGCAAACTAAATTAAATTTTATATAGGGAATCAAATATCTTGAGTCAAAGGTTTAATAAAAAGAAATAAAAATTTATTATTTTTTAAGAAAAGATGTTTACTTTACCTTAATTAGATAAGATGATTCATTATTATAACTTTTGATGGTTTAAGAAAGAGATAGAAATTGTCTAGTGCATGGCCATGTAAAAGATTAGGTGACTAATATTGATAATCTGCCATGTATAATATTGATTTACGAAATTTAAAGCCAACATTTTTTTTCCCAAGGTGCTTATGGTTTTCAATTGAGTTGAGTTTTTATAAGTCTAATATTTCGTAAACCCTTTTGGGGGTGAGAAAAATAGTAGACTCACTCCTTTTCCTTTCTTTTTTTTTTTTTTTTTTGAAACCAATTATTATCATTAAATTTTGGAAAATGCTAAAGTCATTAAAACTTTTAGGATAAATTGCAAACTACACTCCTATAGTATATATAAATCTTAGGCTGGCTCAATAGAGTTGCCTAAGATGATAAATTAAGTGGTGTTTTATATCTACATATCAATAAAACAAATTTATGTAACACTAACTAAAAATAACCACTCTACATCTATCAAAAAAATAAAAATAAGAATAATCACACACTATATTAGCACTCTATAAAAAAAATTGTAAAATAGTTTGTGATTTTAACATTTTTCATATTATTTTACAAGTAATGCTACAACCACAAACTATTTTACAACATTTTTACAAATTGTTGTTGTGACTAATTCTTACTGGTTCTCATATAAACCCATCACTAATATCACTTTTTTCATTTATTAATAACTACTCACTACATCAACAATTTGTAAAAACATTATCATTTCTAGCATTTTCCGTTTTTTCAACTAAAGATGATGAGTGTCCTAAAATGATAGCAGATTGATCCGGAATACTGCCTAATGCTGGAGAAATTATACAGTCCTCATGGTGAACTACGTCACTTGTCACCATTCCACTAAAAAACTCACATCTATTTAAAATTACTGAATCAGTAGTTAATTTCTTTTTAAATTTTTTTTCTAACCCATTGTTTTAAAATGGGGAAAAATCTTTTAATGGAACAATGTACAAATTACATGGTCTATGAGGATATTATAATTTCTCCTAATGCTATATGCATGTAGGCACTAGATGAAAGCCTAATTGCCAACGCCCTACACTATAAAAGAGTACCTCGAGTATAATTGGATGATTTTTTCTGTCTATTTCGGAGAAAACTGTTAAATCACATGGCACGATGTTTTGGTTTTGGACGGCATCCTTGATTTTTTCACCAAGTTGTTCATACTCGTCCTACAAAACATGAGAGACAACAAGTCAACAAACAAGAAGATAACGGGTTGTTTGGTTTTTAAAAAATCATCACTCCTCACTCCTCAGTCAATTTTCATCACTCATCACTTATCACTCTATCACTCATCACTTATCACTGAAAATACCACAACTTCCTAAGGTGGCATGTTTGGCACTTGTTTCCAATTTTGATAACTCAAAAAATTTTACTTTTTGTGGAACTCACGGATTGACTTGGTACAGCTTTTACTTCTTCTTTTTTTTTTTTTCCTTCAACCCCCAATACCTAAACTCACTGAACCCAGTGAAAAAAAAAAAAACCAAATGTGAAAAGGAAAGAAAAGAAGAAAAAAAAAAAAAAGAAAGAAGAAGAGAAGAATAAAGAAACCAAGCCCAGACCCTAGCGTTAAAAAAAATAAAAAAATAAAAAAAGGCCAGATTTAACTACTCTCTAACTGTGGATCCCTCAAATATGTGTGTATTTACCAAAATATCATTATAACTCTATTTCCATAACTCAAAAATACCTAAAAGTTGTTTTCAGTTTCCATAACTCATCACTAAAAAATCAGAGAATTGAGTGATAGAAATAAAAACTGAAAACAAATCCAAACAGCTATGAGACCCACCAATTTTTAGTTATGAGTGATGAAAACAGAGTGATAGGTGATGAAAAACACTAAATCCAAACAGCCCCTAAGGCATTCCATATTTCTGTTGTCTTTTGTATTAGAGACAAAACAATTCCCTCCACATCTCAATTCACTATTTCACCTCAATAATTGTAAATAATAGTAGAAAATGTTGTCCTTAGATTTAATGTATTAAGAGCATCTCCAACAAGCTCTCTAAACCCAAAATTTGGAGAACAAACCCACAAAAATGTGCTCCAGCAGTCTCTTTAATTCATTGTCCATTAGCAAAAAATTGGTTGCTAATGAATAGTCACTCTCTTGGTTTGATGACCTACTGTTCATGAGCAAAGCAATTAATTGTAATAAAAAATTCAAACTACCGAATAAAATAATCAATTTTACTCAAGTTCACAACGGTTAACTGCAAACATCTCAACCATTCCAGAATTTTCTCTCTCAAACATCTCTATCTAAAATCAATCACAATCAAAATACAAACTCAAATCACAATCTTAAAACTAACCAAATCAGAACCAAAAAAAAAAAAAAAAAAAGCAAATCTGACCCATCTAAGCTACGGTGGTGGGGCGGACAAGCGGTGGTGGAGCGGACAAGCAGCATGTGTGAATGCCGATTTAAACTCTCTTGCCGGCGATCTCTGTGTGTGTGTGTGAGAGAGAGAGACAGAAAGAAAGAGAGAAAGAGAGCTAGAGGTATGTTTGGAGGTACTGAGGTAGAAACAAAAAATGAAATTAAAGATAGAGATAAGAAGTACACGCGTGTGGAGGAGAAAAAAAGAGAAAAAGAAGAAGAAAAACAGGCTGTTGGTGATGCTCTAAGATGCCATTGACAACATATGCTCTCTAAGATATTCCATCTTTTTAGATTTAAGATCTTCAGATCTAAGTCTAACTACACTTTCAAATTACCTTCATCCGTTTCCACTCTTGTTGAAAGTTACTTGAAGTATCACTGCCACTGGACTTTGTGGAATCATCACCTGAAAAGTATCTAAAAGGAGCTCTCACTTGAACATTGTACTTGTTACAAAATGGAACCCAAAGCTTGGCAAACTTTGAGGCCTCCACAAGAGAGTAATAGGTGAGAGGAGAATAGCCATCATCAGATACATAGCAAGCTAGCTTATGAGAAGGGTAATCAACTGCCAACAAAGAGAGCACAGCGTTCACGGTGATGATAGGTGGTTCCAGCACTAGGTCTGCGGTTGTGACAAACATGTCCACTGAGGGAAGTTCAACTTCGGGTACCCTTATATGAAAAAATCACAAATTAAAAGTTAGGAGCAACATAAAAAATCATTCATATATGCTTCACACCAAGTAAAATTCATAGCAAAAATGACACATCAGAGATTTCGCCATGATGAAGGAAAAGCAATGCAAAATGATAGTGTAATCATTAAAATCATAGCATGATTGAAGATTAGAGAATTGTTGACAGGATTGTCAGTTTTTAGACCCCTTAAAACAATTGGATTAACCTAGGAATTTAGCCAAGTTGTTACTTAGTCAAATTAATTAAATCTACGTTAACACAATTAAATAATCATATCAAGTATAGCAGCGAAAATATAAAGAACACAAAGATATGATCACCCAAGAAACCAAACCGGTAAAAACCTGGGGAGGATTTAACCTAGCTATCCTCAAGGTAAACTTGAATCCACTATCTTGAAAGAATCAAAGTTCATACAATAAGACTTACAAGCCCCCACGCTCGACTTCTTATTGCTACCCACCAGTAGAACTTACTGACACGACCACGTGCAAGCTCCGAATCCACGGACTCATTCTTTCTTGGATTCTCCACCAAATACAAGCACACCCGCTTGTGTTTTTTTTAAGCTTCAAACTTACTTCTATCAAGAGATTTGGTGAAAATGTCGGCATTCTGACCCTCAGTAGGAATATACTCAAGACACACAATCTTTCTTTCAACAAGATCCCTAATGAAATGATACATAATCTCAATGTGCTTAGTCTTAGAATGTTGCACAAGGTTCTTAGATATATCAATAGCACTAGAGTTATCACAGTAAACAACCATGGTATCTTGGGATATCCCATAATCTGTTAAAACCTCTTTCATCCAAAGAAGTTGTGAGCAACAACTTCCAGCAGCAATATATTATGCCTCTGCAGTAGACAAAGACACAGAATTTTGCTTTTTACTCATCCAAGCAACAAGATTGGCTCCTACATAAAAACACCCACCAGTGGTGCTTTTTCTATCATCAACATTACCAGCCCAATCAAAATCAGAAAAACCAGCAAGGGACAGATTGGACTCCTTACTATAAAATAATCCATAATCACAAGTTCCACCAACATATTTAATAATTCTTTTGACAGCATTCAAATGTGAAACTTTAGGATTAGATTGACATTGGCAGCCATTGGTGTTCTGGAATATGCAGCATTGTCCAATCCAAAACGTTTGACTAGATTCCTTGCATATTTTGCTTGGTTGATGTAGATTCCTGAGTCCGTTTGTTTTACTTGTAATCCCAAAAAATAAGTTAGTTCTCCAACCATACTCATTTCAAACATGGCCTTCATTTTATCTGCAAAAGAATGAGCAAGAGAGTCATTAGTAGCACCAAAAACAATATCATCAGCATATATTTGAGCTACAACAAAACTATTCTTATCCTTTCTTATGAAGAGAGTAGTGTCTGCAGATCCCCTTTTAAATCTATGCTCAATGAGATATGCAGTCAATTTATCATACCAAGCTCGCGGAGCTTGTTTCAACCCATACAAGGCTCTCTTCAATTTGTACACATCATCCGGTCTGTGAGGATCAATAAAACCCTAAGGTTGTTCCATATAAACTTCTTCTTGCAACATCCCGTTCAAGAAAGCACTTTTGACATCCATTTAGTATAGCTTGAAATTTAGATGACTAGCTATAGCCAAAAGTATCCTAATGGATTCCAGTCTTGCTACCGGTGCAAATGTCTCATCAAAATCAACCCTTTCCACCTGTGTGTAACCTTGAGCAACAAGCCTGGATTTATTTCTGATAACTGTGCCATGTTTATCAAACTTGTTCTTAAAGATCCACTTAGTTCCAATCACATTTACTCCCTTTGGTCTTGGTACTAATTCCCACACATCATTTCGAACAAACTGGTGAAGTTCTTCATGCATGGAGTTTACCCAGTCAGCATCTTGAAGAGCTTCGTCTACCTTTTTTGGTTCGAATTGGGACAGATAACATGAGTAAGTAATTACACTTAAGGCTTTTGACCTTAATCTCATGTTATCATTTAAACTTCCTAATATGTTTGAGGAGGGATGGTTAAGTCTTATTCTAGAGGAAAGACCCTTGACCAGGGATGTTGATGTACCTTTCTGTTCCGGTGAAGGGCTGAACTCATGTAGTGCTTGTTGGGTCTCATGTACCGATGTGGATGGTTTCGGACTTGATGGAACAAACACAGCATCATTTAGCACCATCAACTCTTCATCACTGTGCTTACAAACATAATCAACAGGAAGTGAGTCATCATTCTTCACAGGCATATCTTGAACAGGAGTGGCATTTTCTGATTGTGCTTCAAAACAAACTTCATCATTAATCACAACATTTGATGATTCCATCACAGTTTTGGTTCTCAGATTGTACACTCTATATGCTCTACTAGTAGAGGAGTACCCTAAAAAATATCCCTTGTCACTCTTAGCATCAAATTTTTCTAGGTTCTCTCTATCACGTAGAATGTAACAATCACTACCAAAAATCCTGAAATACTTAACAACAGGCTTCTTTCCTTTCCAAAGTTCATAAGGAGTCTTCTTTGAATCAGGTCTGAAATACACCCGGTTGAGTGTATGACAAGCAGTATTAACTGATTCTCCCCAGAAGGATTTGGGCAACTTTTTATTGTGTAGCATGACACGAGCCATCTCTTGAACAACCCTATTTTTTTGTTCTACTATTCCATTCTGTTGAGGAGTCTTAGGTGAGGAGAACTCTTGATGTGTGCCTTGATCATTGCAGAAAGTGGCCAGCTTGGTATTCTCAAATTCTCTTCCATGGTCACTTTTGATTCTGGCTACTACAGTATCTTTTTCAACTTGCAACTTTTTGCATAGATGTATCATCTTCTCAGGAGCCTCAGCTTTGTCTTTCAACAGCACCATCGAAGTGTATCTAATGAAGTCATCCACAACCACCAGAATATATTTCTTTCCACCTAAACTCTAAACTCTAGTAGGACCCATGAGATCAATGTGAAGAAGCTCCAAAGGCCTTGAAGTTTGTACACTTGCCACAGACGGATGTTTAGACTTTATCTGTTTACCTATCTGACATGGTCCACATATGCACTTTTCTATCTTCCCAAACTTAGGTAGACCAACAACTGCATCACATCTGGAGATTTTTTCTAACTGTTTATGACTAGCATGCCCCAAACGTTGATGCCACAAATCAACTTGATCTATTTTTGCACTAAAACACTTGTTACTTATGCTTGGTGTCAATCCATAACAATTGTCTGCAGTCCTTACACCAACACACATACAGTCACCTCCACCATCAAGAATCTCACATTCATACTTGGTGAAGAGAACATTTAGCCCATTATCACAAATCTGACTAATGCTGAGTAGGTTTGCCTTCAGTCCATTGACATACCAAACATCTTCAAATACCGGCAATCCTAGGATGTCCACGGTTCCAATCCCTCTGATTACAGATTTGCTTCCATCTCCAAAAGTGACTGTTCCAATCTTTCCTTCAAAGAGAGTTTTGAATAGTCCTTTGTTACCTGTCATATGCTTGGAACAACCACTATCCAAATACCAAAGACATGAATCACGTGCCTTTAAGGCGGTTAAGGCAGTAAAACACAAATAATCATTATCACATGTGATAAGCAGTCTAAGGAAAGATTTAACATGTGCAACAAGCAACAAATATCCAAAGTAAGCAAATTGATAGATAAGCATTATACTTTGCAAAAAATCTATAATAAAGGAGTTAAGGATCAGCTCAGTGATGAAAAGATCAACAACAAGAGAGCTACCCGCTCTGATACCACTTGTCAGTTTTTAGACCCCTTAAAACAATTGGATTAACCTAGGAATTTAGCCAAGTTGTTACTTAGTCAAATTAATTAAATCTAAGTTAACACAATTAAATAATCATATCAAGTATAGCAGCAAAAATATAAAGAACACAAAGATATGATCACCCAAGAAACCAAACCGGTAAAAACCTGGGGAGGATTTAACCTAGCTATCCTTAAGGTAAACTTGAATCCACTATCTTGAAAGGATCGAAGTTCATACAATAAGAATTACAAGCCCCCACACTCGACTTCTTATTGCTACCCACCAGTAGAACTTACTGACATGACCACGTGCAAGCTCCGAATCCACGGACTCATTCTTTCTTGGATTCAACACCAAATACAAGCACACCCACTTGTGTTTTCTTTAAGCTTCAATGGCAGCAACTGGAATGATCATCAAGGTGTAGAAAAATCTTCTCCTTGAAAACCCTAAGTTTATGTGAAGGAAACCTCCTCAAAGATCTCACAAGAGATTCACATAAACCGCAATATGAGCAACTCAAAAACGTGGCTAGGGTTTCCCTTATATACCTAGGGTAAATTAGAAACCTAAACCAATTAAAACTCTTTAGGGCTGAGTTGGAAAACCTATTTAAAAAACATCAGGTACGATTTTCAATTGATCGAGCCTAAGCTTCGATCGATCAAAATGCACTAAATCTGTTTTTTAAATAGCTTAGTATTACATTCCAACTTTACAACAAAGAACCAACTTTGAGCACTTCTAAAACAACTTAAATACATTGTTTTGATCATGGTTTGCCAACAATACAAATTAGGATTCTAAATACATAAAACCTAAGTCTTTAGAACCTAACAAGGATGATATTTGTTACCTTTGCAAGAGGCGGTCGGGATAGGTGCTGTAGTCCACAAGAGTCCATTTGGTGCTGATGACAAGAACCCAAGTGAAAGTGAACCATGACTCGTATTGGAAGGCTAGGATCCAAGTGAAACCATAATGGTTGAGAAAGTAGAGACGATAAACAAGGAGTAAAAGAAGAAGAAAGAAGATAATGATATCAAACCCTCTCTGTATAGTATTTTTACGAGGGATTTTCTCAAATAGAGGGAGAGAGGTGGTAGCGTTCGCCATGAAGGAAATAAGAAAAGAATTTCAGTGAGATTTTAGTTTTACATCTCTTCCTAAGCATCACTACCACTTTATTTATCTGCCACTAATTCCTTATCAGTAACTGTTGTTATTGAACCCTTTGAATTATTGCTGCACAGTACCATTGCTCTTGAAGCATTACGACAATGTTCATGGAAGTACCACCACTTGGTAAGTACAATTATTTTTCTGCCATATTAAAAAAAAAAAAAAAGTTTGGGTTGTTCTTAATTTACCTGGTAAAATTTATGATAGTTGAATAAAAAATTTAAAGTTCAATTTTTGACCATACTAAGAAACAATTGATATCTTGTTATGATGATAAAGAACATAATTATTAAAAAAAATTACAATTATTTCTCTTCCTTTTATTTCATTATAAAAAAATAATAAAAAATAAATACAACAAACAAACAAAGCATAATGTTGATTGCTGCAACCCTTTTGTAGCATTTATATCACGTGCCACTGTGACTGTGCTCAATAGTCATTCAAAGGTGGATACATCTAAAGTGGTTTGAAATGGGTTGGGTAACGGTGGCTTTTAGTCAAATCAATTAGAAAAATTTTTGTTGTCTAATAATTAGAGATTTGAAATTCAAATCATGTTTATAAAAAATAAACTAATTAGTTTTTTTTTTTTTTTTTTTTGAGAAAATCTAATTGGTATTTTAGTATAATGATAAAGATCATTTATTATAAAGTGGATATTATATGTTAAAATCCTATTGTATTTATCCAAAAAAAAAAAAAAATCATTTATCCACTTGATCAAAAACCTACTTTGTCAAAACCTACACATATAATTATAAAAAAAATAAAACAAAACTACAGTTGCATTTGACATTGGGTTAAAAAACCAGTTTTTTTTTTTTTTTCTATTTAGCTTATTTTTGTTACTATTCATAGGTCTTATTACATTTTTTGGTACTATTCATGAGTCTCACTATACTATTTCAATTACCTTTTAGTTTTATTTACAGTACTTTCAGTAAAAAGTTTTCAATTTCAGCTAAATAAGCTATTCCCAAATGGACTCGTATACAATTCACATGCTTTTAAACGCCTTGGACCTCCTAGATTAATCATTGTTGGTACAATTTGAGATATGAATGGTCCAAATCTCTTTTGTATTTGTTTCTTCCTTTCGTCTTTCTCATTAAAGAGGAATTATTCATCAAAGAAGCTTTTTTTTTTTTTTTTAAGTAAATTTTTTATTATCTACTTATGATTTAAAAAATAGTGATGCTAGAGATACAACAATTTTATTACATAGTTACAAATTGATTTGTCACAAAACATTAAAAGAAAAAAATTATACATTCATTTATTAGGTAGTTGAAGCCTACCAATCATACTTGTTATATTATTTTGTAAGTTCTATGTGGTAAAACTTGGCCAAAATGGCCAATTACCAACTTTGGCTGAAATAATTTGCATTTTACCATTGTTTAAGAAATAATTAGTAATCTACCACTATTTTGAAACTCGAGTTCAAAAAGGTCAAGTTCTACATGGAACTCGAGTTTATAAAAATCGAGTTCCAAAAAAAAAAAAATGACATGGTGGCATAAGTTGACCTAGAATTAAAAAAATATAAAATGCCATTAGAACTTGAGTGGCACAAACTAGAGCTCTATGAAGGGTGGAACTCGCTTCTATAAAATTGAGCTCCATTCATATACTCTCATTAAACACTCATCGACTCACTGACACACACACTTTCTCTCTCACTCTCTCTCTCTAGAACCATCACTCTAGTTCTTTTTGTCTTTTATGGAGGCCAATGCAAGCTATGCTTTCAACGGAAAGATCACGCTAGCCATAGTGATCACTTTCTTCGTTGTTGTAGAAGTATAGCTGCACGAATTTTTGGCTGATAGTGAGCAGGAATACGTACTAAGGGTGAGAATGACAAGGTCTATGGTATAGGGTAGTTAGAAAGAGGTGTGAAAGTTAATCATGTAAGATGTCTCTTAATGAAATGTGGCCTTATGCTTATGTGTGTGTCACGTTGAAGTGAAAGGAGAAAAGCTTTAAGAGGGACATGGCATAAATTTTCTGCCATTTAGGAATATGGACCTCAGTTTTATAGTACTTGAGTTTTATAAACTCAAGAAATACATTACAAACAACTCAAGTTTCACGTGACATTTTTTAATCAAAATAATCTAGGTCAGCGGGTGCCACCATGGTAATTTTTATCTCAAGTTTTAAAAATGTGGTAAACCTCTAATTATATCTCAAACAGTGATAAAACACAAATTATTTCAACCAAAGATGATATTTGGCCATTTTTGCCGGTAAAACTTATAGTATCTTTAGCATTTTTCTTTTGGAAAATTGTGATGTACACCCCTAATGTTAGGGTTATTTGGATTTTACACCCTGAAATTTTAAAAGTAAAATTTTACATCTTGGAGTTCCCAACTGTTAGCAAAAGCAGCCCTCCAATCGCCTTCGTGTGTTTTTAGGGTAAATTACAAAGTGCACTACTAAATTTTAGAGTTGTTTAGATTTTACACTATGAAAAGTTTGAAATTTTGGATTTTACACAATGAAATTCTCCTCCGTTAGCAAAAGCAAACCCTTTGATATTGGACTCACATACATGACTGTCAAGTGAGACACTGGCTACTAAGAGATATGACTGAAATGACCATTTTATCTTTTAGATTCTTTAGACCAACATTTAGTTTGAAATCTCAAGTTTTTAATTTTAGTGAGACTAAATATGAATTATTTGAATCCAAACTTTCAAATATTTTTTTATATATTCGAGCAACGTTCAAGAAGGTGGATGGTCTCATGGTCTTCATGGTCCCCCTTGGTCCAAACTTCCCTCCATCCTCGTGAATAAATTTGTAAATCCTATAATTGGATGTATCCTCTGGTATATTCCTCTAGTGTTATATTGTAATCAAAGTTCTATACAGTAGTAGGCTCCAATTAACTCAATTGGTTAAGTTTCTGATGGTTGAATAAGAAATCTAGGGTTCAATTCCCACTACATACACCAAAAACTTATTGGTGTCTTGGTTTGATGATAAAGAGCTATCATCAAGAATAAACATCATAAGTTGAAACTCTCTAAAAAAAAGGTTCTACACTCTACACAAGAGAATCATAGTTGCCTGATTTTTCTATCACCTAAATGGAAATTGCACTCACAGAATATGGTTGTTAGGATCGAGATACTATGCATGATCAATGGAGAGGTCATATGGATCAGACGAGAATTGTAAAATTTTAATTTTAATTTGAAAATGTAGTAATGATGATTTATAGATAATCATTGTTTCTTAAAAAAATAAAAAATAAAAAATACTGGATAACCATTATAATTGTCAATAAAAAAAATTGTTTAATTTGATTTAATGCAATTTCTTCACTTTTGTAGTGTCGAAGGAAGGAAGGAACTAACTCACTAACTGCCGAAAGCAAATAGGAAATATATAAATTTACTTATTTAAAACTTACTTTGAAATTCATAATTAATGGACATATCCCTTTTTTTGAAATCACAATAAAAAATAATTTGGAAAAAAGGTAAACACTAAATGGAAAAGTCTTATTTTTGTGTTTTGTTTATAAGAAAATACACTTCAAAACCCAATTTTATGGCTTACATTAATTTTTAGCTAATTACAAAATTAATCACAATTATTAATGTGATTAGCCAATTAACATATGCATGGATACATAACTGTAAAAGTAAATCCCAACCAACAACACAAGTACCCAAACACTACAAAGTGTTTAAGAGGAGAAACACACACAATTAGGTCAAGAAAACTCTCTAGGGCCTATAGCACCAAACCAATTCACTTACAAGAATAGTTTCAATACATCTCATTTACAAAGCTAGTAAATGACATTCGTGTATTCGAGCTCTCCACTCTTGCTTGCAACTGATTCCACAAATATTTTTTTCCTTACTAGTCATCAGTATCACAATTGAGCTGCCAATCATCACAAGAACAAGTGTCCTTGGCTACTCCAAGACCTATTGGAGATTTTAGGACTACTCCAATGATTCTCAATACCAAAAAGCAACATTGAATGCTTAAGGATTTAGTGTGTGTAAGGTTTTAATATCCTCTCAAAGGATTTAGAAATTAGAGAGGGAGAAGGTAGAGAGAATAAATTAATTTTTGCTCTAAGGTAAAAGGTTACTCTCCAACTCTTCAATATGGGAATTGCATGATGAGTCTCGTGGGTTAGAATGGTATATGTGAGCGCTTGGTTGGACAAGTATATTAGAGAAAATTATAACAACAACTTTCTCAAGTTTTGTCAATCTTGCTCGACCGAGAGAGAGGCAAGATTACTAGTTCAACTCGCCTGTCATTTTGCTTAACACTTACAATCTCACTCAACTGAGATTTTTCACATTACAGCACCAACTTTAACACTTTGACCTCTCAAACCAATACAATGTAGCCCATAGTTTTGCACACTATAATGGAAATATTAATAAGGAAAATACATGAAAAATTGAAATGAAATATCCCAACACTAATATCCTAACAACTTCCTCTCTTTTTTAAATATATTTACTGAACTCGTTTTTTAATTTATTTTAAAAAAATTGAAATAAATCAATATTTGTAAAAAAAAGAGAAAAAAAAAAAGGAAAAGAAATGAGAATACCCAACACAATAGTCTTTGTTAGAACATATGTGATTCAATGTTAGGACCTTATGTCAACATTTTATATAATTGACTAATCCTTTGACAAAACACACTTTACTTGTAATTGGGTAGATCTAGGATGTGTTTAATGCTTCAAGAAATAAGATTTCAAGTTCAAGTGTTAAAACCATGCAAGTCTGTCCAAGAATCAAGTAATGAAGTACTGGATTTTAAAGCTCGATAGCTACCTCAACAGCTAGCATCTATTAAGGTTTAAAAACTGTTGAAGCCTGTGGCTTGACAGATAGCTCGATAGATGGCTACCTATTGAAATTTATGAAACTCAATTTTTCAGAGCTGTTTTTCATCAAATCCATGAGTATATGTTTAGGTCTTCTTTTCTCACAACTCTAAACATATATAAGGATTATTTTAAGGGCCGTCAAAGGTTGCACAGTTGCACAAGTGTGAAGCAAAGTCTTGTTCATGCAAATTGTGACCGGAGACAGAATTTGCCCTAGTTCATCTTTCTCTTGAAGAAGTTGCTGTATTTGTACACCGTAGGGTTTTGTGACCAAGGAACTTCTTGAATTTCATCGTCTGAATGAACTGAAGAACTTTGCAACCAACATCTTTCTCAAGTTGGTGATTAAGTCACGTACTGGGATCCACACAATTGGTTAGTCATGTATTAGGAGCCGTGCATTAAAAATGAGAGATTGTCACTACAGAGTAAGTCCAATTGGGTATTGGCGTAAGGGTTCAACTGTAGGTCGATATAAGGTACTGAGATTCCTTTACTTGTAACCACTTGTTTTGATAATAATAGATTTTCGGGAGTGATGACCTAAAAATCACTTGGTAGGGTTTTTACTATGTAGGTTTTCCCCATTCGTAAAAAAATTACCGAGTCAATTTAATTTCCGCTGCATACTTAGTTTAATTGGTGATTTGTTTGTGTTGCCATGTACATTGCATGTTAATTTGATTAATTAATAAACTTGACTAATTAATTAATTAATATATCACAAGGGATCAATACATTCTTGTTCTATCAATCTTGTTCGATATTTTCCCCCCTTTCCCAACATAAATTAACATATCTACTTAATGAAATTTATATCTTAATCCTGATTTTTTGGATAATTTGATAGATAGTTGAGGGGGGATTTTAATCATGGATGTTTCCATTGAAAATACCAAGAAGTACAACTTGAATTACAAGGTTCTACCTTGATCCATTGTTGGTTTATTGGACCAAACCTATCTAAATAAGTCAGATTGTGTTTAATTATTTCTCAAAATGTTGACCTAACCATGAACATTGTACCTCCTAAATCAAGAGTTATAATTTTAAAGTCTCCACTTAATTAAATTATAAAAGAATAAGAAAATCATACAATAAAAGAATTTTCATTTTATTGATTGAAAATACTTAAAAAACTTTATTCTTAGATACAATTAAAAAAATTACATGGCTTGGGATCTTAATTAGATTATAAAAAAGGAAAATTATATGATAAGAGTTGGTCTATTAACTATGTTCTGATTCTTAAAACAAAAAAAAAAAAAAAAAAACAAAACAAAACAAAAACAAAAACAAAAAAAAAAACAAAAACATTTTTTTTTTTTTTTTGAGAAAGAGGCTACTAATATTATTAGTTGAAATCGGCAAAGAGAAAAAAATATAGGTGAAAGGGCGCATCCTCTAACCACACCGAAAAATTTCTAACATGTCTAGAAAGTCTAGTTAGATTGTGAGTTACTTTGTTACCAAGTTTGCGTATATAAGAAAAGGAAATACAAATATTGGTAACTAAGGTGGATTTAGCCAAAGTAATAATGTGACCAAAGGAAGAAAGGGAGCCTTCGGTAGAGTTGAAAGTGTTGATCACGGCTTCCGAATCTCCTTCGAGGATGAGGGGTTTGATGCTGAGCTCATAAGCAAAAGAAATAGCCCTAGTAGTAGCCATGGATTCAACAATATCTAGTAAGAAAGGAAGAGGAGCTTGTTCCGAGAATGATGCCACAACATTTCCTCGCCAGTCTCGAATGACTATTCTAGGAGTGGCAATTTTTATCCATATCCATGAACCCACCCATTACCCACCTTATTTGGATAAGTCTTAACCCAAACCTTTTGAATATTTGGGTTAAATGGGTAAAGACCCATTTGGTTATTTAATTAGATGGGTCTAAATGGATAAACCCACTAATAACCACTAAACCCATCTAAATTTTAAATAAACAACATAAAATCTAAATTTCTAAAAAATGACCAAAATACCCCCAAAACCTAAAAAATGACCAAAATACCACCCAAAACCTAAAAATTACCAAAATACCCCAAAAACCAAAAAAATGACCAAAATACCTCTAGAACCCAAAAAAATTACCAAAATACCCCCAAAAACCCAACAAATGACCAAAATACCCCTAAAACCTAAAAATTACTAAAATACCACCAAAACCCAAAAAATGACCAAAATACCCCTGAAACCCAAACAATGACCAAAATACCTCTGAAACCCAAAAAATGACCAAAATACCCTTAAAACCTAAAAATTACTAAAATACCACCAAAATCCAAAAAATGACCAAAATACCCCTAAAACCTAAAAATGACCAAAATACCTCCAAAACTCAAAAAATGACAAAAATACCCCCCGAAACCCAAAAAATGACCAAAACACCCCTCGAAACCCAAAAAATGACCAAAATACCCCCAAAACCCACAAAATGACCAAAATACCTCCAAAATCTCTAAAATGAGCAAAATACCCCCCAAAAGCTCTAAAATGTCCAAAATAACCCCAAAACCCAAAAAATGACCAAAATACCCCCGAAACCTAAAAATGACCAAAATATCCTCAAAACTCAAAAAATGACCAAAATACCTCCAAAATCCACAAAATGAGAAAAATACCTCCAAAACCTCTAAAATGAGCAAAATAACCCCCCCCCCAAAAAACCTCTAAAATGTCCAAAATATACCCAAAACCCAAAAATTACCAAAACAACCCCCTAAACCTTAAAAATGACCGAAATACCTCTGAAACCTTAAATTACCAAAAATACCCCCGAAATCTAAAAAATAACCAAAATACCTCCGAAACCTATAAAATGATCCAAATACCCTCGAAACCTGAAAGAATTACCAAATTACCCCATAACCTAAAAAATGACTGAAATACTTCCAAAACCCATAAAATTACCAAAATACCCCCTAAACCTAAAAAATGACTAAAATACCCAAAAACCTAAAAAAATGACCGAAATACCCTCGAAACCTAAGAATTACCAAAATACACCCTAAACCTAGAAAATTATGAAAATACCCCTTAAACCATAAAAAACGACTGAAATACCCTTGAAACCTAAAAAATTACCAACATACCCTGAAAACTAAAAAATGATCGAAATACCCCAAGACCTAAAAAATGACTAAAATAACCCCAAAACCTAAAACAATGACCAAAATACCCCAAAAACCTATAATAAAAAAAAGACCGAAATACCCCCAAAACCTAACAATTACTAAAATACACCCTAAACCTAAAAAATTACCAAAATACTCCCTAAACCTAAAAAGTTACCAAAATACTCCATACCTCTAAAACCTAAAAAATAACTGAAATACCCCTAAAACCTAAAAAAATTACCAAAATACCCTGAAACATAAAAAATGATCGACATACCCCCCAAAACCTAAAAAATTACCAAAATAACCCCAAAACCTAAAAAAATGATCGATAAAAGAAACCCAAATTATGACCAAAATACACCTGAAACATCTAAAATGACTGAAATAGAGTTTTAGGGTATTTTGGATGTTTCGAGGATATTTTTGACAAATTAAAGGTTCTAAGAGTCTTTCTTTCATTTTATAGGTTTCGAGGGAATTTTGGTAATTTTTTTGTTTCAAGGTTATTTTGATCATCTTTTAGATTCTAAGGGTATTTTAGCCATTTTTTAGGTTACGAGGGCATTTCTGTCATCTTTTAGTTTTAGGGTTATTTTGGTAAATTTCTAGGGTTCAGAAGTATTTTGGTAATTTTTAGGTTTTGGTGGTATTTTGGTCATTTTTAGGTTTCGAGGGTATTTTGGTCATTTTTTGGGTTTCGGGGGTATTTGGTATTTTTTGAGTTTCGGGGGTATTTTGGTCATTTTTTGGGTTTTTGGGGTATTTTCATTTTTAGGTTTTAGGGGTATTTTGGTAATTTTTTGGGTTTTGGGGGTATTTTGGTCATTTTTTTGGTTTCGAGGGTATTTTGGTAATTTTTTAGGTTTCGGGAGTATTTTGGTCATTTTTTAGTTTCGGGGGTATTTTTTTCCTTTTTAGGGTTTTGGAAGTATTTTGGTCATTTTTAGGTTTCGGGGGTATTTTGGTCATTTTTTAGGTTTCGAGGGTATTTTGGTAATTTTTTAGGTTTTGGGAGTATTTTGGTCATTTTTAAGTTTCGGGGATATTTTGGTCATTTTTTTGGGTTTCGAGGGTATTTTAGTAATTTTTTAGGTTTTGGGAGTATTTTGGTCATTTTTTTAGTTTCGAGGGTATTTTGGTCATTTTTTGGGTTTGGAAGTATATTGGTCATTGTTAGGTTTCGAGGGTATTTTGGTAATTTTTCGGGTTTCAGGGGTATTTTGGTCATTCTTTGGGTTTCAGGAATATTTTGGTCAATTTTTGGGTTTCAGGGGTATTTTGGTCATTTTTAGGTTTCGGAGGTATTTTGGTCATTTTTAGGTTTCAATAGTATTTTGGTCATTTTTATGGTTTTGGGGGTATTTTGGTCATTTTTTAGGTTTTGGAGGTATTTTGGTCATTTTTTGGATTTCAATGGTAGTTTGGTCATTTTAGAGATTTTAGAAATATTTTGGTCATTTTAGTGGTTTTTAAGCATTTTTGCTAATTTTAGAGATTTTGGAGATAATTTTGGATGTCTAAGGGTATATTGGTAATTTTGTAAGTTTAGGGGTATTTGCATCATTTTAGGTATTTAAGGGTATTTTGGAGGTCAAGAGGGTATTCAAGTAGTTTTAGAGGTATTTGAGTCATATTGGGTTAAATGGGTGGGTTACTAATTAAATGGGTTAGGTTGGTAATGAATAATTAATTTATATATAAACGGATCATAAATAGATAAATGAGTAATTATACACCCAACCCATTAATGACCCAACCCATTTATGACCCAACCCGCCCATTTGCCACCCCTAGTCACCACCGACTTCAAGACTTTCCTTTAGAAGCTCATATTCTTGAATACCCCAGCTGGGTATTGACATTTTTTATGCCGGAGTTCACCTGTGTAAATTCCATTTCTTTCAATGTGTATGTGTGAGAATTTATATATGTTTTTTTTTTTTTTTTTGGTTTTGAGATTTGATTCAACTTTTCTACCATCAACAATGATGACCCCACTTGTCTTTTAGTCTTGCAAAATCGGCTGCCAATTTATGCACGGTGTTATTTTTGTTTGTTTGATTTTTTCCATTTTTGATTTATTAATATTTGAATACATTCAAGGGGATTGTGATCATGTGTGTTAGTCAATACTCTTTTATATGAAATCATTTAAAAGAAAATCTGATGTGGCATCATTTTATTGGAGGGCATAAACACCTATGTTTACACCATGTCCTTATTGAATTTATTCTCATATTTATATATATTTAGAGATGGGTTCAAGTTACACCCTTTTTTAAACCATTAGATTTAAGTAGATCTAACGGTCAAAAAAGACACTCATTAATGGTAATATTCTAATTATGATTTCATTAATTATCCCTTATCTATTATATTCCATATCTATCTCTAAACCTAAAAAAAAGGGTATACATCTCTCCTTCTCCTCAACTACACATTTCTCTCTCTTTCTTTCTCCTCCATTGTTCTTCCACCTCCATGGCCAAGTTGCCGGTAGATGAAAAAAAAAAAAAAAAGCCACAGCTGTTGGTTGCACAATGGGATTTTTAATCACCACGATTGACAAACAAATTTTATATCCACTACAAAATTTTGAAGATGATCAATACTAATGCCAATACCACAACCAGTCATCATTGATCATAAAAAACATTCTATTCTTATGTTTGAAATGAATGGAAATGAAAAAAAATTGGTATCTTCACCCCTTTTTTTCCTTCTAAACCCTCGCAACTTTACACCTTTTTCCTACCATTGTTAACTAAACCTCACAACATATAATTGCTTCCTAATAAACAATCGGTTGCATAGCAGTAGCACACAAGCAAATTCAAATTCGGTTCACATTTAATTCAAATTCATACATGAACTTCTAACAATAACATAAAGTATGTATCTATAACCTCAAAAACCAATTTTCTCTTAGATTCAAAGGTGAACTTTCCATTAATTGATACAACCTTTTTTTATTATACCTTTTCCAATTAACCTAACCCCACTTGCAGTATTGGCATTAGTATTGATCATCTTCAAAATTTTGTAGTGGATAAAATTTGTTTGTCAATCGTGGTGATTAGAGTCTCTTTCACCTTCAAAATTTGTTTGTCAATCGCGGTGATCAGAATCTCTTCCACCTTCAAAATTTGTTTGTCAATCGTGGTGATCAGAAATCCTATTGTGCAACCAGCAGTTGTGGCTTTTTTTTTTCTTTTTCTTTTTTTCCCATCTGCTGGCAACTTGGTTGTGGAGGTGGAAGAGAAATGGAGGAAAAATAAAGAGAGAAATGTGTAGTTGAGGAGAAGGAGAGAGATCTATACCTTTTTTTAGGTTTAGAGATAGGTATGGAAGGTAATAAATAAGAGATAATTAATAAGATTTTAATTAGAATATTACCATTAATGAGTGTCTTTTTTTACCATTGGATTTACTTAAATCTAATGGTTTAGATGTAACTTGAACCCACCTCATATATATATATATATATATATATACCCAACAAAAAAAATTGTATTTTCAATCAAAAATTTTTTTTTATGGGAATCTTTCATGAAATAAAATTCATTTTTACCATTTTCATAGTGAAAATATTAAAATGTTTCATTTTCAGTACAAATTATCAAATTTTATACTAAAATAAGTAAAAAAATCTTTCAATTAATGAAATTTTCAAAAACATGAATGATCTAAAACTTAGAGGAACAAGTTATACTCCAAACATATTTGAAGTTTTCTTGCTCTAACCCATTATGTGGCAACTAAAGAGAAATTTCATGTGTAGTTTTAGTGACAAGATTTTTTTAATGAGTCAATGACTTGTTAATTACCACATAATGGGTTGAAAAAAAAATATCCAAAAATATTTGGTGCCAAACTTTATCAAATATTTAACAAATATAAAAGCACATTTTATAATAAAAAATAAAATTGTGAAAAATAAAGTTATGTCTCTATAACTATTAGACCAATTTTTTTTAAGAGCATTATTGGACTAATTCAAATATTTGAGGGAGCCAACTCCTATTTTTGTAGGCTAAATTTTGAAAACGTTAAAATAACTATATATATATATTAAAGAAAATTTCAAAATTGTGGGGGGCCATGGCCCCCCTACTCATGCACATGGCTCCACCCCTGCTCTCATTGATTAAATTTATACTTGAATTCACTTTTTATATGTGAGGTGAGAGTATCATGTCGTTGTACTTTGAGAGTGTCAAATAATCTTCTCATTTTAAGTAATTTTAATTATCTTTTTACTACTTTTATTATTATTATTATTATTTGTGGGGACAAAGACTTGAACTTTTATATTGGGCGTTAAGCCCCATTTACTAACAAAAATGCGTCCAATGAGGAGCAAATGTTTGGAAAAACCCCATAGTGGATGGTCATGCAGGGAAATGTTCGAAAGCAGTGGTCCAAGAGGGTTATCCTCCTCGGACCTGACGAATGTCAGTCAAGTAAGCTTTTGCTTGACTTGGGTAATCTTCCAAGAAATTCCAGCAACGAAAATAGACTTCAGATGCGTAAGGAAGTGATAAGACCACAGAAATATCTTGGGGAAAAGCTGCTACCACCGCATTAAATGCACTGCAGCAGCTTTCCTGGCCGCATTAATGTGGAGAAGACCTCTGAACAGTGTTTTCAACCACTACCGTTCATAGAAAACCAGAAAAACTGCTCAATAGGGCAAATACTTGAGTGTAGGGTTGGATGATAAATAAGTGGACGATGGAAATGGCTTGGAGGGGACTATATAATGGGGGAAACCCTCCATAAGAGAGGGATCGGAAAATACTGGAGAAGAGATATTGGATGAGAATTACTGTAGCACAGTGAAGAACTAATTTCTAGAAATAGCAATTTCATCTTAAAACTTTCTCCTCGAACATATATTTCATTCAGAATTATGGACCTTTTCCTGCTCGGACAAGCTTGAAACCACGATTAACCGTTAGACAACCCATTAAAAGCTCAGTTCTTTCACCCACTCTCTTACAAATTTATTGTATTGGGCTTATAACCCAGTTCTTTTGGGTTTGAGCTGCAATTTGTGACCCTACATTATTATTATTATTATTATTATTATTTTGTGTACTTTTGTGTTCTTATTATTTATTTATTGTTAAGAATATTGTTAATGACATCTTAGTAGTAATTTGGAGAGTACAAAAAATATTGAACATAGAATAATCTTAATTGGATTGAACCTCTTGAGAAAAATAATATATTTGTACCATAAGTTTGTATTTAATTGGAAAACATAACATATATAATATAGATTAAATTGTAATTTGTATCCTTAAAATTTAGAATAATTTAACCCTCTAAAGTTTCAAATTTTGAATTTGTATCCTAACGTTATGTATTATTTGGATTTAAATCCTTTCGTCAATATGTTGTGATGAGATGATTGTTAATTGCCAACTAAGCTCATAGTGATGTATATTTTTTTGTTTTATTATTCAAAATTAAGTTGTTTTAAACCCTATTAAAGACATGTTAAATATTATTTTAATAAAATTGTAATTTACATCCTTAGGGTTTGGAGTAATTTTGATTTTGTTCCCTTAATGTTTCAAAACTTTGACTCATAAAACTATGTAATCTTGAGTTGAGGTGACACTCAAAACGATGCGCAGAGATACGAATCTAAAATATAAAATTTCATGAGATAAAATAAAAATTACAACGAACTTTAAGGTTGCAATTGCAATTTAGTCCTAGTAAACAAAGCTGGTCTTGCCCATATACAATAAATGCACACAGAGCTGTGGTTGACAGGTTGAGTGAGTTGGGAGTGAAGTAATTTAGCAAATAAAAAAAGTGAGTGTGAATTATGTTAGCTGCCATTTTCACAACATCCAGACTATTCCCTAACTTCAAGCCTTCCCTCTCAACCTTCTCACTTGTACGGACGCTCTCTCCCTCCTCCGCTTCTCGCTTCCAAGTCCGATCAATGGCCTCCTCTTCTCCCTTCAAGAAAATCCAGATTCAGAGAGAAGACACTGTGAGTCTTTCATTTGAATTTGATATAACCACAGAATTTTGAATTATGGGTCTGCCTTATTTGGTTGTTTTGATTAATGGGTTTTTGATTTCTTATTGACATTGATGTTTTGAGATTGTGTGTTGCCGTGTTGGGGTTTGGCCGTTTGCAGGGCTCGAGACAATTTGACGCCTAGACAACTGTTCTAAGTGGGGCTTTTTTTTTTTTTTTAAATATTATTTAATCAATGTTATATTGTAATTTCATCTTTCTTGCATTTTGATATACAAAATTATTAATTACGTTTTTTAATTTAAGTTTTTCTAACCTTTAGTTGTAAATTTTTCTAAATGAGTTTTTTGATAATTCGTGAGGAGATTTGTACAAGGTCTTGACAAAGTTATAAAATGAGTTTTAATTTACATTGAATAAAATTATATATTTTGAAGGATCGTTGAAATCTAATTTCCAAATTTGATTTTGGTGTTGAGGGAGAGAGATATTAGTTGGTGTGTGACCGTGTGAGAGATTGGAAGGATGGTTAATATTGACAGTCTACAATGTGGGAGAGATTAATAAAAAAATTGAAATATCAAGTTGGTATGGGAAATTGATCATTAATAATAATTTGATACACTCAATTTTAATTTTGTTAACCAATTTAGCAACTCAGATGAGTTGGATTTCTATTATCCAACAATTTTGGGGCCTTCTTGAAGTGAAGGAGGCAAGGGGCTCACCTTTTTTCTTTATTTTTAATAAAAAAACTAATTATTAATTTTAAATATTTGGGGCCTATTTTTTATTGGGGACCCTAGGCAATGGCCTAAGTGTTCCCCAAGGGCCAGCCCAGGCCGTTTGGAACTTGTTGGATGGTTTTGAATAATGTGTTTGTGTCTTCATAGTGGGATTAGATTATATATATTGAATTTGGGTTTTAAATTTTTTTTTTTTTTTTTTTTTTTTGGGTGGTTTTGAATATTGGGTTGTTTTTTTTCCTGGAGTTGTATGTGTTGGAGTAGAATGAAATGGGTCTTATTAATGGGTTGAGAGAGAGTTTTCTGCATTGTTATTAGGAATGTGTGTTGCTAACCAAATTACATTGTGAATTACGTAGCATCTGAGTATATAAGTATGACTAACCATGATCTTATATGGAGATATTGAAGTGTATACAAGGAAACTAGAAAGAAAGAAAAATTATTGCCATGTTGGACATTGTCATGAGTAATTGAAACCATATTAATAATTTTTCAAAGAGAAGTTTTGATATTGATGCTCCTCAATAAATTGGAGCGATGCTCCAAATTTATTTATTTATTTATTTTTTTCAAGCCCCTCATTCATGATCATTGATTTTATCTAGGAAATCATTGAGCTATTCCAACTCCACAGACATCCTCTGGCAATGCCCAAGTGATAACGGAAAAGTGATTTGGGATTCATTTGGTATTGCAATTTTGTTTCTAAAAAAAAATTCTAAAATGAAAATGAAAAAAAAAAAAAAAAAAAAAAGAAACAAAATTTGCGATTGGTTTTGTGTTTTTAAGAAAACTGTGATTTTAAAACTGAAGGAAGGGGGCCGCGGGGAGCGGGGGGGGGGGGAATGCCTTTTCAAATTGCAGCTCATGGGAGTGCTTTTTTGAAGTCGCCAAAAAATTATGTTTTCACATTACAGTTTTTCACAGCAACAGTACTTTTCATAGATTTTACCAAATGCTTAATTGCCTTTTTTCAAAGAGTGTTTTCAATGCAACTTTTGAAGTTGCTATTTTTTCAAAATCACATTTTCAAACAGTTAACCCAAACGGACACTTACTGTTGTTCCCTCTAATGGTGGCTATGAATCAAGTATTAGATATTTCACCATGTGTGTGGATATCATGAAGAATAAGGTAAAAGGGTTGGGAATTGATTAGAAGCACTTATGGTTGGAAGTTAATTTTTAAGCATCTTCCTCTTTTTCCCATAGTCCATAACTTATACAACTTAGGATTAGTGCTTCATGTTAGTTAGAGATTAAGTCACCAAAAATTATATGATGTGCAGGTGTGAGGTAATGTTTCTAGATTTGATGGGATGTGGGATGTGTTTATAATGTGCCAATATATATTGTTCACAAAGGATAAGAATTAGCCTAGTGTGTCAACTCAAAGTATCATGCCATGTTACAAAGCTTTTTTGCCTCCCAAAAGCCCACAGTATAGCTGAATATTCTTAATTCTATTGAATTATGCACTATGGTATTTTTTTTTTTTTTTTTCCTCGCATTGTTAGCTTTTAGTTGATCTTCGTTCATTTTATTTATTATTATTTTCACACTTGATCAGGCATTTGATGTGTATGTGGTTGGCAAAGAAGATGCTCCTGGGATTGTTGTGCTTCAAGAGTGGTGGGGTGTTGACTTTGAAATCAAAAACCATGCCGAGAAAATTTCTCAACTTGGCCCTGGATTTAAAGCACTTATCCCAGAGTAAGCCATCTGTGTCTGTTAAAATAAGAGAACTTTTTCTTTTTAAAAGAAATAAAAATTTATATGTGTCAATGTCATAATTTTGCCATATTGTTTGTTGATTCATTTGAATGCTGTGTACCTTTTATTTTTTGCTTCAGTTTGTATCGGGGAAAGGTTGGTTTGGATGTTGCAGAAGCACAACACTTGATGGATGGTCTTGATTGGCAAGGTGCCGTGAAGGATATCCGTGCTTCAGTTAACTGGCTTAAAGCAAATGGTTCAAAGAAGGTGTGGCTGTTGTTTACTTGCTGGATAAAAATTTATAAAAAAAGCAAAAGAAAAAACAGACTGATTTTTGCTGCATTATAATAATAACTTTGTACTAGCATAGTCTAGCTGCTCTGATAACATGGTCCTTAGGGATCAGCTATCTTTGAATTTGTGATTGTCCCATCCCACTGCCTGCCTTTCATATGTATTGCCAAGCTGTAGTATGTGAAAGTTTTTGGGCACCATGCTTGGTCCTAAGATTGGCCTTAAGTTGAGGTTTTGTTTAGGTTGCTTTGAGGTTTACTTCAAGTTTGTCGACTAAGTTATGTGGCATTAATGAGGCAAACTGTGAGGGCTCTGGTCAAAGAGTTTTTGCTTACATGCTATTCCTTTTGTTTATGATTTTTCTTTGATGAGTTTTTGACATAATAATGCTACACTTCTTTTTATTGGTTCCAAAAGCCACAGATTTGAGGACAGTTTGAACTAAATGAAGAGAATTTTAAACGATTGGCACACATAGAAGTCAATTTATAAGGACTCTTTATATGGTTAAGTAGTTGCTCAATTTTTATTTATGAGATCTTGAATTACAAATTTGGTTTATATAAGTTGGACCAAAAACATAGTGCCCAACATTAATTTCCTTTCGGCATTTTTACTACAGTGTTATTTCACGAAATATGTCATTAATTAGTTCCGTGTTCTATCCTCATTTACATTGCTAAAGATGCAGATATCTCAATAATATTAAAATTTTGAAGAAGCAAACTTATAGCTTCATTGAAATAGGTGGGTGTAACTGGTTTTTGCATGGGGGGTGCTCTCTCTATTGCAAGTTCTGTTCTTGCACCTGAGGTTGATGCTGTTGTTGCTTTTTATGGAGTTCCTTCATCAGAACTTGCAGACCCTGCCCAGGCTAAGGCTCCTGTTCAGGCCCATTTTGGGGAGCTTGATAACTTTGTTGGCTTTTCAGATGTGACGGTATGGCATTTTCTTTTTCTTGGTTGCTTTTAGTCTTAATCATTCCTATTAGCTTCCCTTCTATGTTAAAATTTCTCGTTGTTCATGGCTGAGTTGTTGATACTAGGCAGATTTTGTTTAAAGATCTTTTCTCACCCATAGGTTTTAGCCATTGTACATGTGCAAAAACCTAACAAAATCCATGTGTTATTCATTGACCTTCTAGTAAAGTGACCAAAGATTTCTACTTTATTGTTAAACAATGCAACTCTGTAGCTTCAAGGCTTTTAAAATCTTGCAAAATTTTCCATAGATCGATATTTGTGGTATGATGGTATAAGTCATTTCTGTTTGGAACTAAGATTGTTGGGAGCAATTGAAGTGAGGGATAATTAATAAAAACTATGAGAGCTAGAATATAAGGATTAAAGGAGAGCTTGAGTGTTGATCAGGACAGGGACGGAGCCATTCCTTGGCGCCCAGATATTTTAGAATATTTTTTAAATACCATATATATTACCTGAGTCTTGGCTCCATTGTATAATCCTTGAGAGAGAGAGGGTGAGAGAAACTGAGGGCGTGAGAGACTGAGAAGGGGGGAGTGTTATGAAACTGATCTGAGAAAGGAAAGTGAGATGGTAAAAGAAACTAATGGGTGTTTGTTTTTTGTTTGAGAGAAAAATGGAAAAGTCAAAAGAGACAATTAACGGGGCTGATATTGTTGTCTTGGAAATGAATTTTTTTTTTTTAATTTAATTATTTTTTCAAAAAAATTTAGTAAGTCTTGATCCTAGAGATGAGAGATGACTTGAAGGGATATTTTTTAGTAATGCTATAAAGTATAAACACAACAAAAAATTACAATAATTTTACAACATTCACAAATAAGTATACCATGTCATTAACAAAAAATTAATTGGAGATTGTGGTGAACCCACCATAGCATTACTTTTTTTTTCCTCCTCCTTTTGCCTCTTGAATTTGTGTGCTTAGCTTACAAATATATTTATATATTAACTTTGAATTTTTAGTTTTATTTAATTATATTATATTATAAATATATTCAAATTTTATAGATATTTTGTGTTGTATAAATTAATTAAATTTTTGAATAATATGAAAATATTTACTTAATATTTGTAATAAACCGTGAAAGATATAATTTTTTAAATTAAGATATATTTGTAATTCTTTAAATACTTTTTACACATTTATTTTATTTTTTCATATTAAATGATTATTAAAATAATTATTACATCATCATGTTTTGAACTTTGGTTGAATTTTGATCCGACCTTAAAACCTTGAACCTCTCTTCTTTCCTGTTCTTTGACTAGTTTAATTTTTAAAACTATGATATCGATATCAATTGAATAGAAATAGTCTCTTCTCCTCCTTTGCTTTGAGTGCATAGCAGTACAAGCCCCACACAATGCCACCCTACATGATACATCATCGTTGAGGTCGTCATGCTCGTGCCGTATCACCCACACCCACTTTCTCTCGTCTGTTTCTTTCTCTCTCTTTCTCTTATGTCTTTTCATTTTTTGCTATTTTGTTTTTTTGTCTTTTTTATTTTCTAAAAAAAATGGTTTCATACTTCCACTCCCTCTCATTTGGTATCCTGGCTTCGTCCCTAAATTAGGATACACAGCAAACTCATAAACCTCAAATTTAACTCCAGAAAAAATGAATGATGGTAATGTGTAATTTATAATTGATGGTACTGCTAGAATAGTGATCACTAAAAAATTTGAATGGAAGCTTCTGTGGGGGAGAGAGAGAGAGAGAGAGAGAGAGAGAGATAGAGAGAGGTCTCTTTTTTTCTTGGCTTTGCATGCTCATTGTCTTTAAATATTGAATTTCAGGCTGCCAAGGCTTTGGAGGAGAAGTTGAAAGCATCAGGAATTCCATATGAGGTACACATTTATCCAGGCAATGCACATGCATTCATGAACAGGTCTCCAGAAGGTCTGAAGAGGAGGAAGGGCATGGGATTGCCTGATGAGGATGAAGCTTCGGCTGAGCTGGCTTGGTCTCGCTTCCAGTCTTGGATGACTCGTTACTTATCTGCATAAGTATGTGTTGTCATATGCACTTCTACCTTGTATCTGCATAAGTATGTCTTGTCATATGCACTTCTACCTTGAACACCAGCCTTCGTTTTAGTGGACATATTCAAACCCCAAGTATGCATTCTGTTTCTCTTTTGGTAATAATGGATGCAACTTTGAGGATTTACTTGGTGTGGAAATATATAATTTCCAAAACGATTTAGTTTACTTTGTAATTATGTAAAGGACAAGGTTTGGAGAAAAACATTTCAAACTCCTTGCATGTTTTTGTATTTGATGTAAATTCTAAAAATTTAACCGTTGGATGGCATGTTTTTTATATTCTTAATACACGTATCAAATTTCGTTTAAATTAGATATTTACTACTCAGTCAATACACTTCCTTTTTATGTATAATTTTAGATTACAAAAACTTGATATTTAAAGATTTTATTGATGACATAGCTATTGATCTTTGATTTTCTTGAATTTTTGTAAGCATTGAGGATATCATAAGAACATGCAATCTAACATTTAAATTTTCAAAATTTACTTTCAATAAAAAAAAAATAAAAAAAAAAAGATTAAGTCTATCTACAAACCTTTTTTTTTTTTGAGAATCAAGTCTAGCTATAAACTTAATTGTAACTTAAGAGTACAATTCTCACTAAATAAATTAACATGACTATATATTTTGGAAATCTAGCTATTGAATTGCATGTTTTTTATGTTTTTAAAACACATTTCAAATTTAATGCTAATCGGATGTTATTTACAATTCAATTTATAAATTTATTTGTTATGTATATTTTTCTACTGCAAAAACTCAAAATTTAAACATTTGATTGATAACATAGTTATTAATCTTTAATCTTCTTGAATTTTGCAAGGATAGAGGATATATAAAGAAAATGTAATTTGATGATGAATTTGTTAAAATTTACCTTCAATAAAAAAATTTTGAGTGCATGAAGTTTGTTACCAAATTTTGTCCTAAAAAAACATATAGGAGTTTGAAGGAGAGAAACCTTTTCCTTATGTAGTTATGTAAGGAGCTACCATTATGATTTCATATTGACCACTTGATATTCTTTATTTATTTATTTTTCCCTATATTTTGTAGGATACTAAGTTGCAAGTCACTTGTTGGATGGGGGACTATATGTTTGTCAAGTCACTATAAGTTTCCTTGGGAAGTAAACAAATCTCTAGATTATTTCCCGTGTGAATGGGGTTAAATATCTTAAATTTGACAAATCTTGACATTGAAATTAATTTCTTCATTTGTGGCCTAAACGTTTCATAGTATTTGGGCTTGGGTTTTGATGGGCATCATTATCATAGAGGCTTAAGCCCAACTTGAAGCTTGAAGCAGATGGTGAAAACATCACTAGTGGACGAGTGATCTTCAATCCAATGAATGAAAGGGATGGCATTCCAACCTTCCACTTTTCTCTAATATATTTGGTCTCTTTACTGGCAATATCCTATGCACAAATTGAACGGATTATTGTTTACCAAGTACATTTCCTTGACTAAGCAAAAGAAGAAGAAGAAAAAAGGTACATTTCTTGGAGTCTTAATACACATTTGTTTGTGAAATAACGATGTCTTCACTGGCAATTGATAGAAAGCTGATCAAAGGACTAAGATAGAAAAATAAACAATCAGGTCCGGTGATTTGAATGAAATATACTAGTTAGATTAGAT
Organism: Quercus parvula; assembly: GCA_030820535.1. Lineage (NCBI taxonomy): Eukaryota > Viridiplantae > Streptophyta > Magnoliopsida > Fagales > Fagaceae > Quercus > Quercus parvula. The sequence continues at coordinate 33,659,602 of JAUAME010000004.1, forward strand.
AATATTATTACCCAAAGGACCTAGTCCATCGGTCACTTTATTTAGAACTATGACAGCATCATCACATGTTCTCTTTCATACTACATCTTTTGTTTTCTTTTTCCTCTTATATTTATTTACTTCGTCGTGTACCTTTGTTCTTATCAAGATCGTACTATGGCAGCCTTGCCAAAGAATTTGGAATTGTTTCAACTACAAATTTTTTTTTTTTTGGTTTGTTTTTGCTGAATAAAACTTAGTATTAAAAGGACAGTGATTACGAAAGAGGGGGAAGTAGGACTATCTTGCTCTTAATTCCTTAGGAAAAAATTAGGGATGGAAGAGATGAGGATCTTTTGCACATAGTTACCCAAAAAAAAACCGATTAGATTATATTATGGGCATGAAAATTAGCTTATCTGGATGTATGTTTTACCGATGAGACAGTTAAGGTGTTCAAAATATTGGCATTAATATTTTCCATTGCCTATGAGGAGCTTTGGAATGGTTGTATTACATTGAGAGAATCTCATTAAAAAAGTATATGTTTAATGCTCAATTTTGTTGCTTTCTTTGGAGTAATTCTTAAATACTTTTAGGGTACGGTGAATGATGTTTTATCTTCTTACATTCATGGTGGGGTCAAATATCAAAATTATTATCAATTTTATTATAAAAAAATTATAAAATAATGTGTCTTGGAGTTAGTGATCCGAGCACATTTTTAGGCCTAAGGCCCTGTCCGAGAATGATTAAAGATTCACATATGCATGAACCAACATCTGACACATGAATAAGAGGTTCGAGGAGAAAAGGCGAATTTGACTGGGGATCTTGAGGAGCAAAGACACCTTAAAAATACTTTAAGTAATTGCCTACACAGGAAAGCAAAGCTTCAGAGAAGACAACAAAGCCGTGCAAGCAACAGAAAGAGGAAATACCTGGGAAGGTAATTGCCACCTCCACATTTAATGCACTGCACCAATTGAATTAGCCACATTTATGAGGAAAAGACATCTGAACAGTGTCTTCACAACTCACAACCCTTTCTACCACCTCCAAAAGGGTCCCGATGGGACAAGCGACCAAATGGTTTCCTTGAATCGCATAGGTGAAGGGTTGAGATGCAATGGAGGGGACTATATAAGAAAAGGATCCCCATAGAAATGGGGATGGACATCTGACACTAAGAGAGAGAAAGGAAGAAAATACAGAATCTCATTGTAAAAGGAACAACATTGATCTTTTAATGAACAACTCCTCCTCGGACTTGCCTGAGGAAGATTTTAGTCTAAATTTGCATCTCTTACACTTATATTATTAATGCTAGCCCAATTGTTCTCAAGTCTGAATTTGCTTGGCATTGTAGTTGGCTCATTAAACCCATTCTCTTACAAATCGCGATCAATGTTGGAATTGCTAGGTCAATCATGGTTGTCAAAATCGCGATCTGGATCATAAAATCACACGATTTTACGATCCCACCTCACCAAAATATTTAGGATTGCACTAGGATCGTGTAGGATTATAAAATTGTATGAGATCCTACCAATCCTACCAAAACATAAATTTTTATTTTTATTTTTTATTTTTATATTTTATGGGATAATTTTTTTGTTTTGATGAATCTTTAAGGGTTTTTATTTTTCCATGTTGTGATGGTATAACTTTTTTTTTTTTAATAAAATTATGTTAACCTAAGCAAATATTTTTTAGTTTCTAGTTCACATGTATTCAAAATGAAGAAATGATTCATCATTTCTAAATGAAGAATTTGAAGTTGGCTTTGCAGCATTTTAAGCTATAATGTTATTAAATTTGTTTGATCAATATACTAATTTGTGTTCTAATATTACTAAAATGTTTTTATATATATATATAATTTTATCTGTTATGCTTGTATTTGTATATTGATTGATTGATTTTTTTGAGCATGCTCTGTAATTGCTTCTGAGTGGTATAAATTGAATAGTTGAGACTGAAGTTGTATCTTAATGTTTTTTTGCAATTCTAGTATACAAATATAGAATGTCTACATAGATAATTTAGGATGGTGGTTATAAGAGACTTAGAATGATAATAATTAAATGTTCATTTCACCTTAATATTCATCCTACTTTTGGATTTCATATTATAGTTAGCTAGTTTTCATTTTCTAATTTATTTTGGATTTTAAACTTGGAAAATATTTTCCTTATATGTTGATAAATATCTTGGTATTTGGTTGCTAATTAGACATTTACTAAACTTTTTAGATACATTGGTTAAAACTTAAATATATTTGTTTCAATAGTATAGACGTAGTGATGTATGACATGCAAATTACATCATATGATGCAAATCTTAGCTTTTTTATGGATGAATTCATAACTTACATGATTATTCAACATACAAAGTCATTATCAATATATTTTTTGCTTTAAATCAAAAAATATGTAGAATCTTACGATCCACAATCCGATCATAGGATTCACGATCCTACCTACCTCCCACGATCTTACATAAGATCCCGATTTTGACAACTTTGATGATAATAAATTTGATTGATATTTATTATTATTATTTAAAATGAACACGTTAATTTGTAAAATGTTGACATAAGACATAATCTACAATTTCATTTTTGTAATTATTTAATTTTGGTATTTTTATGTAAAAACGTTATTTTAGGTTTATGGTTATTATTTCCTTATTTTTAGGTGTTTTAAATATTTTTTAGGTCAAATTTGTTCCTGTTATGGTTAGGTATTAATTACAAGTTATTTTAGAATATATTTTCTTTTCTGTCAAGTTTTATGAGGCCTTTAAATAGACCCCCAAGGTTTTTTTAACAATTATTCAATCAATAAAATTCAGACTTTTTTCTTTCTATTTTTTGGTGGATTTCCAAGCACTTTTTCTTGTGGATTTAAGGAACTCTCGTGGCTTTGAGGTTATTTTTAGAAGCAAATGTGTTTTGTTTATTGTTTTCTAGAAGTAGACTTGTTCTGCTTGTTGACGCTTCCACATCCCATATCAGTTGGTATCAAAGTCTTGACATACCTTGGTCTGATGGCTAACTAGTGAGATAGTGACTACCACAACAATGATGGCGGTGACGATGTCAATAACCCAATCCTCACTAGGGCTGAGCCCCTTGAGTTTCGTAAAAAGACTCGTGATGAGAATCAACAATTTCGTGAAAAGAGTTAGCAGATTATAGGTGAAATCAAGCATATGATTGCTACTCTTCTTGCTGGGAAATCATCTCACAACAACAATGATCAATATATTCAACGACACACTTCTAACTTCAAGAAAAGTCCATTCTTTGACAGAGATATGTGTAAGTTGGATTTTATTGACTGGCTTTTTGATTTGGAAGAGTATTTTAATTTTGGAAGATTTGTGATAAAGAAAAAGTGCGGCTTGCATCTAATAAATTGGAAGAAAGTGATGAGGTAAGAATCCAATCTACTCTTGGCAAAGAATGAAAAAGGGTATTAATTGATTTATGGTTTCTTAATGATTATTATGATATACTAGATTATACAAGTGCTGATTATAAATCTGTATGTTCATATGAAAAGCAATAAGTTCAAAACATGGAAGGTCAACCACAAAACCAAAATTATAACAATCAAGTCTATGCGTCAAGTAAAGGAAAGGGTTTAGGGGTTGAGAAGAAGTAGCCTACTTGCTCACTCCCAAGTGTAGGAGATTGTAGCAATATAATTCTCAGAGCACCGAGGTCAAACCACAAGAAGCAAGTAAATTCAAAGACAATATAATTAAACGTAAATTTGAGTGAAGAAGAAAAGTACTTTTACTAGGTGATTGTTAACAAGAATAATAATAAAAATTAACTTAAATTAATAATATAAATACTAAGGCATCGAGGTGTTTCCCTATATCGATATGAAATTCTTTGTGAACTAAGAAATTATATATTTCATAATTTATTGTTCTTATACAATTAAATACTTATGATTCAGTTTAACTGAGACAATTCAAGAATGCATAATAACTTAGATTAATAATGCGGTTAGAAAAGTTTTCTGAAAAGCCCATTCACTTTAAAATCTTGTTTCTATTTGAAACTATTAGAAATTCATCTAAATAATAAGAAAAACATGATTAAACTTATTGAAAGCATTGAAGAACTAATACATCAAAAGAAATCTAATTGAATAATCAAATATGTTGTCGATAAAATCCTAGAAAGAATCACATTGAATATTCATACTATATAGAAGAAACATAATCCCTAACCCTAGCAAATAGTTTAGGCTGCCATTAGAGAAAGGAAAATACAAGGTTTTCTATCCAAAATTTGTTCTACCGGCCTCCCTTCAGAACCCTAATGTCAAAATGTCCAAAGAAAATAGAACTTTTACTATTTTAATTTTTGTCCAGATTTACAGCAGTAAATTGTGAGTTAATTTCGGCCTTCAAAAATTGTGAATTTCGAAAAACTCAAAACTAGAAAGTTGTAGATATTTAAGTCATGGTTCCAACCCATTTGGCTTTGTGTCAATGGGATTTTTGAGGAGAGAGATATGCCCAAAATACTGATCAGTGCTCAAATTTAATTTTTCCTTTTCAGATTTTACCTCTTTAATTTCTTTCCTTATTTGAAGCTTCCAGACATGGGAGATGACCCAAGCACTCCAGCTGCACCTCTTTAGACATTTCAACATTGTCCTTTAGCTCCACTTTAATTCTAGTTTAACCTCCATTTTCTCACAAACTCCTGTAAACTCATCTTTCTCACATGATGTCTTGATAATAGAAAATTACACACAATGAATGACATCTTATTCAAAAAATTATGTAAAAATAAATAATATGGACTAATGCAAATCATGACTTAATTATACAAATTAAGCATAGTAATAAGGAGATAACGCCTATATAAATATATAACAAATATACATTTTAAGGCATTATCATAGCCTATTTCTAAAGAAAATTTTGAAGTGGTTAAAAATGATCAAGACTTGCAATAAGTTATTGAATTGAAGATTGAAGAAACAACTTGCCAAAAACTTGATGAAGAGGTCAAAGAAAAGAAGGTTAAGTTGATTGTGGATAATGACATAAATCAAGAAATGGTAATTGTTGAGAATATTGTGGAAGATCCAATTAAAGTTAAATATGAGGATAAGTTCACAAATCACAATCCTCATGTTTTGGTTGATTTGTTGAAAATGACTACACAATATGTTGATTTTCTTGGTGTAAAAAATTTTAATTTTATTATCGGTCCTTTATTGATTGATGTTGCAAATAAATTGAAGGTAGATGAGAATAAATTTTATTCTACACTTTATGAAAAATTCAAGTTTCAAAACTAGATCAAGTCATTAAATCATTCAAAGTATTTGTTTATTTGGAGCAAATGATTTCAGATTTTGACTTTCAACTCGAGGATGAGTTTGTTTCAAGTAGAGGGGTCTAATGTAAGACATAATTTAATATTCAATTTTTGTAATTATTTAACTTTAGTATTTTTATGTAATTTTTGTTATTTTAGGTTTATGTGATTTATTTTCTTGTTTTAGTTTTTATTATTATTTTTTTTAATTTATGTTTTTTAGTCAAATTAGGGTTTTATATGCTTTCGTAGCCGCCTTAGAGTTTCTAGTTGCTCTAGGTTTTTTTTTTTTTTTTTTTTTACTATTTAAACATATTGTAGCCTCCAAAGGCAATTTAGTTTTTAGATTATTATCAATAAAATACAGACGTTTTGTTAATTTTCTTTTCTGGTGGATGCCAGTTTTATCACCTTGTAGATTTAAGGAGCTTCTCATGGATTCAAGGTTTACTACCCAGAAACTAACAGTTTAGTTTTTTGTCCATCAAAGAGAGTATCGTGTGTGCTTTCTTTAAGCTTCCGCGACATTAGTTGGTATCAGGGCCTTGACTTATCCTGGTCTGGTGGCTGAGGTATGAGACTGTAGCAATTCCGATGACAGCAAACTTAGCAAGAATTACATGACGTATAGCTAGCACTCACAAATATCTTAGCTAGGATGTCTTCATTAGAGCATGGAAACAATAGGAATAACTATCGCGAAGACATAACTCACGAGCAACCTATTGGTAAGCGAATTTCATATAGACCTTATAGAAAAATTGCAAGTTTTAATGGTTATTTTTATAAAGAAGATTTCCTTGATTGGTTACTTGATCTAGTGGATTTATTTGACTATGATAATATTTATTATAAGAGAAAAGTTGGACTTGCTTTGTATAAACTTAGTGAGTATGCCTTACGTTGGTAGTAACAAGTACAATCTAATAGAATCCGACATGATAAAGGCAAAATTTGTTCATGGCCAAGGTTGAAAAAGATGTTTGCTATCAAATTTTATCCTTTGAATTGTGAAGAAATCTTGTCGTATACAATACAAGATTATTATTGACCAAGAAGTTCATACTAAAATTATTTTGAAGAGCCATATATTCCACCATTAAAGGAAGAATTTCATGTTGAAGTAAATATTGTTCTTGGAGATTATGTAGAAGTCAAAGAAAAAAAATAGAGATTTATGAGGAAATTAATGAAGGCATTATTATAGAAGAAGGTCCTGAAATCAAGATTAATGTGGAGGAAATTAATGAAGATCCTAGCATACATAAAGATCTTGAAGTCGAGATAGTAAATACCATTAAAGAAGAAATTATAGAGGAAATTGTCAATGATTTCGATGAAATCAAGTTAGATGATTGCAACATTCAAACTCCTATTGTTTTTAATGGGAGACATTGAAACAAAGTTTATTGATTTTATTGGGTTGGAAAGATTTGATTTGATCATTGACTCTTGTACGCGCCAAAAGTGGGGTGGATGGGTCGGGCCTCACTTGGGCTCACAATCTATTTGTAATATGGGCTTGGATTTCCTACTTTAGGTAGTTCCTTATACAGAGACCCAACAGAGCTGCCTCTCCCTCTGAATTATTTTACTCTCTCTCTCGACTGTTACTGCACTAGGCTGATACTTTCTCACTCCTACTCTCAGTTTCCTTTAGAACTTTTCAACCACCTCCCTTCTTCCTTAGCTTCTCATATTTATAGCCAAAGATTAGTGGGGAGTTATGATTACTTTTGTGGTTAGTGGAAAGGAGGTCCAATATCGTTATTTGTAAGTGGGTGTTTAGTTAGGAGTAGGGTGTGGTAAGAGTGGCATTGGAACTAGTTCCCACCTCAAGAGGGATGTTTGGTAGCAATACTTCCCAAGGCAATACCGAGTTGCCGGGATGCAGCACTCCCAAGCATTCCTACCCTTGTCCGAGATGTGATTTGCCGGGCAACTTTCGGACTGTGAACTAAGATGAGCATGTATTACAATGGCTTGCTTAACGGGTTCTAGACCGGGCATAATGACATGAGGCATGAGTCCATGGCCTTAGCAAGCCCTAAGCCCATCTTCTCACAGGGGTGTCGGGACCATGGGCCACACTATAAAGCTGGGGTCCAAGGCCCAAATAAGCCTTAAGGTCCCGTGCCGTACATTAGCCCCCCCCCCCCCCTGATTCATGCTCGGCCCCCAGGAACGAATCAAGGAATCCAAGAGACGATAACTACCCGGGAAGCTCAACAGGTGGATATTGGATGGTTGAGAGACCCATTAATGCCCCCTAAAAAGGTGCATCGTGTCTGACTATTGGTTCAGCTGTCATCATTGTCTGACAATTTGTGAACCGAGGTGGCGTGCTTGTGACAATTAAGGTAGGGATTCGTAGGGTTTCCTGCTCCTCATTTATTGAATATCATTTATTCCCCCTTTTGGCTCCTATAAATAGTTCCTTCTGGAACTCTACTTCACTTTTTCATTTTTCATTCTTCAAACTCCCTCTTTGCCATGCAAACCTTTCTATGCGTTCATCCTTCAGTCCAGAACGCCTTACTTTCCTAGAGCCCAAAGTAAGTTTCCTTTGTCTTTCCTCTTATTCTTTCTATTTCATTTAGTTCTCTCTTGATCGTAGTTTAGGAATCTAGTTTTGAAAATGTGCTATTCTCATCTTTTATCTTCGGAAGCCTCGTTGGCTAGTTTTAGGGCTGCCTACAACGTCCCTGAGGACGTTGATATTGCCTATTTTCATGAGGGCGATATCGACATCCAAAGGCGTTGTGGTGTAAACACAGTGTTCTTTCCCTTAATGGCCATTCTTGAGGGTGGGGTTAGGTTCCTCGTTGACCCTCTCATCATAAGCACCCTTAGATTTTATGGTCTACGTCCCGACCAACTCCCCCCTAATTTTTACCGAGTGGTGAGTTGTGTAAGTAGGTTGAATCAATTGTTCGGGTTGCAACTGAATTACCATGACATCAATTTTATGTACAGTTTATGTGGAAACATTAGAACATATTACTATTTAAAGACCAGGGACATGAGGGTACGGCTCATTTCATGCCTACTTGACTCGAATAGGAATTCGGTTGGAGAGCTTGTACGAGTGAGCAACAACTGGTTTGCCGATGAGCTCTCCTACGCGTTCTCGTTGCGTGATGTGGGTCGGTATCAAGCACATTTACTTAATTACGTTTTGTTAATTGTACTTGTGATTGTTTTGATCAATTGGTTACTAACCAATTTTTGTGTTATTCCCGTGCTGAGAGTAAAAGGTTCAAGTCAGACCTTAGAATAGTGCACGTTCGGGACCTAAATTTTGTACTTAGGTTAGAGATTTTTGTTCACGAGGACGGACAGCTCTTAGCATTTCTTTTGATACTTGGTGTTGACCCTGTATATTCCACCTGGCAAGCGTTTAGTCAAGCTCTGTTAGTAGATAGTCCACTTCTTTCTTACATTGATGTTCAGCATGCGAATTTCCTTCCTCCAAGACTAACCGTAGGTGAAGCTTGTGATCTCGGCCCGCGGTACACTTGCTCAGAAGAACTTGCACCAATACAGGACGAGTCGGCTGAACTTGTGTCCCAAAACCGTCGAGTACACGTACCTGTTGAGCTTGAAACCCCTGTTGAACCCGAAGCCCTCACTCAAGTAGCCGAGGAAGCAGCTGCCAAATCAACTAGTTCTTCAGGAACCAAATTTGATCAAGGTCATGATATGGTGACACGAAGGACGATGAAAATCAACCCGTTTGTGCCTGGTGCCTAGCCAACCCCACAGCAGCAAGAATCCCAAGGCAGAGATCTAACTCCCCCTTCTCTGCCTCCTTCTAGCCGCTCTTGGAAGAGACAGTGTATGGCTAAGCAGACTCAGGCTAGCTCGAGAGATGTGCCCATGAGAAATCCTCCATGGCCATCAAGGGGTATTGTTATCTGGGAGTCAACGGCCCAAACCGGGACAAATGTGGCGTCCACCTCTCGAGTTGCGATGGAATGGCAGCCCGTGTTCTAGCTTAACGGCAAACCCCTCCCTACGTCCGCTAGTGTAAGAGTATGGGATAAGGGTGAAAGGGGTCGTGTCACTGAGAGTTTGGTGCACGACCTCCTTTTGCCCGAAGACATACACGTTTTTTAGGACAGGACAGGACAGACGAGTCATTGGGCAGGTGGTTGCAATGGCACACCATAGCGATAATCTCTTGTCCCTTAGCTTTCTATTTGTTTTCACACGCGCACATTCATTTTCATACTTATCATCATCGTTTTATCAGGCTGCGCAACTGACTCACGTCCTTGATGGCCGGTTGAAGGAGCTTTCCGAGGACGTTGAACGGGAGAAGGCTCTTAAGGAGGTTGCCGCGGTGATAGCAAAGGGGAAAACAAAGGTTATCGAGAACGCCGAAAAAAAGCTGATGTGTCTGAAAAGGCTAGGGCGTTGGCGGAGAAGAGGTCCACGAAGCTAGAGGCAAAGTTGGGTGAGACCAAGCTTAAGCTAGCGGAAGCTATGAGTCTGAACACTACTTAAGCCGAGGAGCTGGCCGACCTAAAGGAGGCTTTGGAGGCTTGCGAAAATAAATGGTATAATGAAGGCTTTGCCGACACGGAGAACTCTGCAGAGTCGGTCATTTAGGAAGCTCAGAAGCTCGTATTTGAGGAGGGTTGGTTGGCCACCCTGCAAGCTCTGGGGGTCCCTGAGGACTCTCTTTAAGAGATCCCAACCAAATCCCTTTCCTGAGCCCTCCTCTTGTCGCACAGAACCCTCTTGGTGCCACTGACAAGGAAGAGACTCCAAGCATGAGGGAGTTGGTGGAGGCAATTGACTCTCACGTAGAGTTAGTTGACCTGGAAGCCATCAACAACCTTCGTGCTGATGATCGGCCCAGTGAGGATGCTCAGCTTCAACCACCTTCAGCAACCTAGCAGCCACCCGAGGACGTCACCCATTTCCAGCCTGCAGACCCTTCAATTTGATTGCCGAATTGAATTTCTACTTTTTACTTTTCCTTTGCTTAAGTAATTTCTTTATTTTCATTAAGTTTGCCCATGTCACCGAGTTGTGGCGACAGAACAATTATTTTTCCGGGTTCGATTTTCCTACAGTCGCTGGGTTATGGTGACAAAACATTGGTTTAGTTTTTATACGTTGGCTTTATTTGGTTATGGTATGATTGCTGAACACTTGCCTTAAGTATGTCTATGAATGTTTGATTCTAAGTTGTTCCTTTCATTACATTCTTTTATTTTCTTCATATTATAGAGATACCCCTAGTGACTGGGTAATTTAATCACGGTTTTCTTCTGAACAGGGATTGAAACTGCTTACTAGTTTATTTCCATAAGGAAAGATTATATCTGGGTATGTATGGTGTTCGAGACCAGTTTGGACGGGAGAAAGAGTTAACTCCTTGGCAATAGAGACTTCGTTCGATGTATGCTTACTCTTTTGGGTGAATGTAGGGCATAGAAAATTGAGAAGCAAGCTTCCGCCTTTAGCTTTTAGTGCAAGGTTTCCACTTGCCCGGTGTTAGTGATCAAACCGAGAAGCAGGCTTCTGTCCTTAGCAACACCTTTAGTGTAAGGTTTCCACCTGCTTGGTGATAATGATTGAATCGAGAAGCAGGCTTCTGTCCTTAGTTAAATTTTTAGTGTAAGGTTTCCACCTGCTCGGTGGTAATGATCGAACCAAGAATAGGTTTCTGTCCTTAGGATAATTTGTCTTAGTTTTCTTACTGTCCTTACGTTGACTGGTCGAGGCTGGTTAGTTAACGATAATGGAATTAAATACACCTGCACGAATAAATATCATCATTGTATTAGCTAATAAAATGTACATATAAGATTTTATTGAATTTACACCCCCATGTACGAATGATCAATGATAGACCTTCTTCAGATTATGGACATTCCATGGCTGGGGAAGCGGTCTCTCATCTAGGTCCCCCAAATAGTACACTCCTGCACCCATAATGGCAGTAACCCTGTAGGGCCCTTCCCAGGCCGGGGCCAGCTTCCCGACATTCGTATCCCGCATATTCCTTACTACTTTCCGTAACACCAGGTCCCCAGCACTGAATTCCCTTGTCTTTACGCCTTAGTTATATCGCCGGGCAAGTTTTTGTTGATACTTGGCTAGTCGTATAGTTGTCGCTTCTCGGTACTCTTCCAGTAAATCCAAACGTTATACCAACAATCTATCATTTTGGGTAAGGGCAAATCCCGTAACCCGTGCACTACATAAATTTACCTCGACCGGTATTACAGTTTCTGCCCTATACGTGAGAGAGAACAGAGTTTTCCCAATAGACCTTCTAGGAGTTGTCCGGTATGCCCACAAAACGTTGGGTAGCTCCTTGGCCCACCTACCTTTTACACCATCTAACCTTTTCTTCAATCCATTCACGACTGCCTTATTAGTGGCTTCTGCTTAGCCATTGCTCTAAGGATACGTTGGGGTGGAGTCCCTGTTCTTGATGCCAAGATCACTGCAAAACTTGCAAAAAGCCCTACTATCGAATTGCAATCCATTATCGGATATAAGAGAGTCCGACACCCCAAATCTCGTGAGTATGTTTTTCCACACAAACTTTTTAATATCCACATCTCGGATATTAGCTAACGCCTCTGCCTCTGCCCACTTAGTAAAGTAGTCAACGGCCATCAAAACAAACCTTCGATCGCCCGTGGTTTGGGGAAACGAGCTGAAAATATCCAACCCCCACTGTGCAAAAGGCCAGGGGCCATTGACCGGATTTAGATGACCTGTTGGTTGGTGAATCAAGGGGGCATGTTTTTGGCACCATTCACGCTTCCATATATACTCAACAGCATCCTTCTGTATCTATGGCCACTAAAACCCTTAGGTTATTGCCCGGCGTGCAAATGCCCCCACACATGACTACCGCACACCCCATCGTGTAGCTCGGCCAAAAGTCCATTAACCTTCTTGGGATGCAAACATAAGAGATACGGCCCCCCAAAAGATCTTCGGTATAGCTTACGATCAGCTGATAACCAATATCAAGTGGCTATTCAGCATACCCTGTTGGCTTCCTTTTCATCATCCGGTACTTGATCCTTGGCTAAAAAATTAATGATCGGGTCCATCCAGCAAGGCCCGGGTGTAGAAACCACTGCAACGCCTATCGCAGCATCAATACTCGGTTGTGCTATAAGCTCCACTTTGATCATCCAAGGCACATCCTCCATCATTGATGATGCCAATGTAGCCAAAGAGTCTGCATGCCTATTCTGCCCTTGAGCTACTTAGACCACCTTGGCCTTGGAAAACTGACTCATAATCTGCTTTACTACCTTCAAGTATTCCTTCATTCGAGGATCTCGAGCCTCAAAACTGCCTTGCACCTAATTGAACACTAGTCGAGAATCTAAGTGAATCTTAACTTCCCATGCACCCATACCCAGAATGGCTCTCAATCCAGCCAGTAAGGCTTCATACTCAGCTTCGTTGTTAGAGGCCCTAAATCCCAACCTGAAAGAATGTTCCAGCCTTATTTCTTCTAGGGTGATAATAACAATCCTGGCTCCAGCCCCCATTGCACTAGATGCATCGTCCACAAACACTTTCCACGGGCAACAGTCCATGCGACAAATTACCTCCATTTCACCTCTAGGAGAAAACTCTGCCACAAAATCAGCCAAAACCTAGCCTTTCACCGAACTTCTTGGCCTATACCTTATATCGAAGGATCCAAGCCGGGTCCCCCATTTAGCTATCCGGCCCGTAAAGGCAGACCTTTTCAACAGCGACTGTAAAGGGTATTCGGTCAATACATATATAGTGTGGGCTTGAAACAAGTGTGGCTGCTTCTTAGTAGCATGCACTAGTGCCAGCTCTAGCAAAGGCAAGTACCTCGTCTCAATGTCAACCAGGGTCTTGCTGATGTAATACATGGGTTGTTGTACTCTATTGTCACTCAAGAGCATGGCACTCACGGCATGTTTTAACACTAAGAGGTACATAAATAAATCCTCCTCGGGCTCTAGGGCTGTTAGCATAGGTGTCTGCGTCAAATACTCCTTCAAGTCTTGGAAAGCTTTTTCACACTCTTCATCCCACTGGAATCCCCTCCACTTCTTTAACAGTTGGTAAAATAGACGGCAGCGATCAACAAACTTAAAAACGAACAGGTTAAGGGCAACTAACATTCTAGTCAATACTTGCACTTCCTTTAGGTTGCTTGGCAACTTGAGGCGCTTAACGGCTTCAATCTGATCAGGGTTAAATTCTATCCCTCGGCTGGTAATCAGGTATCCGAGGAACTTGCCAGCCCCCACCCCAAAAGCACACTTATCAGCATTAAGGCGTAATTTATGTTGTCGTAGTACTTCAAACACCCCTTGAAGGTCCTCTATATGCCGCTTCTCTTGTTTACTTTTTACTATCATGTCGTCAATGTACACCTCAACCGTACGCCCAATCTTGTCCCAAAACATTCTAGTCATCATTCGTTGATATGTTGCCCCGACATTCTTTAACCCGAAGGGCATCACAATGTTATAGTAGTTGGCATCAGGGGAGATGAATGCCATCTTCTCCTGGTCCTCGGTAGTTAGGGCAATCTGATGATAACCCTGAAAGGCGTTTAGGAAACTCATCCTCGGGTGCCTATAGGTGGCATCGACCAACTGATCTATCTTTGGCATGGGGAACGAGTCTTTTAGGCACACTTGATTTAAATCCGTGAAATCTACACAAACTCTCCATTTTCCATTCTTCTTCCTAACCATTATGGTATTCACCAGCCATTCCGGGAAGAAGATTTCCTTTATCGCCCCAGCCTCTTTTAACCTCCCGACCTCCTATCTCACGACCTTAACGTGTTCCTTAGCCGACCCTCTCGGCTTCTGCTTCTTTGGGGGAAAAGACAGGTCTACATTAAGCTTGTGGACAATGAATTTGGGATCAACCCGGGGCACGTCATACGAGCTCTAAGCGAATACGTTCACATTCTGCATAAGAAATAACAATGTTTCTACCTTGTCCTCATCCTTTATACTCGCCCCTACCTGAAAATACCTGTCAACATCTGGTAGTATTTTTACCCTGATTAATTCCTCGGCACAGCTAGCCCCATTTCCCCCTTGGGTCTCCTTCTGTTTAGCTTGTTTGTGCTTCCAAGTGACCGTGGCCACTAAACATTGCTTGGCCGGTTGCTAGCTTCCCTTCACTACAGCAATGCCCTGCTCGGTGTGGAACTTAACCTTCACATGCAAGGTGGAGGGGACTGCCCCCACCGCATGGATCCACGGCCTTCCTAGAATAGCCGTATAAGGAGAAAATGAAGCGACCATTATAAAAGCCATTGTTACTTGCTTTCCTTCCATGTTCACGGGAAAGGATATTTGCCCTTTGAGAATCACCACCTGGCCATCAAACCCAACCAGGGGCGTATTGTATTTTGAGAGGTTTTCTTTCTTCAATCCAAGCCCCTTGAATAGATTCGGATACATCACATCGGCCCCACTCTCTTGGTCTACCATTACCCTATTTACTATGAAACCGTTTATCTGGGCCATCACCACCAACGCATCATCGTGCAGTTGAATTGTTCCTGCTAGATCATCGTCGTTAAAAGCAATGGGCTCTCGAGCAACCTTCATCTTCTTCTAGGGGGGTTGCTCGCCCAAGAAATTTTCCACGGGTGCTACAGTCAACACTCCTCTCCTCCCAGCCACAGCAGTACCCCTCGAGGCAACATGGATGACTTCGATCACTCCCAATGGGGGCAGGAAAGTGTTCCCTCTTTGCTGAGCACCTTGCTTGACACCCCTGTTCCTTGAATTCATCACAAACTCCTTCAGATATCCAGCCTTCACCAATTGCCCTAGATGATCCTTTAACACCCGGCACTATTCAGTGGTATGCCCCTTGTCCCTCTTAGACGGGTCACCCCCCATCTTATTCGGCCATCTGAAGTACGACTCGTTCTTAATCCAGTCTACGATCCTATACACCG
This sequence comes from Quercus parvula, assembly GCA_030820535.1. Classification (NCBI taxonomy): domain Eukaryota; kingdom Viridiplantae; phylum Streptophyta; class Magnoliopsida; order Fagales; family Fagaceae; genus Quercus; species Quercus parvula. Next base: position 33,674,898 of record JAUAME010000004.1, read on the forward strand.
GCTCCTTAAACGTCATGTTCACCCCCCCTAGTTGCAACTCCAGCTCCTGTATCCTTAAATCCCTTCGGGGCCTTAACTAAAAATCGCCCTACCGAGGATGACTTACTAACAGGGCTTTACCTTTGCTCTGCAGCCGGTCATCCTCTAAGCATTTGTATTCCTTAATACGCCTCATGAGCTGCCTCATATCCTCGGGAGGCCTTTTCGTCAATGACTCCTATAGTTCGGAGTCCTTGGGTAGCCCCATTCTAAAGGTGCTCGCCGCAATCTTCTCGATGCCCCCACCAATCTCATTATAAAGCTCACAATATCGATTGGCATAACTGCGAAGGGTTTCTCCAATTCTCATTTTCATGAATAGTAATGTGTCGACTGGTTGCGATACCCGACTATAGGTTACAAACCGGACACTGAATTCTTGGATCAACTTGACAAAACTATGAATGAAACCCTTCCATAACCTATTAAACCATCTCAAAGCAGTAGGCCCGAGGCCTGAAGGAAATACATTGCACATTAGCGCGTCATTGTGAGTATGTAGAGATATCATCTGGATATAATGGCTGACATGTTCTACTGAGTCTGTTTTCCCATCGTAGGAATTGAATGGTGGGCGTGTGAATCTACTCAGCATTGGGGCTCGTTCAATGTCATTTGAGAACGATGATCGAGCAGCTCTGTGTAAGGCACGGCTCATAGCATCCATGGCGGCATTACGGGGCCGTCGCTCTTCTGGGGAATCTGAACCCTGGTCTGCATATTCCTGTGAATGTGAACGGTCCCAATGTTGATGGGACTCCAATGAATGTGAATAGTCCCGGCGTCGACGTCGCTCCCGTGAATGTGAACGATCTCGACGTCGACGGGAACTAGACTGATTGGACCTAGTCCCATAGCAATCCCCCCACTAGTAGATCCCCCTTCTCAGTTGTCTTGATCCCTTCTCCGACGCCTACCTCTTGCCTCCAACTCCAAATCTCTCATTAGTCTACGTAACCGCTCAAGTTCCTCATCTCTTTCATCAAATTGCCCGTGCCTTGAAGCACCTGACATTGTCCAGTGTGTTTGGTACGACCCTTCTTCGATGCCGAACCGTTCTTCCTCTTGATCACGGTCCCTATCTTCACGCTTTTTGTGCCTTCGCTCTCGCCAGGTGGATCCCCGAGAAGATCCCATCGAACCACTTTCAGTGTTACTCCTTGAACGTCCTTTAGACATTTTCCTAAGCGTGAGTCTCAGTTGAACAACGGCTTTATAGGAGATTCCCACAGACGTCGCCAATTGTGCGCACCAAAAGTGGGGTGGATGGGCTGAGCCTCAATTGGGCTCATAATCTATTTGTAATATGGGCTTGGATTTCCTAATTTGAGTAGTTCCTTATACAGAGACCCAATGGAGCTGCCTCTCCCTCTGAATCATTTTACTCTTTCTCTCTCTCGACTGTTACTGCACTAGGCTGATACTTTCTCACTCCTACTCTCAATTTCCTTTAAAACCTTTCAACCACCTCCCTTCTTCCTTAACTTCTCATATTTATAGCCAAAGATTAGTGGGGAGTTGTGATTACTTGTGTGGTTAGTGGAAAGGAGGTCCAATGTCATTATCCTTAAGTGGGTGTTTAGTTGGGAGTGAGATGTGGTAAAAGTGGCATTGAAACTAGTTCCCACCTCAGGAGGGATGTTCGGTCGTGATACTTCCTAAGGCGATACCGAGTTGCCGGGATACAACGCTCCCAAGCATTCCTGCCCTTGCCCGAGATGTGATTTGCCAAGTAACTCTCAGGCTGTGAACTAAGATGAGCATGTATTACAATGGCTCACTTAACGGGTTTTGGACCGGGCATAGTGACATGAGGCCCGAGTCCATGGCCTTAGCAAGCCCTAAGCCCATCTTCTGACAGGGGTGTCGGGACCATGGACCACACTGTAAAGTTGGGGTACAAGGCCCAAATAGGCCTGAAGGTCCCATGCCGTACAACTCTTATTTGGTAAATATTTTCAATTGCATGAAGATTAAGGGACAAGAAGTTCAAATTGCCCAATTGATGAATTTTGAAGTTTGGTAAGAATACAAAGAATATGAAGTATTCAAAGTATATATTATTATGGTTAGGTATTAATTAGGAGTTATTTTAGAATATATTTTCTTGTCTGTCAAGTTTTACGGAGCCTTTCTATAGGCCCCTAAGTTTGTTCACATTTTTTTTAACAATTATTTAATTAATAAAATTTAGACTTTTGTCTTTCTATTTTCTAGTGGATTCCAAACTCTTTCTCCTGGTGGATTCAAGGTTATTTTTAGAAGTAAACGTGTTTTGTTTATTGTTTTCTAGAAGTAGATGTGTTCTATTTCTTGACGCTTTTGCATTTCACATCAAATGGGTATAATAAATAAATTTGTAATATCCTAGCATGTGCCTCAATTCTAAATTCTCAATTCGCTCTTCTTACCAAACAGAGACGAAAATGCTGAGTTTGGTAGAAGAGAGACCAAAAATGAATTAGTTCATCTCCTTGAATTTTTTCAATGGCGGTGATTGCATCTACCAAACTAGCCCAGACTGAACGTGCAGTTCACAATGGGTCGGCAAATAAATATATGAGGCAACTAACCTTTTTGGAAATAGGCCTCTTTACATAAATGCGCAGCTTTATCTTCTCTCTTAAGTCGTATCTCTCTCTTGTGCTGTATAATGTGAAGCGGAAAGTTTTAGGTAAAGAAATAAACAAGCATGTGAGCAAATTGATCAAATGGAGAACTTTTGCGACTTGGAGTCTTTAAATAATACTTTGGACTGCATCACAAAATTCAAATCATGATCCAAAATGTTGAAACATTGTCAACCATTTTTAAGGACTGTAGGTTGAAGCTAAGCCAAAATCTGTCCCACTTAACCTCCTGGCCAATTAAATTTATTTGGTTGAAATATTGAGATGACATATTTGACATGTGCTAGCTACTGTATATAAGAATCCTAGAGAGAGAGAGAGAGAGAGAATTGTGCTTTCACATGTCTCACGAGTCCCTTAAACTTGGATTTCTGAAATAGGAATCCCATGGAGCAGTGTGTATATAATATGGAACACAATGCTTGCAAGGAAAAACAAATACACAGATATTGGGCCCGTTTGATAATGTTGTTCTAGTAATGTTATTTATATTTTTTTAAAATACGTATGGGTGAAAAAATGTATGAAAATACGTGTAATTTTGTTTAAAAACTGAAAATATATGTTTAAATACATGTATTAAATGAGCTCTATTCTACCTACGAAATCGAATGTGATCGAGCTCTCTATTTGATATTTTATATATCCACCAATCGAATCGCCAAAAAGTACTACTTTTGGCATAATGCTTCCAACTTGTGGGAATTTAAAATAAGCTAATTAGATTACTTGCTCTATATATAGTTGAGTTTCAATTATTAGTTTGTGTACGTTTCAGTGTTATTTAGTATTTTGTTATTGATCACTGTACTAAATCGTTACTTGGTTTTGGATTTGGAATATTATTATATTATGCTATTTAGAGATTTGCAGGTGAGAGTGTGAGGATTTGTTCTTGTTTCCACCGCAACACAAAAAAAGTGTTAGGGTTTTTAGTTTTTACATAATAAATTCAAAATAAAAAACAAAATAAAACTATCTTATGAAAGCTAGTTATTGATTCCATACAAATCATTTTAGAAGGGGAAAAATAAGGAATAAAAGAAAACAAATTCAATTTATAGGCCTTATCTATACTGTTAATACTTCGATTTATATTGAAAAGAAAGGTAGGGTTGTTGATACACATCACATGGATTAATAGCCTTGATTTTTCCAATAAAAAAATTTCTTATATTAAGTGAAAGTTAAAGATCTAGGAAAGCTTAGTTCACATTTGCACTATTAAAAAAAAAAATACTATAGTCACATTATACACCCACACAACATTTTCATTGTCCAAATCTACACAATTTGTAATGTTACAAGTTATCTTAGTTTGACAAGAATTTTCTTGTTTTTTTGACAAAATTCTATTAGTTAATGGATCATACTACCGTGAACAAGTAGAAAATCAACCCCTCTCCCCAAAAAAAGGGGAGACATGTTGAATGAAATTGAAAAGTATGAATAACATGCAAAACTTTCAAATTAAATAATAAAAGGATAATTCTTTCTCAAAAAAAATAATAATAATAAAAGGATAATACTTATTTTCTAAGGCATTACTTTAAACGTGAAGCCACGAACTTCATGCGTGTTTGGTATGGACTTTCTTAATGCATTATAATGATAAATATATATATATATATATATATATATTGATCGGATATAATGATATATATTAATCCATTTCAGTCAACGATTACCAGAGCGCGGAGTTAGCTCAAGCTTGAATTTCAATGGGCCGCTATGCTAAATTTATGAAACTCTTAAACTAAAAAAAAAAAAAAAATATATATATATATATATATATATATATATTATATAACAGAGATATTTTGTTTTCGTACTCTATGCCTTGTGCTCCTCTGTCGGCTGAGATCCAAATCTTCTTGGAAATCAGTGATCACATCACATGTCGGTGCCAATCGTTGAAGTGTCTGGCTTGTTTTGTGTGTGTGTGTGAACTATTTCGCTTTGTCTACGTCAAAGTTGTGCTATGCAACGAACAACAGCATTTTGTATGGGAATTTTGGTATTATCTAATCAACGAATTTTCTTTAGTGGAATCCTTTATTCATACTATGTCATCATATTTAATTTAAACAACGATAAATCTGCTGACATAATGATAATTTGCTGACCGTTAAGAACCTAAATATGGTTTACTTTTAATACTTGGAGTATCAATTTTATGTGTTGAAAACCTTATATAACTATAATATTGCTTTAATATGATGAATGACTTGTACGTAATATATGTTGGCTTGCAAAAGGTGCAAATTATGTCACAGTGGTATGGTGGTCTATGGAAGACATTTTTTGAGCACATAAAGACTTCATGTATCATTTGCGTTCACATCTGCTCATAAGATGTGGCTGTGCCTTAATGGATCGAGGTCCCTTTTCTTCTTTCTCTTTTCAAGTTTTTGAAGATTTGTGTTTAGACTCGCGTCTCTTCTCTTCCTTCAAAAGCCACTTCTACTGTGTTAGCATTGCGGTTATAATTGAAAATTTTGACCAAGTTTTTTTGAGAACTAGTCCACAAGGTGGATGTACATTTACTCATTTAGGCATTATTCTCTATGAAACTATCTACTAATAAATATCTCAAACCAACACATAGGGCTTTGGGTGATACTCCAAATTGTGTTTTAGTGTGTTTTTTACGGATGTGTTTGTTGAGTCTCACATTAAATATTTAATAAATATATTTTAGATTTATAAGAAATTATGAAAAATTTCAATTATAACTTAACTAATCTTTTTAATATGAAAGCGCAAATATAATTAGCACTTTTTCTAGGGTGTGCAGTAGTACCTTGCATAAAGATTTGCCTTCTCTATACCTAAAATGGTATGCTTTGGATTAAACACGGACACACACACGTTAGTCTCATCAGATGGGTTTGGTATGGCTCTTCCATTAGTTTGAAGGACAAGACTAATGAAACAAGTAGGAGGACAAGTTTGCCGTTGGGTTGACAGGGGATGGTGGCTTTTTTTGTTTACCTCCTTTTATATTAATCCTTAAAATTCAATATATATATATATATATATAGTAATTAATACAGCTCTACAGCGTAAAGCTCCTTTTGGAAACAGATTGCTATTTTCCTATAGTTTCTTCTAAGCTGTACATGATTAACTGGTCATTCTCTCAAAAATAAATATAAAATAAAATAAAAATGGTCATCCAAGTGATTTGAATCTTCAGAGAAAACAGTTTGAACGTTGACAGGAGTGATTTTATTGAGTATTTATTTTAGACTCTGATGGTTGTTTATACAACATATATAGTAGTTTTTTAATATTTGAAGTATTAATTGAAAGCGTTGAAAACGATGCATCAACTTAGGATAAAAGCATACACGTTTGTCCCTCGTTTCAAACATGAAAATCAAATGTGTCTGAAACGTATCTTTTCCGACCAAGCGGTCCATAAATTGTACAATTAAATATTTAGTTATAAGTTCAAGACTTTAGAATGTGATTAATTTTTAAAAAAAGGGGCTTTGCACGTTTTAAGTCTTAGAAATTTTTTTTTTTCTTTTTAAATTTATACTTATATCTTTCTTAGTTATCTTTAAATCTGGCTTTTTTTTTTTTTTTTATTCAACTTCCAAAGCTGAAACGTGTACCCTTAGTCATAGTAATCTCAGTCTTCTCTAATTTCGTTTTATTACTTCTTCTTTTTTTGAGAATCTAGTTCTTTTTATTCCTTAAGCCAATCTTTTATATAAAGCTTTTTATGAATACTTTTATATAACTTTTATATTATTAATTTTATTAGATAGTTATAACTAATAATGAGGAGGAAAGATTCAAACTATAATTTTTTATTTTACATGAGAGTAGAAAATACCATGGAGTTAAAAAAACTCTTGATAATAATTCTATATATGTATAAATTAAATTAAAAAAATATTATCTTTGTGATGCTCATTTTCGACAGTAAGTCTGCGATGTGCATCTTCAAATTTCTCTCTCTCTCTCTCTCTCTCTCTCTCTCTCTCTCTCTCTCTCTCTCTCTCTCTCTGTCTGAGACACACACACATTTAAGGCAATAATAACGAATTCATGCTTAAAAAGTGTTAATCTGAACCCGCCTTAGAATGAGTATTTTAACTATTAAGATAGTTTAAACACTTATAAACTTTATCTTTTTCTTAGGGGAAAAAAATTGATTATAAGGACACTATAAATTTTACTACATACGTTTTACAAATTAATGTGCGACAAATCATAAAAATATAATTCAATATTTATTTATTATGTTGTTAAAGTGATACCAATTATATTTATTGTCATATCAATTTGTAAGTATTAGTGTACATGATGATAAAGATACACAAATTTTATTAATTATGTTTTTATTTTCTTTTATTTTTCCTTTTTTTTATCTTGCCCTTTTCAATTTTTTACTTGTAAAAACTAAAACTGATTCATCATCTATGTCAAACAAACTCTACACAAGTAATTGAGCTCAAAACTCTATCAAACAAGTACCTTTCTTTGTCATCAAAATAACATAAATAAAATATAAAATTATATCTCATAGATTTTTTTTAAGTAAACCATTCTATATCACACATCTCACACATTTTCTATATCTCTCACTCACCAAAAGTATTATGGCTCTTAACTTGGATAAGAGGAAGTTACAACTAGAGTATATTTTTTGGGTCCCTCAACATAATTTCATCACTAATTTTGACTTAAAAATAATAATTTCACGACAAATTTTATAATCTCAAAATTATTAAATTTATTATGAATTCAACTATTTTATTAGAATACATAAATAGTAAGCATTTATGTCATATTAATAGTTTCTTCAACATTAGAAGAAAAAAAAATTATATCCACACACATGAGAGAGAGAGAGAGAGAGAGAGAGAGAGAGAGAGATGTTTGGTGCGACTTGCGAGTTATATATGTAGGCATTTAGTTAATGAAACATTTTTCTTTTTCATCAAGTACTAGACTACGCCTATGAGCTTTATAGCTCAATTAGCACCTCTTGGTATTTTCTACAAAGACATTCAAAGTTCAAATCTCCCACCTCCATTGTTGTAACTATTAAATTTAAAAAAGAAAAAAGTGGAGTACTAAACTACGAATATTGTATGTAATTAATTAAATTAATTGTTTCAGAATTTAATACATGTTGAATTTTATTAAGATGTGGGCTACTACAACTTGCCAATCTAATAAAGACACGGACCACAGAAAGAAAAAAAGAAGACTTTGTCTAAAAATAAATAGCATTTATATTTATGGATCATAGCTAGTTTAGCTAGTAAACATCAATTGGAGTTCGAACCTCGTAGAAACCCTTTGCGATTCTTCAAATATAAGTGTTTATGAGGTGTGGAGAGTAAGAACTGAGATTCAAGTCTCCAGGAAGGAATTTCGTATACATATAAACTTAAATTAGATTATGGTAAAATAAAATTTCTATTTTTTATATAAAAAATAAATAAATAAAACCCTCACAAACACCATAAATCAACTTGTGTCTTGAACTGATGATAAAGAGTAGTAATTTTATATAATGGAATTGATAACATAAACCAATATTCATGTATCTATAATAAAAAATCAATAATAATCACATTTAAATTCAATCAAATTGATACTAATGTCACCACGCTTTTAGGGAAAGACTATTTTTCCCGTGGTCCGTGCCTTCTTTAGACTCTCTGCAGTATCTAGGGGCCCATGTCTTGTAAGTTCAACGGGGTTTTAAAGTTTAAACAGCAATTGAGATATGGCCCATATGTCACCAAGTTTTCTCTGTTGCCACAATTATTAATCATTTTTTTTAATAGGAAAATAAGAGGAACAGAACACTGTCTAGTGGTAATTAGCTGCAGTCACTTTCTAAATTAAAATAACACCGATTAACAGTACATGCAGCTTTGTAAATGACTAAATTAATTGAATCACGTTTTTGCTCCTGTTCTTTTTCCATGCACAACAGTCAGTAGAAGACTTCTTTCTCACTTTTTGTGTACCATATCTCTTTGAACAGATCTATCTACCTATCTATCTTTACTTCAGTTTTAGGCTGCCGCCCCTCTTTTTCATTCTTCTTCCACACAGAAATCAAAAGCGAAAAAGAAACAAAACCAACAAATTAACGCACACATTCATGAACAATTGGTTAGCATTATTGTGAAGTTATTAATATGTCTTTAGAAATTAAAGTACTAAATTCTTCGGTCACATGAATTCTACTCCTAGATGTTAAAAGTAGAGTCAAGCTATCAAGGTTGAATGACACCTCTTAAGTGAAAATAAAAGTTGAATCTATACAAATATAACAACCATAAAGTTTGAATTTAATCGGTGATCTGTCGATTTACGTAACTTTCGTGAATTTATCACCGAACGAAAAGTTTTTGTTTTATTTTTTCGGTGAAAGAATATTCTAATTTATGTTTTTTTAATTAAATAAATAAAATAAGGGGATGAATATATAGTTGAAATTCATCAGCAAGCACCTGATTTACCCCCAAAATAATTAGGTTCATAAAGTTAAGTCGAGTTAAATATTAAAAGTTTAGAACTTGTTTATTAGTTTTTTTATTAAAAAAAAATTGTTTATTAAATTTTATTTTGAACACAAATCAAACTTGAGCTTAGATCAAAGCTATGTGATATATTCAAACTTGATTTATTTTCTTAAACTTTTTCATGAACTACTTAATAAATTTATTCTATTACCATATATAATTTAAACATCACTAGGATTAAAAAAAATTATCCTTTCACATACCAACGCTAATAATTAATAATTAAATTATCATTGAAATTTTATCATTTGAATTAATTAAATAAAATAATTTTTACGTATGAACTTAATTATAAAAACTAAATTCACCAAGCTTATATGGTTGAAAAATATATATAATTTTTTTAATTATAAAATAGACTATTTTTACTGTCAATAAATTCCAAATTATAATCTGATATATTTATTTAAAAACTTATATAAACAAATTTCAATCATTTGGAACCCTATAATCAATAATCAAAACTCTACATGCATAGAGATTATAATGGGAAAGCAACTAAATCATACTTGATTGCTATTATAACAAGTCACATGACTCATGTTCAGCGAGAAAAAGGGCAACTTGTGTTGTGTGAATGTGAATTAAAAGGAACGTGAACAGAGAAAGCTGAAAAATGGGATAGTGGAGAAGACCCATTTGCTCTTTGTGACTTTAATTTGCTCTTTAAAGTTTTAAACAAATGCGGCCCACCTCACTGACTCTTAGACTTCGAATTCACCAGGTTATGGAAGCGAGCACCCGATCGAGTGTGAAAACGAATCTGGATCTACTACTGCAAATCATAAATAACATATATAACTCTCATTACATTTTTTTTTTTTTTTTTTTTGAGTAAAGATTAATAGTTTGTATTTATTATAATTTGAAATTTCTACTTTTTCAAACACCAAAAAAATAAAAAGTGGGGTGAGTGTTGTAGATTAGAGGAGTTTTAAAACTAATAAAAGAGTTATCTTATTTTGTAAAGAGTTACTGAAAAGAAGTAGGAATTTAAATCAACGTAAAAATAGGAGTTTATTAGAAGCATGAAGGCATTTTAACGTAGAAGTAGGAATTTATTATTTTTGTCAATTTACTCTTTTAACCCTATTTTTAAGTTTTAGGTAGCGGTATTTTTAACAAAAAAAAAAAAACAATAACTAACTTTCTTTGCCAATTTACTATTTTAATCCAATTTTTAAGTTGTTGATTAATTAATTTAGGAGTATTTTTGACAGGAAAAAAAAAACAATAACTAATTTTCTGAATCCTCTTAATATATACAGATGATAATGATTGATCATGCTGAAAACAAATTATATAATATATGCTAGTAGTGAGCAATTCGGACTTGACTTTAAAAGGTCCTTTTTTCTTCTTATTTAGTTTATTTATTTTATAGATAATTTATTTGCTAACATGAGTTGTTGTTTATTTCGTTAATCGTTAATAATCAAGCCAAATTCAGTTCTATCTTTTATGCATGTGTAAGATCACAAACATGTTAAAAATTCATAACTTATTCAATTGGTTACACATAACCTTGATTTAGTGAAAGATCACCTCTAATTGATTTGTACAATATCAACTTTGATGGAGCTACTTTTATGGTCTGTTTGGAAGTTTAGAAAGGGAAGGAGAGTAGAAGGGAGTAGAGGAGAGAAGAGTAGTGGGGAGGAGAGTAGAGGGGAATGGTTATCCTCCACTTTGTTTTGATGTTTTTAAAATTAGTAAGGGGGAATGAAGTAATTAGTCTTTCCTCTTATTTGGATGTTTTAAAAATTAGGATAGAGAAGAAGAAATGATTTAAATAGACAAATTTACCCTTATTTGAATTATTTATTTTCTCATGAAACAAACAAAGATTATATGTTTGTAATTTTGTTAATTAAGAAATGGTAAATTAGGGAATTCATTTGATCAATAATTTATCTACTCTACTCTTCTTCCAAATATTTCCAATTTTGGGGAATTAAAAATGAGGGGTTAGAGGTAATTGAAACCCCTTCAAACCCCTTTCCCTCATTCCTTAAAAAACTTCCAAACAAGGTAATTGAACTACTCTCCCTCCCTTTACTCCACTCCCCCTCATTTTTTTAACTTCCAAACAGGCCATTAAGGATTAGAATAAATCGGGTATAGGTGTGGTCATCCGAAATTGTCAAGGTTCAGTTATAGTCTCTTTATCTTAGCAACTTCCCTAGTCATATAGGGCGGAAGAGATTGAAGCTTTTGCTACCACTCAAGCTCTTGAGCTAGGCTTAGAACTTGGACTAGAGAAGGTTGTCTTAGAGGGAGATTTTGAATTGACTATCAAGGCATTGGCTAGGGAGGTTGTTTCTCTTGTTCCTTTTGATCATTTGATTCAAGATGCAAGGTTCTATGCTATATGTTTTTCTCAATTACTTTACTCTCATACTAGGAGAGAAGGTAACAAGATTACTCATAATTTAACTAGGTTTTTCAAAAACATAACAGATTTTATTGTATGAATAGAGAATGTTCTTTCTCATTTTCATTTTGTACTTCAGGCTAATATAGCTGGTTTACATTAATAATATAAACTATGTCTTTCTTCTTCATTTTTTTTTTAAAAAAAAAAAAAGCTAAATTTAATTTCATTTTAATATTCTAATTTGCTTTTCTTTTTATAAAATTATAATTTGCATATTAAATTAAGTCATATAACTTTTTTGAGTAACACAACTTTGAGTGTTGAAAAATTGTGAGAACACTATTAATTAATTACCACCTCAATTAACACTTTGGAGTGGCTATCACCATTTTTATGTTAAGACCAATGACCTTTAAGTTAAATGGGGTTTCTTCTTAAAAAAAAGAAAAGTTAAATGGGGATTTTTAAATTATTTTTCCAACTAAAACATTCTAGTTTAAATTTCTTCTCTCACTTAAAATGTATTAAAATAAATAAATAAAACCAAAGAGATTGAAGTTTGAACCCAAGATAGGAACGCTTGTGAAGCCACCATTTATATATATATATATTATATATATATATATATATATATATATATATATGTTGAACAAGGATCACTGTATATAATATATTACTAATATATTTTAGTATTTATTATTTGGCACCAATATATATATATTATTATTATTGATGTTGTTAACAAATCAATTGGACATATTCCTCATTCTCAAAAAAATAAAATAATTGGACATATTCCCGTTTGATCCAGTTGATTAACGGGTCCATTCAATCATGGAACAGACTGATATCGATGGTCCATTGTTTCGTAAACGTCAAATTTTGACAAACTAATTTCTAATTCATTGTATTTGGACAATCAATCAATCTGACCTTATTGATCATTTCCTGTGTCTAATTATTGTAGATCAAGTAGCTAGATAATTAGTTTCTCAAAAAAAAAAAAAAAAAAAGTAGCTAGATAATTAGATAAGATGTTTTCAAATCAGTTACAGGGCTTATATAGAATATTAAAAAATTCATACTAACCGACCAAATCAAATTTTTATAAGAGAAATTGGATCGACAATAGAAAAATTACGAGAAATTCTAGGTTTTTTTTTTTTTTTTTTTTTTAAATTATGATTTTTTTTTATTTGTGGTTAATTTTTTTTATTTATTATTATTTTTTAGCGTTAATTTTTTTTTTTTTAAAAAAACAAAATCAATTGATACTTGATTTGTTTACATTTTCAAATTTGATCCAAAACAGAATTGAACCAAAATTGTAATTTACCTCAGAGTATTAAAAATGTAGCAATAAATTGTAGTACTAGACTGGAAGCGTTCCAAATGTAGCAATAAATTAATTAATTCCCACAGAACATGGAGATGGAAATGGACAAAAATAAATGAACAAAAAAAACCGCATAAAAAAAAAAAAGGACAAAAATAAATGAGTAATGCTACATCCACAAATTATTTTATAATATTTTTATAAAATATTGATGTAACCAATTTTTTATTAGTTTTCATCTAAACCCATTATTAATATCATTTTTTTATTTATCAATAATCACTCACCACATCAATAATTTGTAAATTCTTTTATAAAATAATTTGTATCTTTAACATTATTCAAAATAAATTTGGTATCAAAGCAAAGGATTCGGTCCAAAACCAAATGAGCCGACGGAGTCTACCCGCTAAGCTTGGTCTGGATCCTGCTACGTGTACAAGTCAAGTTTAACAATTGAAGGAGAAGGACCCCACTTTTCCAGTCATCACTTGGTGGGCCCCAAGTCCCCATCAAACCGTTGACTAAGACAACTCTTTTTCATGAGTGAGTGGCACCGGGCCAATCGGGACGGTGAATTTTTGGAACGCGTCAATCTCCTTCCACCCCACACTTTGACCAGAAAAACACCCCCCAATTATGGGCATTTGGGTAATTCTAACACAAACAATGTGACCAGAGCTACTTCTAACACAATTTCTTCTTTGAGTGTAATTCTAGGTCGGCCAAATTATCACAACAATTTTTAAGTGTCATATTATTACTGGTTTTTAATAATTTGCTATATAGAATTTGTAAAAAAATTATATTCCTAAATTTTCTCATAAAACTATGGCTATAATATTTTTATGATAATTTAATAAAATAATACAGTTTAAGTGGTGAGCTGTTAATAATAATAATAAAATCAATAGTGGCCTAAATAATAACTGATAACAACTCCATCCGGCTAAACGTTGTTACTAAATTATTATGAAAATAGTGCACACGTATCATTACTTGAAAAAAAAAAAAGAAAAAAGAAAAATCATACCCTCTTTTCACTCTTCGGGATTAGAACTTATTAGAAAACTAAGAGCAAAAACTAACAAACAAGCCAACAGTTTAATAAGAAAGGTAATGACCAAAACATCATGCTCAATAAATCAAACAAATTTCCTCATGTGGGCCCCTAGCCATCCGTGTGGGCGCCACTTCCCAATGGCCAAATTGGCGGACGTGATTACCTCAGCCACTATGTCAATTTAAAAAAAGAATCGTGCAATATTTTTGCTGAAAACAAATAATGCAATAAGACATGGGAGTATCTTGTCATAATATATCATAAGATGATGATTTTTTGTACAATTTGCTAATTATATGGTGGAAACGCATCCATGAGTCATCACTCGTTTGTTGGTTTGAATTAAATGAGAAAGCTTCGCAGAAATGGAAATCCGGCTTTCATTTTCTTAATTAAAAAGCATCTTCCAAAACCATTATATTCAATATCGTATTCAACACCTCAAACAAAATAGAAAAATAATTTCTTAAAATATTCCTTAATATTATTATCATTATTTTTGAGTAAATGAGTAACCTTAAAGAAGAGGACATAATAACCTTCAGCAATGTTTTGTTGTTGTTGTTGATATTGTATCGTTTGAATTAAAATTAAAGTAGAAGTATTATAAATATTATTTTTTAAAGAAAAATTATTAAAAATATATTTGATTTTGAAATAATTGTAATATATGGCTTTTGATTCTATATAATAATACAAATAAACGTCAAGAACCTTGTAGTTGATCTGACATATTTTTGTGTTTTTAATGAAAGCATCCAAATTTAAATACCTTTTTCTCAACCCCAAAAAAAAAAAAAAATTCCTTATTTCTATTGTAACTATTAAATTATTAAAAAAAAAATCATTTCACTCTTAAACTCCTTTTTCTTGCTTTAATTTTAGGAATGTTTTTAAAATCCTATCAATCACTTATAAAATGAGTGGAGTACTAAATTGCAATTTTAGGGATACAATTTAAAAAATACTATCAATCATTTTTTTTTTGTTAACATCTAAATAAATTTTAACTAATAGTATTATTTTTATATTTATTATTTGAATTGTAAATGGAGATATGAATCTAATTGACTCATTTCATAATGTTAATTAAATGATTAAAATCATTATTTCTTAACCACACATTCTTTTTAGAGAAACAATAATTTTGCTCAATAAAGATTATTAATTAAGAACTTTTATAAGAACTCAAAAAGAGAAAGTTTAGAGACATAAATTTTTTTTTTGAGACATGTTGATGTGATAGATTGTCAATAGTAAGTAAAAAAAGTGAGGTTAATAATAAGCCTGAATAAAAACTAATACAAAGTCGTCAACTCAACTAAATTTAAAATTTTTAATAATATTTTCGTGTGTATAGATAATTTATCCCATAATAAATAGCTTTTTCACGTGCTCCTTTTGTTTTTACACAAAAAGTAGAGGCCGAAAAATATAGAATTGTCACATTTTTCAAAAGAACAAAATAGTAATACTCAGCCGAAAAGGGAAATTGTGGACTTCTTAAAAGCAAGCCACGAAAGTACTGCAATCTTACCTCTTCAAAATCCCTTCATTTTCTCTCCATCCAAATCTAATAATCTAATACAATATTCAACTCTACACACAACACTATACTCTTTGGTCTTCTTTCTAAAGTCTCAAGCCCCCTTTTATTGCCGAGTCCATTGCACCGTTTAAAGACTGATACATCTTTCTCTATTTCTCTCTTGGATTTATGGCCAAAGGAGGTGGACTCTCCATTGATTTAGATCCAATTGGCTTCTTTCCCCACCAGCCAATAGTACTCAACTCATTCCCCGAAGACAACATTAACAACCACAACAATTTCAAGTGTAAACTTACTGCCATGGATGCTACACTCAATAATAGGTCACCTCCCTCCACTATCCAATTCCCAGTCAACCTTAACTGCTCCAATCTCCATGATTCACCTCCACCGTCCGATGACAAACGAACGGTCATCGATGAGATGGACTTCTTCGCCGAGAAAGACCATGACAACAAGGCTGCCCCCTCTACCGATCATGCCGATAAAAAAGACGCCTTAGACCGTCCGACTACGTTAGAGTTTAACGTAAACGTACGTGAATATATAGTTCTGTTCAATACCATAATTCTTTACTGTATTACAGTTTTTTTTTTTTTTCCTCAAACAATTGAAGGGATTGAATTGATTTTGTTTTTGTTTTATAGACTGGTTTGAATCTTCTTACTACGAACACTAGTAGCGACCAATCCATGGTGGACGATGGCATATCACCGAGCGTGGAAGATAAAAGAGCTAAGAGTGAGGTAAGGAAATGAGAAATTTTTTTGAATTATATGATGGGTTGGTCTTAGATTTGATGGATTTACGTTCATCTTTAAGTTTTGGAGCTGATTTTGGATGACTATCTTTTGTGTTTTATTCAGCTAGTTGTTAATAAAGCTGAGCTTGAGCGAATGAAGGTGGAGAATCAGCGACTAAAAGAGATGCTTAATCAGGTTACTACTAATTACAATGCTCTCCAGATGCATTTGATGACTCTTATGCAAGCTCCGAAGGCTGAAAACACCGAAGAAAATGGTAGGGTAGATGAGACAGTAGTAGAGGGAAAAAATAATGGAGGCCTAATTGTGCCTAGACAGTTCATGGATCTTGGGCTGGCTGCTAATGGTGATACTGATGAGAATTCGGTCTCTTCATCAGAAGGAAGAAGCCGGGAACGGTCAGGATCGCCTGGTAACAACGGAGAGTTGGCCTCAAAGAAGGTCGGAATGATAAAGGATGGAATTAGCGAGGAGCGGCTTGTGTTTGATCAGGAAAACAAGAAGGAATATGGTAGAGGAGATAATGGGAGAGAGGAAAGCCCAGCTGGTCAAACTTCACAAGGATGGGGTCCTAACAAAGTTCCTAGATTCAATTCTCCTAAAAATGTTGATCAAACGGAGGCCACGATGAGGAAGGCACGGGTTTCGGTTCGAGCTCGATCGGAGGCGCCTATGGTAGGTGGCATATATTTTAGATTGTTTTTTATTAGCCAATTGTGGTTAAATTGATGAATTTGATTCTTGTAGTTGACTGATTGGAAATTACTTTAATTTGTTGGTTTTTAGATCACTGATGGATGCCAATGGCGAAAGTATGGGCAGAAGATGGCTAAGGGGAACCCTTGTCCTCGAGCTTATTATCGATGCACCATGGCTGCTGGTTGCCCAGTTCGAAAACAAGTATGTTTTCTGTCTTTTACTATATCTTACGGAAAATTTTGACTGTAAATTATTGCTCTATTATATTAAATCCTCATTTGCTCAATCTATGTAGCACTAATTTCTGTGTTCTCATAGGGCACTAGTAAAGGGTTTCATGTTCAATTTTTGATAGGACTAATAAGTTAAATTTGGCCCAGAGTCTTTTAGCTTAATTAGTATCTTTTGGTATAATAGAAACGTTCAGAAGTTCACAACTCTCATCTCTATTGTAACTATCATATTATTACATATATATATATATATATATATAAATTTGTTATAAGACTAATATGTTAAATTTGACCAAAAGTCTTTTAGCTCAACTAGTATCTTTTGGTATAATAGAGATGTTCAAAAGTTTACAACTCTCATATCCATTGTAATTATCATATTATTAAATATGTATATATAAATTTGCAAGCTAAAATCTGTTTTTGACTTTAGAGGATTGAGAAAATAATGGAAGTGTACATACTCCCATGCTTATGTTTCTTTGCTGAGCATTCAATCTTAAAACTGTGTTTCCTTAATTAATGCTAATAGTTTTGATGTTTGATTGTTAAACAGGTACAAAGATGTGCGGAAGATCGGACAATCCTGATAACCACATACGAGGGCAATCACAACCATCCTTTGCCCCCAGCTGCTATGGCAATGGCATCCACAACTTCATCAGCAGCACGAATGTTGCTCTCGGGGTCTATGTCTAGTGCTGATGGACTAATGAACTCAAATTTCCTGACCAGGACACTTCTACCATGCTCGTCTAGCATGGCAACAATCTCAGCCTCAGCCCCATTCCCAACTGTTACATTGGACCTAACTCAGTCCCCTAACCCTTTACAATTCCAAAGGCCACAAAACCAATTCCAAATCCCATTCCCAAACCCAACCCAGAATTTTTCCAATGCCTCGCCCTCATTGCTACCTCAAATTTTTGGTCAAGCAGTTTATAACCAATCAAAATTCTCTGGCCTTCAGATGTCCCAAGATATGGACCCTGCTCAATTACAAGCATTGCCAATGAACCAAGGGCAGCAGAACTCATCATTTTCTGACACTGTGAGTGCAGCCACTGCTGCCATTGCATCGGACCCAAACTTCACTGCAGCTCTAGCAGCAGCCATCACTTCTATTATTGGTGGTGGTGCTCATCCAAACAACATTGGTAACAATAATACTAGCCTCACCACCACCTCCAACAGCAATGGAAACATAACTACTAGCAACAGCAATAGCAATGGCAACAATAAAATCAACAATTCAAGTTTCCAAGGCAACTAAGCTGAGGCTACTTTCCTCTCACAAAGTTTTTTTTTTTTTTTTTTTCCTTTTTTTTTCTTTTTTGTGGAAGTTTTTTAATTTCCTTTTTTTGGGAGTCTCAGAAAAAGAGAGACAAATACTTTTATTTTTTCAATTAGTTTTGTCTTTGGATTAAGCATAGTTTTCATATTCTTTGTTATTTTGAATAATATGTTCCAAAAATTGTATGTCAAAGCAAAGTCAAAAAGGAAAAGAAAGAAATAAATAGAAGAATGCGTATTAAAGTTCCCTTGTTTTGAACGAATCATGGAAATTCAAAAGGAAGGGCGGTTTGTCTTCAGTCTGCTTTGTTTCTTTCCTAAACATAAGAGAAGGCAAAGCCAAAAGGAAAAGAACATGGAAAAAGATAAAAAACAATGGAAGAGAAGTACAGAACATTGAGGATCGAATAAGAAAGAGAATAATGGGATTTATTCTTTATTGGCATTGCGTGTATCATATGGCAGTCGCAGTCAATAAAAAAGGAGTCAACAAAACCGTCTAAAAGAGTGGTTAGAAAGGATGGGGTCTGTTTGACACGTAAATAAAGTAAGAGAGTCACACTATTGGTTTTTGTCTTTACCCATTTTATCTCACTCCAGAGTGGTTAACTTGTTCATTTTCTTTAATTTTTTTGCTCAATATAATTAACTCGTACATACATAGATCTCTTTCCACTCATTATTATTATTATTATTATTATTATTTTTCCCTCAGTCATTCTCCATATACTTTCAATCAAATTAATAACGAAGCACTAGTAGTTTTGTTTTTGATAAGTTGAAAATTGAAAGATTAAGAAAGTGTTTGGTATATGTGTTTTGTTATTTAAAAATATGTGTAGAAATACGTGTAGGTGAAAAAGTGTATGAAAATATGTGTAATGTTATTTAAAAATTGAAAATGTGTGTTTGAATGGATGTATGCCTTGTCATTTTCTATCCTAGCTAGCCTAGCGAAAAATAAAAATAAATAAAAATAAAAATTCTTGTCCTACTGTTTTTTTCCTAGCTTGAATTTCAAACACTTAAGGCGTTTCAAACACTTCATTGGGTCTGGCTGTTTTTGTTGAACGCCTTCCATTTATTGGAATAATTCAATACCATTATGATTTTGATCTCTTTCCATGCATGCATAAAGAACTGTTCTCTAATAATTGTCACGCTTCGATCTCATGTTAACAAGTCCATGATGTAATATCATTGTTGTACGAGTAATGAAAGAAATTAATTAGAAGCTGATCTAAACTTTCTAATCTTGATTATAGTCTAGATGCCAAACCACGAAGTTTTTCAACAATAAAAGCGATTTTGAAATCCCGTCGCAAAGAATCACATATATAGACATTTTTCTAATCTTGATTTAGAAAAATGCCAAAGTCATGCAGCTGGAAATTAATCACTTGAGGAAAAGCTTACGCCACGAACGGCGAAAGCGAGCTCCTTCCAATTCCGACTTCTTTTTAAATGATGAAAATGATGGTAATTATAGGCGCAAGTCAAGGACCCCTCCTAGTGAGTCTTTCTCGTATGATGAAGACTATCATCATGAGCACAGAAATAGAAAATCATCTTTGAGAGGCCTGGGAAATGATACTATGAGTAAAGCACTCAACCAAATTTCCAGATCACCTTTCACGCGTAGAATTGAGAGAGGAAGACTTTCTCGGCGGTTCACTCAGCCCACGTTCGCCATGTATAATGGTCGAATAGATCCTGTGAAGCATGTTAGCTACTTCAATCAAAGAATGGTTGTGCACTCCAAAAACGAGACCTTGATGTGCAAGGTATTTCCATCTAGCTTAGGGCCTGTGGCGATGGGGTGGTTTGATGGTCTGGGTGCAAATTCCATTGATTCCTTTAGGGAACTCACTTGGGCATTTGGATCTCTTTTTATTACATGTAGTAGGGATCCTCAGCCCTTAGATTCCTGTCCATGTCCATGAGAGAAGGGAAGACCCTGAAGACATATTCAGACAGATACTGGGAGATGTTCAATGAGATAGATAGTGACTTTGACGACGTAGCCATCAGGACTTTTAAGGCCAGCCTACCTACCGAGCATGGCTTAAGGAAGTCTTTGACTAGGAAACTTGTTACCAATGTACGCCAGCTCATGGATCGGATTGATAAGTATAAGAGGATTGAGGAGGACCAACAGCGAGACAAAGGAAAGGGTAAGGTTATCCCTCAGGAGAGGAGGGATTTCAGGTCGGACCACTACAACAATAACAGACCCTGGGGGGTTTTTGCTGGGCAATCTGAGCCTACAGCTCCTGAAATAGTTAACACTGTGTTTCGAGAACTGTTGTATCAAGTTTTGGAGAAGATCAAGAATGAATCGTACTTCAAATGGCCGAACAAGATGAGTGAAGACCCCTTAAGGCGCAATCAAAGCCTTCATTGCCAATAACACCAGAAGCGGAGGGAAGGTTATAGTAGTTAGGGAAGGAAGGTTACAGTAGTTTTTGTATCGTCCCAACGAGTAAGGAGACTAGTCAAGGCCAGGGGCTCAGGGGAACGCTTCTTCGAGGCTCCTATTAGGCATAATCAATGTCATCTTTGCTGCACCTGGGAGAACTAGTTCTCGTCCTTTCAGGGTAATGTCTGTAGCTCAGCTATCAACTGAGAACTCTAATTTTGAGTCGAAGAGGGCTAGAGTGAAGATCTGACTAGCGCTAAGTTTTTCGGACGAGTACAAGATGGGAACCATCCAACCACATGATGATGCTTTGGTCGTTACCCTTAGAATAGGAGGGTGTGATGTGAAAATGGTGATGGTTGACCAGGGTAGTAAAGCAAAGATTATGTACCCCGACTTGTATAGAGGGTTGAACTTAAAACTCAAGGATCTGACAGCGTATGATTCACCCTTAGTGAGTTTTAATGGGAAGGTTGTCATCCCAAAGGGTCAGATCAGGTTCCCTATGCAGGCAGGTTCAAAGGTGGTTGAAGTGGACTTCATTGTGGTGGATGCATACTCTCCCTACACGGCGATTGTGGCCAGACCCTGACTTCACACCCTAAGGGCTATTTTTTCAACTCTGCATTTGAAAGTGAAGTATTCATCAAGGGAATGGATTGAGAAGCTTTTAGGGAGTTAGTCAATGGCTAGGTAGTGCCTCGTGGCTACAATTATGCATCAGCTTATAGCTGAGCCCTCAGCCCCTGTTAAGGGGGACTTATAGCAGTTAAAGTCTTCGGTGTTAACTGTCGATGGGCCAACCAAGGAGGCGAAGTGTGAGGATTTAGAGAAATTTGTTGTAGGTGATGATCCGGAGAAGTTTTTTCAGGTTGGGGCTCAGCTACCGCCTTAGGAGAAGGAAGAGCTGGTAGGATTTCTTAAGAAGGATGTTGATGCGTTCGCTTGGAATGCTTCCGAAGCTTCGGGGGTGGATTCGAACTTCATCTGCCATCATTTGAATGTCAATCCATCTGTCACCCTTAGGAAACAACCACCTTGGCACTCATCTAAGGATCATTCTAACGCTGTCAGAGACGAGGTGATGAAGCATAAGCAAGCTAGGGCTATTAAAGAAGTGTTCTACCCTGAATGGTTAGCTAATACTGTGGTTATGAAGAAGAAAAATGGAAAATGGCGGGTATGTGTGGACTTCACAGATCTGAACAAGGTCTGCCCAAAAGACCATTTTTCCATGTCTTGGATAGACCAGTTAGTGGATGCGACTGTAGGTCATTCTTGGATGAGCTTTTTGGACATTTTCCAGGGCTACCATTAGATACCTTTGGCTTTGGACGATCAAGAGAGGATAGCTTTCGTTACTCCTATTAGGAATTACCATTACAAGGTGATGCCCTTTGATTTAAAGAACATAAGGGCCACCTATCAGAGGATGATGATTAGGATGTTTGAGCCGCAACTGGAGAAAAACATTGAGATTTATATAGACAACATGGTGGTCAAGAGCAAGATGGAATTAGAGCACGTTAATGACCTCGGGAATATCTTTGAGATCTTAAGAAGGCACAAACTGTGACTTAATGCTTCTAAATGTTCTTTTGGTGTCGGATTAAGGAAATTCTTGGGGTACATGGTTACACATCACGGAATCGAAGTCAATCTCGACCAGATTAAGGCAATTAACAATTTACAGCCACCTCGGAATCCTAAAGAGGTCCAGAAACTAACAGGGATGACTGCTGCTCTAAACTGATTTATCTCTCTGTCAACAGACAGGTGTAGACCTTTCTTTCAGTTGTTAAACAAGTGGAAGGGATTTGAATGGACCGAGGAGTGTGTCTTGGCCTTCCAACAGTTGAAGGAATATCTTTCTCGGCTACCCATTATGTCTAGACCCGAGGTGGATGAAGTTTTGTTGGCCTACATTGCAGTGGCCTCCCACGCTGTGAGCTTGGTGCTGATACAGGTTGATAGTGGTGTATAGAGACCAATTTACTATGTAAGCAAGTCACTACATGAGGCCGAGGTCCATTACCTACCACTAGAGAATGCCATTTTGGTAGTGGTGCATGCTACACGTAAGCTCCCCCACTATTTCCAATCACACACAGTTGTTGTCTTAACCTAGCTCCCACATAGATAGACCCCACTTGGTGTCCCCTTTCTAGTCTGGTAGGGGAGGCCGTCGTGCCACTCCCCAGACACGATCAGAAAGTCCTTGTTTAAACCTTTGTTTAAATCGGGAAGGCACTGGATAAGCCTAACCTTAGGGTACCTAGATTTTAGGTAATATCTCTACCCTTTTAGGTGGTGGAGAATGTAAATCCAGTTGACGTCATGATGGGTCAACTCTAAGCCCATCTTCTTGTTAAGGGCATCTACGCTCCCTAAAATTCTAAACATGTTTGGGGTGCACTGGGTGGGAGCCAACCTATGAGCCCTAAGGTAGTCCTTAGTGACTCTACTCATAAGGACTCTCATTCCTCCTTCTATAAAGGCAATCATCGGGATCACTACCTCTCCCTCTTGCCTTTCTTCGCGCCACTGTCCCTCTTTACAGTACCTAATACCTATTCTTGGAAGGATCCTATACAGAACTTTAAAGCTCTCTATTCCCTCCTTAGAGTTTACAAAACTTTTGAATCTACCCATTCCTTAGGGAGAATTGGACGCACTAAGAAGATAATGAAAAGGAAGAAGAGTCGAGGAGGAAAGGACACTAAGAAAAGAAAAATGTGTGGAAAAATAAAGTGAAAAGGATTTATGAAAACTTACAAAAGAAAGAAGAGTATCCTCGGACGGGCTTTTGGTACTTGTAAGGGCACGAGTGAGTTGGGAAGGCTTGTAGGTTCAGTGTATGTGCGCTAAGGTGAAATGGATGCTAAAGTAAGATGAGTAATTGATTGGTTGGTATTTATATCAAGGGGAAAGTTACCAGCGAGAAAATTCCCGCCCGAATCCAAGTGATATCCTCAACCATAGGATTTTCATCATGTCGTAGAACGTGGGGGACAGGGAGCTGCAAAAATTTAATAAAGGCATGTCTCATATGCTGAAGTGTAAGGAGTGCGTCTTGGGTAGTTAAAAAGGCGTCTACATAGGTAAAGATGATGGGTGATGAGCATGGACTAGCTAAGGTGACATCGAAATCCTCCTTTCTTCCCGAGGAGCCAGAAAAAAGAATCTTGAGGGGTTATTGTAGGGGTGTTGGGCTAGAAGCTCATTATTTGTGTATATTTTAGTCCTAAGGCCCGAGCCAAGGACAAGAGTTCGTCTGAGGAGGAGTAAACATTGTCAGGGGAGTTCGTATTAGTAAATGAAGAAGTTAGTTTTGGTCATAATGACCCAGAAGAGTGGGCCGAGGATGAATGCCACCTCGGCTAAACAAAGCAGAGGTCCGACAAGGTGGTTTATCGTCCAAGGGAACGTTCCGGGAAATTCTGTTGGTATGAATAAGCATTACAGAAGCATAGGACAAGGGGGAGTCTTAAAATATATAAGGAGAAAACTACTATCACCACATTAAATGCTCTGCAACTAACTCTTTGGCTGCATTAATGTGGAAGTAATGCCTAAACAGTGGTTTTCAGCCTTATAGCTACTATATGAAGACTTATGGATGGGGCTGATGGGACAAGTATCAAGACCAACCATTTGGACTGCATGTGAAGGGTAAAGATGAAAGGTGAAAAAAGTATAAGAGAAGGAGGGAGCAATGGGAAAAGGGGATCTAGAAATCAAGGGAGAAACACTGTAGCAATTAGGAACTAAATCTGTAATCAAACTTGTGAGAAATATATAATAACTAAACTCCTTAGACTGTGCCAATAACGATTTTCTTCAATATAAACTTCTCTATTTTCATTCTCTTGTCATCTGGATCCACTTTAGTGGTTGCCTGATTCATTAAAGCCTAGTTTTCCAACTCACTCTCTATAAATTCATTATTTTGGGTTTTTTGGGCCTAAGTTCAGCAACCGTTTGGGCTTAAGTCCAGCCGTCGTTTGGGTTAGGGACTCAAATCTAGTCCTTACATGTACAATTTGACTTTATATTTGAAAGAAGTATAAAATATTATTTAATAAAGTATTAAATGCATTTTAACCATTTTCCTTAAGAAATTTATTAACAAAATCCTTACTTACATCGTAAGTTTGCAACTATGTGAAATTGGATATGTTTTAAAATGGACAAAATTTAGGTACAATACTTTAGGTGCTATTTTTTAGGTTCCTCACTTAAGATTGAGCCATGTGGCTACTTAACAAAAATATACACTTTCACATAAGGAAAATTCACATAGTAAAATTTTAAGAGGAGAACTTAAAGAACGGCACCTAAGTACTGCACTTAAGTCTTGCCTTTTTAGAAATTATGGTCCCGTTTGGTACACCCACTCAAACACATATTTTCAGTTTTTAAACAATATTACATATATTTCCACACACTTTTTCACTTATACGTATTTCTACATATATTTTCAAATACATGTTTTTAATTTTTAAGTGCATATACCAAACATTCCTTATGTACGGAGAATACAGATGACAAGTGTGTACTCCAAAGGTCTAATGGGTAAGTGGGTGTTCACGAATGAAATGAAGGTCCATCATCCAACACATTAGATCGAGTGTTCCTTTTATTTTTTAAGCCACACAATGACCCAATAAAATTCCATAAAACAAAAAGACCAATAATTCTTTTATAAAGGCCCATGGGTCTAGTCCTGGGCCTCAAATGTGATCAACAAATAAAAGCCACACAATGACCCAATAAAATTCCATAAAACAAAAAGACCAATAATTCTTTTATAAAGGCCCATGGGTCTAGTCCTGGGCCTCAAATGTGATCAACAAATAAAAGACCCAATACCCATTTTCCCCATTTATGATGTTACACACAGCTACCCCGCTATAAGGATATCTAACGGTCAGGAACCGAAGTCGCCATCACTCTACTTCAAAACAAGACTGGTAGTTGAGCTGAAAAAATAGCGGCACCTTTAGTCTAGTTCACTGTTAACAACTATTTTTTTTTTTTTTTTTATTTGCACTGTTAACAACTATAACCTCCACTTCCAACCAATCAAAACCCCCCACGTCACTCACAAACCCCACTAAAATGTTAACTAACTCCTCAACCGTTCGATGCAAAAGCTCTCACTCTAACGGACGGTCAAAAATGAGAGACTCATCTACTTTTGAACCAGAGAATCTGCTCTCTAACAAATTTTAGTTTAGTACCTCCGACTTATTAGTATTAGTTTCGTCTGTGGTCCGTTTCTATCTTCACCTTGTTCTCTGCCTCCTTCGTAGCAATTTCGGGTATGTTTCAAATTTTCCATTCATTCGAATTCTTTTTGTTTTCATCGATGTTTTTATATTTATACGCACGATTTTGTTGGTTAAATTTATGGTATTTGATCCTTTATTTGCTGTGAGATTATGATGTTCTAGTTGAAATTGATACTCTCCTAAGGAGTTTATTTTGGGAGTTAAAAATCTTTGTTTGGCTGATGAGAAAATGTAATAAAATAACAGAGATTTTTGTTAAGCTCGACCTGGGAAATCTCAATTTGACTAAGTAAATGCGTTTTCTTTACTGGGTGTTGTTCCATTCGTTTTTACACTAGGTCTTTTTTTTTTTTTTTTTTGAACAAAAGTTTTTCCTTGAAAGTTTTTGTGCTGAACCAAACAAGACTCTTAATGTGTAATATGTTAAATAATGTTCATGTACCATATTTTTTATCTCCCTTTTGAGCGCCATGGAAAATTTTGTATTTGGTTGAAATTGTAATTTAAAAGATTTTGTATGATATGTAATATATTTTTGGTCTGGTGTATCTTTTACTAGTGGTTTGATGTTCATGCTGAAGATTCTACAGTTAAGGTCCACATTGCATGTTAATGTTGCGAGTTTCTGTTATTCTTTTCTTGGATTGTGGGAATCTGGGGTAAGAGAAATGAATATATTTGAAACATTGAGTTTACTGTTATTTGATTTCCAAAACCAAAAGATGAAAAGAATCGACTTGACTTAGCCAGATGATTGTAACCTGCCCTGCTAATTTGAGATTTTAGTTCTCTGAGGATCCGATATGATAAATGTGCAAGTTGAAAAGTTCTAATTCCTTTTCAGTCAATATTATATATTCTCACTGATTGAGCAGAGTTGATGTCATTGGTTTTTCATAATTTGCATAAGTTTTGGGTAGCCTTTTCAGGCTGATCTCTAAGAAATAAATGTGTACTCTTTATTTTACAGTTCCCAAAATGAATACCAATTATAGAGCCAGTTTGGCCAGTCTTCTTCTCTTGTTGCTTCTGTGCCCGACTGTTTTTTCTGCATCAAATGATGGGTTGATCAGAATTGGACTGAAAAAGAAGAAATTAGATCAAAGCAACCAGCTTGCTGGACGATTTAACTATAAGGAACAGGCGAAACTAAGAGCTCCTACCAGAAAATATTATCTCAATGGTCATCTTGGAGACTCTGAGGATGCTAGTATTGTTGAACTAAAGAACTATATGGATGCTCAGTATTATGGTGAGATTGGTATTGGCACACCTGCACAAAAATTCACTGTGATATTTGACACGGGAAGTTCTAACCTTTGGGTACCCTCAGCCAAGTGTTATTTCTCAGTAAGTATCTTTAAAATACTAATGGATTTTCTTTGCACTTTGTTGGGAAGGAGAAAGATATGTGCTTTTATGTTTGGGTGCAGGTTGCTTGCTTTTTTCACTCAAAGTATAAGTCTGGCCAATCAAGTAGCTACCAAAAGAATGGTATGCTTTTTATCCTTGGTTCAAGGATTTTGGTTCCATTTAGTTTATCAGTTCTAATTTCCTTTCTCCTTTTTGCACTCCTCATCTTCATTGTTGTCTATAAATGGATTATTTATGAAGGATGGGACGTACTTATAGCTGACAAATTTCTTTAGTCTAGATTAAAGTGATACAGAAGGTACATTACAGAAAGCAAATTAAAAGATTAACTAGTTGAACAACCAATCTTGAGTGAGACACAATTATAACAAGTTCTACTCTTGTTTGTACAACATTCCTGTAATTTGTATTTTTCTTAGTCTTCTAGTTTTTGAGTGCTAAATATTCTCTGTATAACTGAATCGCAATTGTGGAGGGTGATGTCTATCCAACTGTTCACCATTCTAACATATTTTACTCCAGCTACCTGAGAATTTATGTTGTATGAATGCATCCATGCATATATAACCCAAGAAAATTTGTTATAGCACTATGTTCCACCATTGAAGGAGCACGTGTGATGTGAAAATGAAATGATAGATGGCTGAAATAACCTTTTGGCCATTTCATCATTGTAATATGAACAATGAAGTAATTGCAGAACCTTTCTGAAGTTACTTTCTGTTTCATAGAATGAGAATTACGAGTACAAAAAAATATTGGTACATAGTTTATTAGTCAATTAAAAAAGGGTCTGGCTCATTTGTTGCTAGTATGGGTGACAAAATGTTAAAATGATTCATGATAGCATTTCTTATGTAGGTAAAACTGCTGAGATCCATTATGGAACTGGAGCAATCTCAGGTTTCTTTAGCCAGGACCATGTCAAACTTGGTGATCTGGCCGTTAAGAATCAGGTAACTTCTGATAAAATGTGCATTTTGGTTGTCTTCAGTTCAGCGTTGGAATTGGGGGTTGACGTATACAAATGCTACTGGTCATTAGGATTTTATTGAGGCAACCAGGGAGCCGAGTATCACATTCTTGGCAGCCAAGTTTGATGGTATACTTGGACTTGGATTTCAAGAGATCTCAGTTGGGAATGCTGTTCCTGTTTGGTAAGTCAGTGCATCTCAGCTGCTAATGTACTTTATAATCACTTGATTAGAGTTTGAATCTATATTATAAAATGTGCATGGTTTACCATCTTAATTGACTTGGTGATTTTGCAAATATCTTCTCTCAGATGTTGAATTGTCATCTTATTGTTTTTAGTGTTGCCTTCAGAATTATTATTCTTATTGTTGTTCTTGTTATAACTGTGTGTATTTGCCATTCTCATAGGTATAATATGGTTGATCAAGGTCTTGTACAAGAGCCTGTTTTTTCATTTTGGTTAAACCGCAATATTGAAGGGGAAGAAGGGGGTGAGATTGTGTTTGGTGGGGTTGATTCTGATCATTACAACGGTGAGCACACCTATGTTCCTGTGACTCAGAAAGGCTATTGGCAGGTTAGCCCTCCAGAATATCATTATCCATATTCACCATTCTCCATGCTCTATTCATCATCTTTCTTTTTAAATGTTTAATTGTTAAATTATTTTTTTCTTTTATTTGCAGTTTGATTTGGATGATGTACTAGTTGGTGGTGAAACAACTGGTAATATATCAAGATTGTATTTGTCTCCTTGTTATTTGGAGACGGTATTTGTTATTATTGTTTTTGATGGTTTAGATAAAAACATTTATTGTATTAAATATTAAGCATGTCATTTTCAGGATTTTGTGGTGATGGTTGTTCAGCAATTGCTGATTCTGGAACATCTCTGTTAGCAGGCCCAACGGTACGTATTCTGGGCATCCATATCCATTTCTTATTTCTCCGCAAGGAGTTCTGTTCTCTATTGAGCAGCAGAACATGAGATATTCGTGTAGGGTGTATTTTTATTAGTTGAGTTCTGGCGTTTCTGGATTTCTGCCAATCTATTCATATGTATATAGATTTCTTTGTAAATCTGGGTTTTTTTTTTTTTCCTAAAACAATATTCATAAGGGTTATTGTTTCAATTACTAAGTAAAAAAGAATAATATATTTAATTTAGGACGAGCCCCAAAAAAGGAGAAATTGACTTTGGTTCTCTTTTGGTAAGAATATTTCTGAACAACACCATTTTTTAGTTACAACAAGGGAGGGGGTCTTTGAACCCTAGATGTCTTTGTTAGAACACCAAGAGATGCCAACTAGTTGAGCTAGAATACCCATGGCCCCAAAGACCACCATCTAATATAAAATATTTGTTGTTATTGCTACAAAAGATTTTTGTTCTCTGTACATTTGGGCCAGTTTCAATGCCATCCCTGTACAATTTTTGTGTGTCACTTCAGTCCTCATTTTGATTTGATTTTAATATTATCCTTACTGTTAACATTTGGATGAAATTTGCTGGCAAACAGAAATCATCTGTCCCATAATTTGTGCCTTTAGACTTATTCCCAAATTTAACTTGATGAAATGGCAAATATGATACAACATCACCTTAGTTGTGCCATGTCACCTATGTTGCATCAAAATTTTCTGTTTTATTTTCATTTTTTCCTCTCATGGCCAACCAACATCCCCCAGTGCCAGTTACACCCATGGCCACACTACTGCTAAACTGCTGCTTCCCACCCACCAAACCACCACTCACCATGCCACAAATTGCCCATGTGAAAGAGAGATAAAGGAAGAGGGAGTGAGAGATTGAGGGCTCACGCCACTGTAAAGCACCACCCTCACAGCCAATTGATTGCCAAATTCATCACCTACACACAAGGAAACAATATACCCACAACCCAATCACCATTACCAAACCAAAGCTCCACCAATACCATTCACAACATCAAATACAACTGCCGAACCCAATTTGGCCCCACATTGTTAAGCTTGCCACCAACACTCAACTATCCTTCTCCATTCACTCAAGCCCTTTCTCTCTCGGCCAAATCTATCCATACTGAACATCCAAACACAAAACTACCAAAACCACACACAGCAGCGTTTCTACTGAACAATTTCATCCACAGGAGCGTTGCTGCCACAAAATCATACCCACAGCAGCGACACTGGCACCACATGGCCACTCTTAAGCCCACACTACCAAACCGATTCATGCCGAAACACTACCAACAATCCCCTATCTGCCACATGTCACCTCTCTACTATGCAAAACCTCCAAAACCAACCCATTGAACCGATCCAAGGCATACCCGAACCACCTGCTTAAATCCCCAAATTTCTGTTGTCTACTACAAAAATCCCCTCATTCCTCTGCTTGCTTCAGCCAACAAACCCTCAAGACCCATTCACTGCCAACCCATAACACCTCAACCCATCAAGGCCTCCCAAATTAACTCCAAAGCCACTGAATAAACCCACACTCACCAACTCAAGGTACCCAACTCCCAGTCGAGCAAACTTCGCTGATTGGTTGAGTCACCCCCTTTATCTCTCTTGGTAGGGCCACTTTGAGTTTCGAAAGGTGGTGGATTAAGTGATAGTGAATAGGCTCAATGAAGTTGTTGCTGGTGGGGGTTGACATCACCTCGTGCTTCAAGTCCTGGCTGGTACTTGAGGCCCACTCCATCCGCAAGATAGAGGTCAAAAGGAATGGAATTTTTTTTTTTTGAAACGTGATGTGGCACCAACTTGGGTGACATGTAAAAATTAATTTGTGCTAATTTCCATTTTCAAAGTCTGCAAATTCTGTCCAAATTTTAATGGTAAAGAAAATATTGAAATCAAATATAAATGAGGATGACTAAAGTGACAAAATATCCAGGGATGATATTGAGACTGGCCCAAATTTACAGGGACCAAAAGTTTATTTTAGCTAAAGATTTTTCACATCTTAAGGGAGTTTCATGGCTCTCTTGGCTATGCTTTTCTGTGATTCTGCTTTTATGTACCTATTAAATTCTAGCAATTTGTGATATATATTATTGTATAATTGCATATTTTCAGACTGTTGTTACTCAAATTAATCATGCGATTGGAGCGTCTGGGATTGTAAGCCAAGAATGCAAGACAGTGGTTGCACAATATGGGAAAACCATATTGGACATGCTGGTAACTGAGGTATATATATTAGCTCCAGTTTTCACTTTCTTATGAAATTTGTTGCATGTCACCGTTCTTCCATTTAGAATAAAATGTGTGGGTAAAATGTGATTCTAAATTTCTATTATACTTGGACAACTTATCCTGGAATCCCTTGCAATGAACTAACTTCTACTTTACTGGTGGCATTTTATAGGCACGGCCACAAAAAATCTGCTCCCAGATTGGTTTCTGTTCTTTTGATGGGACTCGTGGTGTTAGGTCAGAGTCAACCTAATTTTTTATAGTCATAACTCATAATACATCTAGGAAGCAGGAACACTTCATTTCAGGTGTCGTACTTGTACGCGTACCTATGTCCGTGTCTGTGCTTCCTAGTAATACATGGTAGTAATAATGGTACCAGCATTCTCATATGTGAATCAAACAACTAGTAGTTTGTACTTATGTGTTATCATAAAACAATTTCTACCATGTTTGTGCAGTATGGGCATTGAGAGTGTGTTGGATGAAAACAAAGACAAGACATCTGATGGGGTGCATGATGCCATGTGCACCGCTTGTGAGATGGCAGTGGTATGGATGGAAAATCAGTTGAGGCGGAATCAGACAGAAGAGCAGATATTGAATTATGTCAATCAGGTAATTTTAACATTTTTGTTCACGTTTCTGGAATAAATGGCCTTGCAGCTAGCTTAAGCCTTTAATTGCAATTGCAGCTGTGTGACCGGCTTCCTAGTCCAAATGGAGAATCAGCAGTTGATTGCAGCAGTCTATCTTCCATGCCTGATGTTTCGTTCACCATTGGTGGTCAAGTATTTGACCTTGCACCGGAGCAGGTACGGAGTCATGCTGATTTTAAAAGCTTTTTGTGTTGCTTTTAGCCAATGAATTGTGTGACATCGGATATTCCTTTAGAGTTCAGTTTAGTGAACTTAATGTTAGTTTCAAAGATAGCATTGAAGCTTCTCAAAATTCAATTTTTATGAAGAGATAGCCTATTAGCCTTTTGAATAATGCTAGAGATATAAACTATTTTATAAAATTTTTTACAAACAGCTGATGTGGTGAGTGATTATTGGTAAATGAAAAGATGATATTAATGGTGGGTCTAAATGAAAACCAATAAGAGGTTGGCCACATCAACGTTTTGTAAATATGTTGTAAAATAGTTTGTGTTTGTAGCATTACTCTTAACCTTTTATAGACTGGGGATGAGCTATATAAATAATTGCACCAGTTATAATAACCCTTCATTAATGGTCAGAGGTAGTCTATTTTTAATTTTCTCAGTCCTGATATTCAATCCTTTTTTTTTTTTTTTTTTTCCTGGATGGTGGTTTCATGGATCAGTATGTTCTTAAAGTGGGCGAGGGAGTTGCAGCTCAATGCATTAGCGGATTTATTGCTTTGGATGTGGCCCCCCCTCGTGGACCTCTCTGGTATTTTTCTTCCTATTGTTCTTAAAGCATCTTATATATTTTCTTATTTTCTTGATTGTAAATGGATTTAGTTTTAAGTAGTAAGTACAAATGATCAAGCCCTAGCGTTATTGTCTCATATTATGAACATGGTTCTCAAATATCATCACTACGGGTTAAGATTTGAGTACTGCATCCATTTTCTTATGAGTTCACTAATAAATTTTATATTGCCCAGATTGGCAGGTTTCTGTAAATAATCTGCCCGTGTATATGATGGGGTCCATCAGTTCACTAATATTGCTTTTTATAATGCAGGATTCTGGGGGATGTTTTCATGGGTCGCTATCACACAGTGTTCGACTATGGGAATTCAAGAGTTGGATTTGCTGAAGCAGCTTAAGTCAAGCCATCATCTATCTATGTTCTCTTTGCCTCTTTGTAAACATACCTGTGTAAAAACCTTTACTTTATTGTGGTGTTACAAACTTACCATAGAACTTATCAAGTGATAGGCCTCGGTCTTAAACTTGTTATCTGTAAATATATCAAGACAATGTGATTGTTATTATTAGAAAAAAACGAAAGGGAGGCACCTTATGAGATTATTATTCTCTGAATTGTTAGCATGATCTGAAACCCACTTTAAAACTTCAATTTGGAGCACAAATGGTTGTACATGTGGTTGATAAGAGCTTCAAATGAAGCATCATGGTGCCCATTTAAGTTTTTTTCCATTTGGTAGAATAAAAGATCCACGGTGAGTGAGAGGAAATATTTTTGTTTAACTAATGTGGTCTAGATGGACGTTATGTGACATCATGCTGACATGAGTATGAGTTACACAAAATCTATACTAGTTTCCTTTCAATTCGTGGTGTCCTGTAAAGAAATGATTGGAGTTAGCATTCATTAACCGGACCTTACTAATATAAATATAAAGACTTTTTTTTTCATGGTTTAGCTAGGTAGCTAGCTGGCTAGGTTCTAGAAGCACTAAATGGTTATGGAAGGTGATTTGTTTTTTTTTTTTTTATTGTGAGAAGTGTGAAGTGATTGGAGTCTGTATACACGTGTTTCTGACAAGCCAACTAACTAGTGACGTGTGACTAACTTTATGCTTGCTGGGTTGGGGCAATTAATGTGTCTGAATCAATCACCACGCCGCGCAGCACTTTCTATAACGGAACGTCAAAGCAATTCACGAAACAAATGCATATATATATATATATATATATATATATATATATATATATGGGTCCGGTTAACGTGTGTCCTAAGGGTACACATTAAGTTTTCTATTTTTAGAAACATTTTCTCGGGAATTGAAAAAACTGTCATTACTTTTTCAATTCTCGAGAAAATTTTTTCCAAAAATGAAAATTAATGTGTTCCCTTAAGGCACACATTAGTAAAATCCTATATATATATATATAACTATGTTTGTTTGTTTTGAATGCCGTCTTTAACTACCTTATCATAGCAAAGCCAAAGCCAAAGCCAAAGCCAAAGCAACACTCACTGTTTTTTCACTCAAAAGAACAAAGAAAAAAGTACATAAAATAATTGAGTATGTTTCCACTTTCCATGAGTAGCCAATAGATAGAAAAGCAAAAGGACATAAGTAGCATTTGGATTGGATTATTATTTTTTTTTTAATTTTTTTTATGGGAGATTGGATTAAATTATGTTCATTAACATTTGTTAATTTATTTATTTTTGTAACAGTTAATTAATCCAAACACAAGTATAATGGGCTGAGATGTGGCTTCGGCTTATTTGGTTTTATAAAGAATAATATATATTTGTATGCAAAAATCATGCTCTTGCTTCCATCACAAAAATAACGTGACTACGTTAAAATCAATTATTAGAAATGATGGGAGGCCGACACTTTAAGGCTTTGTTTAGAAAGTTTCCTTATCCATGATTATTAGGCTTTGTTTGGAAAGTTTCCTTATACATGATTAATAGGAATAATGATTTTTTGAAGTAATGGTATCGGCTAGTAACTTTAATTATTTCACAAGTTATAGAAGGTCTAAAATTAACACATTCATACATTACGCGAGTGCAATTTAGTTGATCATTATCTTACCATCATAATTACAATATAAGACCCAAAAATTCAATGGAGTAAATAGTGTTCAAATTTGTCTGACAAACCAAAAAATTGGAATTATTTGTAGAATTCATCAATAATAATAAAGGCAAATTATCCTTTTTTTTACCCTAAATTGTCACTTTATTATATTTCACTCCCTAAATGATCAAAGCACATGTTTGACACTCTAAAGTTATAACTTTGTTTCATTGTTTCCCTTATCTCTATTTTGGTGTTAAGTTAACTTAAGTACGATGAAATTTAATAGCGAAAGATCAATTTACTTGTTGTGAATTGAGATAATTGAAAGATAGTGTAGTCAATTCAAGATGACCAATCTCCTGAACTTGAGAGAGGAAATAAACATTTTTTGGTTATTTTTTTGCTTAATTCTCATTAATGCATTCAAGGTAAATAAATAGTCAAGGATGAGATAACCTCATCAACGAATCTTAAAACATAGGAACTATTCCTATCCTAAAACATAGGAATTAAATTAAATACAAAAAAATGCAAATATTAATCTATCTAGGAAGATTTATTCTATCACTAAACTAATTCCAATAATTTATCCAACACTTGGGTCATAACATTCCCTCCCCCCTTCAAAATGAATCTTGTCCTCAAGATTCCAAAACGTGAAAATAGATGCTTGTCCACACCATATCCTTCTTCCCCAATTGGAGAAAACTCGACCTTGAATCTTAAAGAGTTGAAGGATATGAATTTGAACCATAGATACTTGCACCAATTCTTTAATCATTTGTGTGAATAGAAAAGTCTTGATTTTCACATCCTTGAACTCATTGGGAATGACAAATTCAATGTGTGAAATTAGACTAGGCTTATTTGAAATCACAAGAAGATCTCTTTGATTTATCTTTTCCACTTCACTAATCCTTTTATCTTCAATGCGATTTTTTTGGCAAGTGCTCCCTCCAATGTATTACCTTCTTGAATTGTTGGTGGTTCTTTGATCTCCAACACTTGAATTGTTGGTTCTTGAATATTTGATTCTTGAACGGGTTGGACAAGATTTTCGAATGATTTTTCCATAGGAACCTCCATTGATACCTCATTGATTGGTATTTGAAATCGATCTTGAAGGGCGCATATGAACTCCAACCAATTTGTGCATATTCTCGTTGCCTCTAAGGTTTGAAACCAATCATGTTTCTCTTCTTCCATGTAATAAGAGGCAATGGAAACCATATCATGTTAGGGCGTGTTGTTAAAAGCGAAAAAGTTGTAGACCTTAAAAAGCCATGAAAAAGGGTATCCACCTTTGAATTTTGGTATCTCCATAAATTTCCTTTGAGTCGCAGACATGATGGCTTGATGAGTTTTTTTTTTTTTTTTTGGATGTTGCACATGGAAACTTGAATGAATGGCTTGATGGGTACTTTGTGAGTTGAATTTTGGATTATGGTGGGCACAATGATTTTTTTTTTTGGGGGGGGGGGGGGGTGGGGGGGTGGGGTTTATGGTATTTAGTGGATGGCTATAGGTTGATGTACAGTGGGTTTGAAACGTGTTGGCTGGATGTGAGTTTTTGTGTTGAGAAGGGTGGGTTTGGTTGCTTGTTGAGATGCGGTGATATTTCAAATAGATGGAAATGCTTTGATACCAAATGCTGTGAACTGAGATAATTGAAAGATAGTATAGTCAATTCGAAATGACCAATCTCCTGAACTTGAGAGAGAAAATAGACATTTTTTGGTTATTTTTCTGCTTAATTCTCATTAATGCATTCAAGGTAAATAAATAGCCGAGGATGAGATAACCTCATCAACAAATCTTAAAACATCTAAAACATAGGAATTAAATTAAATACAAAAAAATAGAAATATTAATTGTAGGGATGGCAGGCGCAGAAGGGTATATTGGGCCTTGGGCCCTGTCCGAGGACATTCAATAGTCCGAGGACGGGTAGACGCTAGCATGGGAGTGCAAGCTAGAGAATGGGTGAAAGGGTTTGGTTTTAAGATTCCAAGAAGCATGTCCGAGGACAGATTTCACCTCGGCTTAACAGGGCAGAGGTCAAAAGGGCTTGCCTGACATCAAAGACAACGTTCTGGGCGATTTTGCTGGCAGGGATAAGTATTAGGAAGGGATAAGGTAAAAAGAAAGTGAGAAATATCTAAGGGAAAGCTGCTACCATCGCATTAAATGCTCTGTAGCTAACTTTCTAGTTGCATTAATGTGAAAGTGATGCTTGAACAGTGATGTTCAGCCTTACAATTACCACTAAAAGTTTCAGGAATGTACTGATGGGATAAGGACAAAAGCCAGCCATTTGATCCACATGTCGAGGGTTGAGATAAAAAAGAGGGGGGCAATATAAAGGAGAAGGATCCCATTACAGAGGGGGATCGGAAAATTGAGGGAAAACACTGTAACCATAGGAACTATACTTATAATCAAATCCAAAAGAAATATATACAAGAACTAATCTCCTTGGATTGTGCCGATGACGATTTTCTTTGGGTAAAACTAGTTTTTCTTTGTTTTCTCGTCATCTGGATCTACTATAATTGTTATCCAACTCATTAGACCATAGTTTTTTAATCCACGCTTTATAAATTCATTGTATTGGGCTCTTTGAGCCTAGATCCTATTACCTTTTGGGATTAGGAAACAAATTTTGTCCTTACATTAATCTATCCAGGAAGATTTATTCTATCACTAAACTAATTCAAATAATTTATCCAACACTTGGGTCATAACATTACTCCTCTCCAAATAGATGGCTGGGGTAAATTAGTCTTTACAAAAATTTTGTTAAAGTTAATTACAAAACTTACGACAAAAGATGCAAAGTAATTTTAGAACTAAGGACAATTGTGCGTTTCAATAATTTAAAGAGTTATGCATAATCGTAATCGAGGTGATAATTGTTAGGATATATGTGATTCACTTGTTAGGAACATATGTCACTATTTTATGTAATTGGCTAATCCTTTGACAAAACACACTTTACTTGTATTTGGGTAGATCTAGGACGTATTTAATACTTGAAGAAATCTTGTTTCAAGTTCAAGTGTTTAAACCATGCAAGTCTGTTCAAGATTCAAGTGAGAAATGTGCTGTTTATTAAAGCTCGATAGCTAGCAATCTATCGAGCCTTGAAGAGCTGTTCCAGCCCGTGGCTCGACAGCAGCTTGACAAATAGGTATCTGTCGAGATTTATGAAGTTTAATTTTTTCATTTAATCCGTGATTATATGTTTAATCTTTCTTTTCTCATAGCCCTAGACATATAAAAAGATTATTTTAAGGGCCGTCAAAGGTGATACAAGTTGCACAAGTATTGAGCAAAGTGTGTTCAAGCAAATTGTGACCGGAGACAGAATTTTTCTTAGTTCATATTTCTTGTGAAAAAGCTACTGTGTTTGTGCACCATAGGGTTTTGTAACTAAGGATCTTCTCGATCTTCATTGTGTGATGAACTGAAGAACTTTGTAGTCAACAACTTTCTTTAGTTGGTGATTGAAGTCACGTACTGGGATCCGTGCAATTTGTTAGTCACGTACTGAGAGCCGTACATCAAAATGAGAGATTGTCACTACAGAACAAGTCCAATTGGGTATTAGGGTAAGGGTTCAACTGTAGGTTGGTATAAAGTACTGGGATTCCTTTACTTGTAACCGCTTATTGTGATAATAGTAGATTTTCGAAAATGGTGATCTTAAAATTACTCGGTGGGATTTTTGCCATGTAAGTTTTCTACATTCATAAACAAATCACTTGTGTCAAATTTATTTTCCGCTGCATTTAGTTTAATTGGTGATTTGTTTGTGCTACCACACATCTTGCATGTTAATTTAATTAATTAACAAACTTGACTAATTAATCAATTAATTTATCACAAGAGATTAATTCGTTTTTGGCCTATCAATAATTTTGGATGTACGACTATACTTTTTCATAATGGTAATTGAAACTTGAAAGTGTGATATTGGGCAGTACACGTAGCTGCACAATTTAATTAGCAAGATAAGCTGCGACAATTGCAAGGCGAGACATAAATGGAGTAAGCCACCAATCATGAATAGTCCTAAGGACCACCTATAATTTATCAATTTAAATTCACTTGCATTAAACGCACGTAAAGTAAACGTTGCCACTCCCATATTCACATTTCACACAACTCCAATCACACAAACAACACATGCACCCATACACATATTAAACGTGCTCTTTTGAGCTTCAAAACACACGTACGTGTTACCTCGAGGGTGGTTCACTTTCTTCTCATAAATACGTAAAGGCTTAAGTAAGAATGTAATTTATAAATAAACAATTACACGTGAGTTGCGTGTCAGCAAAGCCTCTTCATCATCATTATCAATCTTACAAACCACGCATTATACTTAGAAGCATTACATTGGTCCAACCAACTGAACTAAATTTTTTGACAGATCATATAATAAGTTGAACCAGTTTTTTAGTGTGTGAAACAGTAGTAGCTAGAGTTATTCTACTAAAGAGGTCGTTGTTGGGTTTTGTTTTATAAGCAACTACCAGTTTGATTTGTGTGATCATCTCTTTTACTTTAGAAATTAGTTACAACGTCTATACCACTTTCTTCAATTTGATTCCTCTCTTCAACACCAATCCATTAAATTTGTCTTCAATTTTATATATTTATATTTTTTTTAAGAAACATTGTCTTCAATTATATAGGGCATGTGTACCATTTTGGTGCTCTTTTCGTGCACGGTCCAAATTGGAGGATCCCTTTTGTAATTTAAGAGCCAAGGCATGGGACTATTGTATTGAAGCAACAGAACTTAGCACGCAATTTAA
Source organism: Quercus parvula (assembly GCA_030820535.1). Lineage (NCBI taxonomy): Eukaryota > Viridiplantae > Streptophyta > Magnoliopsida > Fagales > Fagaceae > Quercus > Quercus parvula. The sequence continues at coordinate 33,715,004 of JAUAME010000004.1, forward strand.
AAATAGAAAGAGAGAAAAAAAAAAAAAAAATAGTGATGTGTGGTGTGACTTCCAAGTGTTTCAATATAATATTGATGTCAAACTCAAACCAAAGTTAGTTATCTTCGGATTGATTTAGATGGTACTTTTTCAGCTATGACTATAATTTTCAAGAAGTGGGGATTGGTTTAATTATTAGTATGATAGATAGAATCATTTTTACTAGGTGAGGTAAGGGGGTTCGTCATCTTTTTCTTTGAATACAATCTAGACAAGTAATTGGGTGCCCATTATAGTATTGAGTACCAAGTTCCTAGATGTATATCATGAATCATGATTACTTTACTTAGGGGATACAAAATAATCTTGGCATATTAAGGTGAATCTTCTAACCGATAACCTTGACAATTCTGCCATGTTATCTAGAAGAAAAATAAAAATTACCTAATTTTATGAACTGTAATTTGACCCAACCATTTAAGCCTTTAATTAATATGTTAATTACCATTTTGTTCATACTTAGCAAAAACGCACGTTTTTCGTATACTTACCGACTGAAGAATTTTGAGCATTATTAAATGTTTTTCAAAAAGCAAAGTTCAGCAACAATTATACCTTAGACATTGTGATTGTGGCAAAAGATGGTGTGGAAATCTAAATAAATTAGGTAAAGAAAAATATTGTTTTAAATCTAGGACAAAAAATTTCCTACTAATTTAAAATAACCAAGCTCCTACTATTTTTGAATTGTGTTTTTGCTAAATAAAAGGGTAAGGACTAATCACGATGACCTATGTGTGATGAAATGCAATAGTTCTTGATTGTTCAAAGTCGATCAGAATCAAAACCTATTCCATATCAAAACTCTAATCACCGGATGGTTTTTGACTTTTAATAAAGTACTTTTTTTCTGTTTTGAATTCCATTTTTTTTTTTAAAGTGCAAATCATGTTTTAAAGAATCAAATTCTCTAACTCATGCTATAGCTTTTTAGGCTTTTGACTCTAATTTCTTTGAAAAATCTCTATCTCCCTTGTTCCATGCCATCTTCAGAAAAGTCAGCTCTGGGAGATGGTGTTTGATTTTTTATTTTTCTTTTGATCTTCTTCTTCAATAAAATAACCTAAAATAAATAAAGAGAAAAAATACATATATAAACGTATTCTCATTTGTTGACTATACTTTTCCTCGACTGAAAGACTTCAATTTTGACACCAATATATATGAACACAATGCCATATGCTCATATTCAACTCTTTAGGAATATATATATTAAAAAGGTGAAGAAATTTCTCAGCAAAAAAAAAAAAAAAAAAAAAAAAAGGTGAAGACAAATTAAGATACTAAAATTTCAACCATTCTGGTGGTTCAACCCACCCTACACACCCTCCCTTTAGTTTAAATTGCAACACCTTTATCTATTTAACTCTGCTCTCATTCTCAGTATCAAACAAAACATAGAATCGAATTTGGATAATCCATCCAAGCTACCCAATCCAACCTCTCCCATCGCTCACTACCAAACCAATCTACAAATATATGTTTTCCACTTCCACACTCTAACCCTTATTCATGATACGTGCCCAAGTCTCATTTTGCCACGCAATAACCGACTAGCTTGGTAGCCCAAAGCCGTAAACCCCACCCAAATTTTGACACGTTGTAGACTCGCCTTAAAGGAATTGTCAACCCTATTAGAGATAGACCCAACCATTTACCAACCAATAAAACTAACCTCATTAAATTTTCCACCTTATTTAAATTAAAGAGTCCCTATATAAAGGCAAATAACAAACTAAATAGACCCAGCAAAGCCTTTTTCATTTCAGCTTACAAAATGGACTGGACTAGAGGACAGACCATAGGCCATGGCTCATCAGCCACCGTTTCCCTAGCCACACCTCACAACTCCGGTGACATTTTTGCCGTGAAGTCATCCGAGCTATCCAAATCCAAGTTCTTGCAAAGAGAGCAAAAAATTCTATCTTCTTTAAATAGTCCTCGTATTGTCAGCTACAAGGGGTGTGACATTACTATGGAGAGCAACATGGTCATGTACAACATTATTATGGAGTATATTTCTGGAGGCACTCTTACTGATGCAATTCGCAACCATGGAGGCTGCCTTAAAGAATCAGTGATTGGATATTACACGCGACAGATTGCACAAGGGCTAGAGTACTTGCATTCACAGGGCTTGGTACATTGTGACATTAAAGGTAGGAACATCTTGATTAGTGAAGATGGTGCAAAAATCGCTGATTTTGGGTGTGCTAAGTGGGTTGATAAGGTGGAGGAGGTTCCAATTGCTGGCACCCCAATGTTTATGTCACCGGAGGTGGTGCGTGGAGAGGAGCAGGGGTTCGCTTGTGACATTTGGGCACTTGGGTGCACAATTATTGAAATGGCTACTGGTGGTGCACCGTGGCCTAATGTGGCTGACCCAGTATCGGTCTTGTACCAAATTGGATATTCCGGTGAATTGCCTGAGTTTCCAAGATTTCTATCCGAGCAAGCAAAGGATTTCTTGGACAAGTGCCTAAGGAGGAGCCCAAAGGAGCGGTGGACAGCAAGTCAACTTCTAAAGCATCCATTTCTTGAGGAATTAGATTCTAGTGCAAAGCCAATTCAAGAATCCAATTCAAGTTCTCCGACATGTATTCTTGATCAAGGCTTT